>JAVLUX010000218.1:4667500-5192500 GCA_032164185.1 Moxostoma hubbsi
TAAGCGCAGGTTGAGTAGAAGGAGGGTTGCAGAAGGTGTTGGTATTTGTGTGAAGTAAAGGTCAGAGTGGGTGAGTGCTTGAGTTTGGGGCTTTCAAATCAACAGTAGAACAAATCTGTCCCGTAATTCACAAGTTGTTTCATGCCACACCACACTGATGCAGGGTTGTTAGCTGAAAACTTGTTTTTCAGTTTCTCAGAGTATCTTCTTTTAGCCACTCTGATAATCTTATTCAATGTGTTCCTGGCCTGATTGTACAAGGGTTTATCCCCACCTCTATAAGCATTCTCTTTGGCCTGACAAAGCTGCCGTAGTTCTGCTGTAAACCATGGTTTGTCGTTGTTGAAAGTTAAATAAGTCCTAGTAGGAATGCACATGTCCTCACAGAAACTGATATATGACGTCACGGTATCTGTGAGCTCGTCCAGGTCGGTGGCTGCAGCCTCAAAAACATTCCAGGCATAGCTGATTTTAGTTCTGTCAGTAGGTTTGAAGAAGATGAACAAGACAGTGATCAGAGAGTCCCAAAGCTGCTCTAGGGACAGAGCGATATGCATCCTTTATTGTTTTGCACAATGATCCAGTATATTTCTGTCTCTGGTTGGGCATGTAATGTGCTGTTTGTATTTGGGCAGTTCACATGTGAAGTTTACTTTGTTAAAATCCCCAAGAATAATAATAACTGAGTCCAAGTATTGTTGTTCCGTGTCTGTGATCTGATTAGCCAGCGGTTCCAGTGCGGCACTCACACACACACGTTTGGTGTGATCTAAACACTCGCCAGAATAAAATATGAAAACTCCCGTGGTGCGTAGAAAGGTTTACAGTTCATAAAGAGTGCTTTGAAATTAGGACAGCACATCTTCTTTAACGTTGTTACAGCTGTACACCAACTTTCACTAATGTAAACGCATGTTCCTTCACCTCTCGTTTTCCCTGTTAAATCAGTGATGTGATCCACTCTGAACAGCTGAAAGCTCGGCAGATGTAATACGCTGTCCGGAATGGCTTCACTCAGCCAGGTTTCTGTGAAGCACAAGGCAGCAGAGGTTGAAAAGTCCTTGTATGTACAGTTGAGTATATGTAGTTTGTCCGCTTTGTTAGGAAGAGAGTGGAGATTTGCTAGATGAACGCTCGGCAGCACTGTTCGAATGCTGCACCGTTAGAATTTGACCAGTGCACCTGCTTGTCTCCCTCACCTGCGTCTCAAAAACAGCAAAGCTGCGCCTCCAAATAAAATGTCCAGCAAAGCATCCGAATTAGGGATGCACCGATCCGATACCTGGATCGGTATCAGCTGCAATACTGAAGTTTTTAAATGGATCGGGTATCCAACGACCCCGATCCAAATCTGATACTGTGTGTTAGTCATGTGTGTTCACATGTCAAAAAATGACATAAACGAACCATTAAAACACAATTAAAGTAGTACATATGACTTATCACTACATTTTATTCAAAGCCACTTGAAGACGTGGAATAGCTCTGTGAATCACAAAAGGCTGTTTAATAATATAAAAAATGCATGCACAGCTACTGCGCGTGAGTGAATGGTGCTGAGTAAAATCCAGACAGGGTAAAAACATGATGAACAGATAACTCAAAACAGATTCTTGCTGGCAATAATGAAGACACGTGTATGTTTGACATACTAGAAATGTCTGGAGTTAGAGATACTATCATGAGAACAAAGAGTGTGTGTGAAATCGGGGGTATATATGCAGTCCTTGATTAGCCACAATAAGGTGCATGTAATCAGAACTCATGGGAGAGTGAGCGCTGAGGGTATAGTGAGGAACAAAGAGAGAGAGAGACCAGTGGATCCATGAAAAAAGGTGCACGATTGAGATATATTACTATATATTACTGTTATAATATTATTATCATTTGTTTACAAATGATAATAATATTGAATGGGTTCCAAAAAATAACTGTGTGAATGAAAAGTGAGCTGATATCTTACAACTAAATTAAACAAAAAAAGAGATCTGAATCTGAAGTCCAGATTCAAGCTGAAAAAAAAAAAAAAAAAAAATGGCATCTTTTCTGCTGATGACTTATACTGGAATTACTGTTAATTTTGCTGCAACATTATCCAGTATACTAGTTAATATTAAAGTGTTTCTTAATAATCTATACATTTATATAGAAATAATGTGTATTTAGAGGTTTGTCTTTCTTTACATATTAAAGAGTTTGCCAAATTAGTTCCACACAATAATGTAGAAATATTCTAAACTGATTATGCAAAAAAACAACACTGGTATCGGATCAGGATTGGTATCGCCCAATACTGAGATTTCCAATATCAGAATAGGAAAAAGTGGTGTTGGTGCATCCCTAGTCCAAAAACCGGGAAAAGTTTGTCTGAATAAGCTGCCGAATGTTCAGCAGTTCATCCCTGGTAAAACCTGACTGGAAAAAGATTACCAAACATGGAATAAACAACCAAAAACAACAAAAGAATAGGAGTGCTCCACACCGAGGCAGACATCCGCGGCACCATCATGATGTATATCAACATGATGTTTATGTGATCGGCCAAATTAGCAATCACCAATCGAGTCATAGGACATGAATCTCGGCTGATACCGATCGGTGGCCGATTGATCTGAGAATCCCTACCTTTTAGTGCATACACAATAACAATAATTGTATATATCCTCAGAAGTGGAGGCAAAAATCTATTAGACGTGGCCCCTTTCAGATTCAATACGACAATCAATACATGTGCAAATCAAACTCCGATTTCAGAAACTGACAAAGCGATTCCAGATGGACGAACCACTCACATAATTGAGCAAACAACCTTTAACAGGTCAAGCACTTTTTAAAAAGCAAACATTTTTTGGGTGACTGATCTTGTTGAGTACTGTGAGAATGTTTATCACAATGATGTTTCCAAGATCCGTGTGTAGATCAGAGAAAAACGAGACAAAAATTAAAAGTTGCACAAACACACAGTCAACTAATGTTTATAAAAATCTCAGGCTTGATTGTGATATTACTACATGTGCCTTCAGTACTACCTTGACCTCTTGGGAACAATAAAAGTGTCATAAGTTGCGATATTATTATACAATATATTGAATTTATTGTATGATAAATTACTTGTACTGTTCCTCAGTTGAAAGTAACTTTGGATAAAAGCGCTAGTTAAATTATTTTAATGTAAATGTATTCCAATATCAAAAGACTTTGTGGTAGGGAATTTGTGATACATTTGCATCTATATCTTGTAGGAGAGGTGTCTCTCTTCCTATCAAGCAGGGTGGAACCATAGTCACAGGACCTATAAATGACTATTCATAGTTCTGTTAGTGTCTATATGTTATGGACTCTATGAACAATATACTCCATTGAAGAGCTTTAGTTTAAAAAAACAAAAGCGCATTAAGCTGTGTCAATCCATTTGCTTCCTTCCATCTTACAAAAAAGCAACAAATGACACTGCCAGGAGACAATACACAAAACAGGAGGTCTGCTAAAATAAGGTTTCAGCCAGAGGCCCCTGGTAGAAGGGCTTGTTTTTAGCCATCAGTGTTATGTTACTGTTGTCATGGCATTTGAGCACATGGTGGCTCTTACAGCCCCCAGCTGCTTCCAAATCATGCTCTTAATAATTGAGCTTAGCTTTTGTCACACTCTGACAGCAGGAGCAAGCGCCCACTGAGAATCGTGATGTCCTAAAGTGTATTTAAAAATGAAAAAAGACACTAGCTAACAGTGAAGTGTTTATTACAACTAACAAGAGTTCACTGGTTAGAATGTCCTTACTTGCTAATGCTGCCAAATATATTGCTTACATGGTACACCCAGAAACTGATGCTAGGGCGAGTGATCACATCATTCCTATATTGGAATCCTTGCACTGGCTCCCTTTATATTATAAAATGATCATGTTTACCTATGAGGCTTTGCACCTCAGTTTTTGCCTGAGATTTGAACTCTTTATACACCAAAACATGATCTCAGCTCCTCCAAATCTAGTCTCCTCAGACTAATTTATGCACTATGAGTAACAGGGCTTTATTTATTTAAATCACTTCTTAAAACATATTATTGCAGGAATACTTTCACTTCATTGATGAACTTTTGTGCCCTGCTTTATTATTAACTCTGTTTTGATATTTACCATGATTTACCATATTTTTTTCTCAAACTTTTTTGTTTTATATCTGTTTCTTTTCTCCATGTAAAGTGCTTTGAGAAGCTACCTTTAATGGCGCTATATAAAAATAATGTTTATTATTATTATTATTATAAGATTAAAATACATGAACTTGAGTACATGACTAATGCAGCATATGATTTACTGTACCATGTTCATCCTCTTTTAAAGTAGTGAGTTCCCTTTGTGGGCATCTTTACTTTCTTGTATAAAGTCGTTTAAGATTAAAAGCACAAATATAATTGATATGAGTTTTAGAAAGCAAAGCCAAAACACAAACAAAACGAAAACCCTCCAGTACCCAAATACTGCCAACCTACAGAGCAGACTGGGTCCAGCCAAACAGCCGGATAATAGATGTAGGATAGCAGGAGTTTTGAAAGAATAGAAATAAGACAACTAAAGCAGCCCATTTGTTAACAGTACTTCATTTTTCATGGGCGTCGTGTTTGTAGTTCTTACAGTTAGTTTACCCACAGAGTTTGAGGCTCTGCAGAGACTCTTTGTGACATATCTGTCCATGTTTATGTGGGAACTAACACACTAACTACACACAAAAAAACAATACACCCGCTAAGACACCAATGCAGCAGCAGTAGAAGAAGAGATGTAATCGCGGAGCGATGTTTCAGGTTCTGTCCTTTCTTGTAAAGCTCAGTTCTCATTTGAAGGAAGGACAAAACCTGAAGCATGGCTCCCCAATCGCAGCTCTGCTTCTGTTGCTACATTTAGCTTCAGCTCACAACAAGCTACTTTTCGTTTTGAATTATAAGTGTCTTTACGTATACTACACTCCTATGTCACTTTGCCAGACATTATTCCAAGCAAATTAACTTTAAAAAGCCACATTTACTCACCACAACCACTGGAATTTACCCTTGTTCTCTTCTTAAACCCCCAAATCCACTCTACTCATGGACCTCACTAAGCCCCTCCTCTTTTGTTTTTCATTGGCTGTAGACTCAAGGGAATAGACGCCGTACGCGTTGCTGAATGGCCTTCTTGTATGCCAATCAAATCTCGACACTTCCGTTACCAAAAGAAGTTCATGGCGCAGGGATGCGCGCAGTTATTGGTTGGTTCAACAAACGTCTGGATGTGATGAGTTTAATTGGACTGTGCTGTGTATTAAAAAGCACTGTGTATGAAACATCGTGTGGCATGGCGTCACTGGATTGTTTACTTCTAATAAAGTTCAGATATAACGTAAATGTATAGCGCGTCAGGTTGACCATTAAATCATATCAACCAATGAGTCAAGGTTCCTACATTACATCATAATAATAAAACCTGTTTGGAAAATGTTTGCAGAGACAGGTGTTCAAAGTATTCTAAATGATACTGTCTTTTGATAATCGTACTGCTGTACATTAAATGTTAGTATAGTATTGCAGCATCGTTTATCAGTTTGATTGCTATGAGACGTCTGTAGGTGAATGTAGAACAACTGCCAAGCTAACAGGAGCGGCATCTTCCGAGCATTGGGCAATGGAATGCCTTTATTTTAGGAGATCGGAGATTTCCCCCACATCCGACTTTGAATGGAACGCAGCATTAATTCCAAAGTATCTCACCATCGTTTTTCCAAAAATTCCCCAAATCAGTGTGTATTTTAACATATTTAGCTCTATATTTTCTTTGTGTACAATTGTGTGAACATCTTAAAGGAATGTACATCTTAAAGGAATGTTCAATACCAGTTAAGCTCAATCGACAGCATTTGTAGCATAATATTGATTACAAAAAAAAAAAAAATCATTTTGAATTGCCCAAAATCTGGATTACTGTGAGGTACTTAAAATGGAAGTGAATGGGGACAATCCATAAACAATGTGTTGTTAACATGATTTTAGTGTGATCAAATCACTTAATAACTTTTCTATGTAAAGTTATAACCAAGTTTACAACTTAATTGCCGGACAATGTAATGACAACAAACCATAAAACAACTGTAAAAACTATGATTTAAACCATTTACAGCTCAAATAATACATGAGTTTTAACCAAAGACTAAATGTAAGTGCTTTTATAAAATGATAAGCTTCACATTTTTGCCTTTAACTTTTAAATGCATGAGAATTTCACCAAACACTCTTACATATTCAGATCTTTAGAGGCCCGGCACTTTTATCAATCACAAATGGATCTAAAAAAAATGCCCAGATAGTGTCATATTTTCAGAATATTTTCAAGACAATTATAAAATAATAAAATATATTTCGATGTTTTATTTTTCCTTTATCAATGAGAAAAAGCAACAAATCAGGACAAATCTAGAACAGGATTAATTACTTTCACACTGAAATTTCCTGAGATGCAACTGGCTACCAAAACCATATTGAGCTACACAACACACATACACAGAAGCCACACATAAGTTACACATAAGTACTTTCTCAGGCACTTATTGAGTCTAAATAGATGCACAACTTACATCATTTCAGTAGAACACTCAAATGACAACAGTCACATCATATTATTCATGTGTTACACATGCTATAGTTTATTTCCATGTTGTTTCTTTATCAAATAGCAATGTCAAACATAAACAAGTCAATCACTGAAGCAAGAGTGCCACCTTGAGTAAGAAAGAACATGTATAGTACATCCGGAAAATATTCACAGCACTTACATTTTTCCACATTTTGTTATGTTACAGCCTTATTCCAAAATGGATTAAATTAATTAATTTAATAAATAATTAATTAATTGGTAAATTCAGTTGATTGGCTTTAGAAAGGCACACACCTGTCTATATAAAGTCCCACAGTTATCAGTGCATGTCAGAGCACAAACCGACCCATGAAGTCCAAGGAATTGTCTGTAGACCTTCGAGACAGGATTATATCGAGGCACAGATCTGGGGAAAAGGGTACAGAAAAAATTCTGCAGCATTGAAGGTCCCAATGAGCACAGTGGCCTCCATCCGTAAAAGGAAGAAGTTTGGAAGAACCAGGACTCTTCCTAGAGCTGGCCGCCTGGCAAAACTGAGCGATCGGGGGACAAATGCCTTAGTCAGGGAGGTGACCAAGAACCCGATGGAAGAACCTTCCAGAAGAACAACCATCTCTGCAGCACTCCACCAATCAGGCCTGAATGATAGAGTGGCCAGAAGGAAGCCACTCCTCAGTAAAAGGCACATGACAGCTTGCCTGGAGTTTGCCAAAAGGCACCTGAAGGACTCTCAGACTATGAGAAACAAAATTCTCTGGTCTGATGAAACAAAGATTGAATTCTTTGGCCTGAATGGCAAGCGTCATATCTGGAGGAAACAAGACACTGCTCATCACCTGGCCAATACATCCCTACAGTGAAGCATGGTGGTGGCAGCATCATGCTGTGGGGATGTTTTTCAGTGGCAGGAACTGGGAGACTAGTCAGGATCGATGGAAAGATGAATGCAGCAATGTACAGAGACATCCTTGATGAAAACCTGCTCCAGAGCACTCTGGAATTCAGACTGGGGCGAAGGTTCATCTTCCAACAGGACAACGACCGTAAGCACACAGCCAAGATAACAAAGGAGTGGCTATGGGACAACTCTGTGAATGTTCTTGAGTGGCCCAGCCAGAGCCCAGACTTGAACCCGATTGAACATCTCTGGAGAGATCTGAAAATGGCTGTGCACTGATGCTCCCCATCCAACCTGATGGAGCTTGAGAGGTCCTGCAAAGAAGAATGGGAGAATCTGCCAAAGGTGCTTCAACTAAGTATTGAACAAAGGCTCTGAATACTTATGTACATGTGATTTTTTTCGTTTTTTATTTGTAATAAATTTGCTAAGATTTCAAACAAACTTCATGTTGTCATTATGGGGTATTGTTTGTAGAATTTTTAGGAAAATAATGAATTTAATCCATTTTGTAATAAGGCTGTAACATAACAAAATGTTGAAAAAGTGAAGCGCTGTGAATACTTTCCGGATGCACAGTATCTGTACACACATATGGAATACTCATAAATCACCATTGTTGTTAATTCAGTGTCACACAGAATAGATAAAGGGTTTATCTGTACGAATATAGTACTCATTTCTCTTGTAATAAACAAAGAAATAGATATGCTGTTATTGTAAACTAAATAATCATACAAATATAATTTATGGAAGTGCAAAAAAAAGCAACGCCAAGTGTTGGATTGTTCACCCACTAATAGGGAACGTGAGCTGGGATTAGATCGTCATGACGTTCCCTATTAGTGGGTGAACAATCCAACACTTGGTGAATTCTGCTTCACAATGATAGGAAGAGCCGACATCAAAGGATTGTTGTTGTTGGCTTGTTTCTCTCTCTCTCTCTCTCTCTCTCTCTCTAATGGCCATATACATTTTTGGTACTAAAACTATTATACTTTTATTTTTTGCTTTTTTGTGTGTGTAACACCATGTATAGTAAATAGATTTAGGAATACTAAAGAGGTGTGTGTGCACAACTCTGTAGGCCTACTGTGTGTACAGAGGGTGGAATGATGTCCCTGGTCACTAAAGATTTAAGGGTTTAAGCGTTTAAGGGTTAAAATATCCAAAATGTCCCATTCACTTCCATTGTAAGTGTCTCACTGTAACTTACATTTTTCTTCTTTTTTTTTTTTAATAAAAAAGATGCTGTTGATTGAACTTAAGTATTCTGGGTATTGAACCCAGAATATTCCTTCAACTACTTTATAAGGAAAAAACTTTTGAAATGTACAGTATATAATATAAGAATATTTATTTACACATTTACAAAGCTTAAACATTTCAATACATTTTTCACCATATATCATATGGTCTCAATTCCTGAGTTCTAAAATATTCCATCCATCCATCCATTTTAGCATTTATTTGAGCATTTAGCTACAATATTGCCAAAGCGACAAAGAAGACTACTAATGGTAACAAAAGGTGTAGAAAATAAGGTAATTTGGGAAATGAAGCTTCCCCCATAGGGGAAAGTAAAAAGGCACCAAAACAAAGAAGACATATAAAAGTAAAATAAAATAAGAGATAGGCATGAATTTTCATATTAAATACGCTATATAGAAAATATAGTTGTCGGAGAAAGAAATCACACATTTTCGCCATTTCAGTCATCGCACCAACAACCTGTCCTATTGTTAAACAACGCGAGAGTGTCCTACGAGATTTCGATGGGGCGCGAGAAGACCTGTCGCCGTTTCTCTTCCTCCTCTCGGTTTGTTTTCGATCATAAATCCTGATAGGAGATCTTTCCCATGTGCCATGATCACTGTCATTCCGCATGGACAACTTCGGGTGGACCTTCACATTGCATTACGCGTTGCTCAGACGGAACGAAAGCAACATATAATGCTATAAAATAAATATTAACTCCGCCGTCTGTGAGATCTTGTATTCTGGACCGTGTGTCTGGCTGCGTTATCGTGCATATTCAGGTGAGCGGAGCGGCCTCTCCCAGCAGTCATGCCATCGACACACTTCAGGCGTAAATTCCGTTGACATATCTTTTCTCGCCTCTTGATTTAAAGGTGGTTGGAGTTTTCCTTTTGCTGAAACACTAGCGGCGGCGGCCTCTGCATGTAGCCCGGTCTCAATGGCGTCAGACACCAGCGACACAGAGGAGTTTTATGATGCAACGGAGGATGTCAACTTCACTCCTACATATCATACGTGAGTCTCACATTCGACATAAAAAGATGCATATTATTCTCCATATTACGCCAGTGTGATCTTATATACAATTAATCGGGAAATGAAGCAGCACCTGTCAAAGCTGTCAACAGCACCCCCATTCTGTACAGGCATGTTCCGTTTATTATGTGGATATATAAAATCATATGATTTACACAAGCATTCAAGGCGGTGTGTCAAAACCTGTGGAGCTTCCGTCCTGGACTGCATTTTGTGGGTCATCATGTGGGTCGAGTCAGCTGAGTGTGTGTGCGGTCATGATCATAACATATATATTTATAATGTGTGTGTGTGTGTATATACATATACATACACATATATATATATATATATATATATATATATATATATATATATATATATGCTATGAAACCTGTCCTTGTGAAAACCTTAGCTCCTGAAATAATAGCACATAAAGATTATTTATATGAAAGTACTAGCTAGTATGAGTATTATCTTTTTCGAATTTGGGATTTTGTTAATCCTTTTAGGGACTGTAACTCAATTCTGTGTTTTAGACAGCTGCAAAGCATCAAAAATTTACGACAACATTATTCACAACGCATTCTGACTGGCACGGAACTTCATTCAAGTTCACCGTCTTTTGTGTGTTTAGATGTATGTTGTAATATTATGTTTTAGTTGTAGATATAGCTGATTGATCTCTCATAGCTTATGCCATTGAGATTAATTAAACCTGTTAAAACAGATACATTTACGGGCACAACATCAGTAAACAGCTCAACTCACAAGCGAGGAAATTCTCAACACTATGCCTAGATTATTTTAACACATTCTTTCTTGATTATTCTTCTTGAAAACATTGTTAGTGCACTGTAAATGTCTTGCTGTATTATTTTTTTTCAGCACACATTTTCATAAAGAGTAAATTTTTTTTTTTATCAAAATAATCTTCTTTTTTTGTCATCCTCGTTACTGTTAATGAAATAAAAATACCCTTTAACATTTTTGCCATTACTTTTGTTAGCAAGATTAACACAGAATAGGACGGTTCTGTAATAGCATTAATTGTCATTAATTCTTTAAAGCATTCAGTATTTTTTTGACCACTCTTAACAAGGGGCAGCACCCCTACTTCCTGTGGCTATCTGTGCGGTCTGGTTTTGAGGCAGGCTCAAACTTGCTGTGACACATAGCTTTAAGAAATGTGATGGTTTTGTGATGATACTTGAGCCAAACACTTTTATATGCTGATTTTTTATTTTTTTTTATAAATGTTTCATGAACCCTAATCTAAATTAATATGGAATTGTATAAGAGCATATCACAGTTCTACCATTTGTATCACTGCGCAGCACCAATAGTTGGACGTTATTTTTGTAGTATAGCAACATTCTGTTTACGGTTTAGTGACAGGGACTGTCTTCTAAATTAAGTTTGACAGTTAATGATTTTAACAAAAAAAAAAAAAAAACACTGAATGTTTATAAACATTTAAATTTATTATGTGGTAACCGTTTTATAAAAGCAGTAAGGTACTCAAGGCTGTACCATAGGATAAATATTGTCACAGCTGAAGGCCGTTGTAGGCACGTCGTGATTCTCAATATTGGACTGCCTCTCAAACCTTTTTGCTTAAATATACCATTTATGAAGTGACAAAATGAGTCTTTTACCAAAGACTTTTTAAATCATTTAGACTAATGATAGTTTAACTGTCAGTGTTTGAGTCACAAACATAACAGATATTTTCAGGAAAGAGCAGTCGGATGACTCAAAAACCCAATGACTCAGATTCCAAGTGTTAATCAATGGTGGTTAAAGATTTGGAGACGGCGAAGACTCTGAAAACAATTGCTCTCTTGTGTGGAGAATGAATCTCTTTGTTATCCACTGCAGATCAATCCGCTCTATCACAGGATGTCAGAGGTCAAAGGTGTGCGTAAGAGCACTTTTGATAGTTTATGTATGTTTTGGTATTGGAGGTGTATATGTCTGCAGTGATGGCTAAAGGTTGATTTGGAAGTTGGTTGCTGTTGGCAAACATCTGAGGGTCTCAGTGCTGGTTAGGTGTTATGAATTAAATGGAAGGGCTTGTCTGTTCATGAATGCAGTGTCAGGCAGGCCACACTAGCTACCTTTAATTTGGCATAGACCTCTGTGCAAACTCAGTGCTGGGAGGAGTACTCCCCCACTGACTGTTTTTGTATAAACGCAACGTTATTGACATTCACTAATTAGAGTTTAGAGTATGTTTTACACTGGCTGAAGTGTATGAAAGCACAAATTTCACAGATTTTGCATCTTTATTAATGTATGTGAGCATAAATGGGGAAAATGGAGCTCAGTGTGACATGATATGAGAGTTATAAATATATGAAGTCTAGCCTTGGAAATGTTGTTAATTATCTTGTTGCATGTTGTACTTTGTGATGTATCGTTTGTATTATGTTGAATGTTATGTACAGCACAGTGGTTATTTTTAAATTGTGCTCTATAAATAAAATTGACTTTGACATTAATCCACACTCCATTATTTATTTATTTTTTTTATTCCCTCTAGGTCACCTGCAACATTCGAACTTCCTCAGCCTGGGGTAAGAGTTTCCTGTTGTCCCTAACAGGAGACAAACTAGGACAGCCTCAACTTTTAAGGCTCTATTTTCACGATTGCGCTTGGCGCTGTGTTACGCACAATGACTGTGCACTACGTTTTATCCAACTTTCATGAGAGTACTATTTCTAAGCGCAATTATAGTGCCAGCTCAAGTGGGCATGGGTGGTAGTGTTTGCGCTATCTATTGGTTTATGCGAACTGTGGGTGTATTGTATGTTAATGAAATGGCACTAAGCACAGTTTGCTATTTTCCTGAATACTGTAATAGGTTAATTAGCTAAGATGCTTGTAGGTCTATTTTCGGCGCAGCAAACACCAATTGATCACTCTTGATACTAGGAATGATTGGTGTGTGTGTAGATCATTATGACTAATTAGAATGATAATGTTTATTTTTTAGGCCCATAGTGGTTTTCCAAAGCTCAAGGACGCTGTACAGAAATAAACATAAAACATTAAACAGAGAAAGATATAACAAATATACATTGCAAAACAATGAACAAGGGTAGAGAAGAAAAGCTTATTTCAAGTAGGTGAGACACGGTCAACCAGGACGAGAGCCTACAAGCACAAAGAAGCTGATAGAGTACAACATGTACATCGTGGTCTGGAGCAGCACAGGCATCAAACAGAGCAGGCTATGCATCGCTTTTAGCCTATTTACATTACCAAATTCTTTATTTATATAGAAGTTTCTTGATAGGAAATGGAATATATAATAGGTCATAGATGGCGCAATAACTGGAGAAGAACCTCCAGATTAAATTGCACTTGCCCCAGCCCATTAGCGCTTTGAGTGCATAATTTCGCCAATTTACTTGTGCCTAGACTTGGCGCATACGTGCATGAAAACATCAAAACTTCATGGCCACGCCCACTGACTTTGTGCATATGCATAACACTCTTAAATTAGGCCCATAGAGGAGAGGAAACATATATTAAACCTAAATTTAAACATAGGATTAGTGGAAATGTAATCAAAGAACATTTTGTGAGAGATTAAGCACAATCAGAAGAATTTAGCTTGTCCCAAACATTTGCCCATGATGGTGTAACCTTTCTTTTCATTAATGCTTTATTCACATGATTGCGGGATGGAAAGATGATCTGAGGTTGACACCAAAGTCTGAGGCTTTGGACAAGCTCTGTTTAAGCATTTAAGTAAAATTGATCCTACCCAATGAACAAACCAAATCAAATTGCTTTTGAAGAATTAATTTTGCATGTAAAGTCATGAATCAAAAACTCCAGAATGCTTCTTTCCTCAGGCCACATCCACACTAGTTTGTTTTCAGTTTCCTAACATTAACGAAATTCTTGCATTTTCAACTGAAAACATAATGGCGTGGCCACAGTCTGTTAAAAATAATTACAATTATTTAAAATGGAAAAATATGTTAGAGTAAAGATATGACATGAGGGGTGTGTATTTGTTAAACTGAAGATTTTTCATGTGTTGCTTTTGATTGGCTGTAGGGTCTTGCAGAGAATGTGACGCAGGAAGACGCTGCCAGATTGGTTCAGCCAGAATCCCGCCATGATGATTCCCTTCAAGTGGGTGTACCCATGATGCAGCTTTGCTTTATTTTGGCAACTTTATTCTTTAGCCTCTCTCTCTTTTCATGTTGGCTCGATGCCAGACTCTTTTCAGTAATTGGTGGACATTTAGACCTTTGTAGCCACGGTCAAGAGACATGATTGATGATGTAGGAACTACTAGAACTATAGTCAGTAAAGTAAACTTTCATCCCCACATCATTTTGATTTGATTGAACAGAAGTCCACCCTATTCTCTTGCATTCTGCATGTGCCATAACACCATATTGACTCTCCTTCTTTCTAGATTATTGACAGTATTATAGAAGAGAGTCAGAAGAGTGAAGTCAATGATCAGTTGTTGAGAGAAGAAAATAAATCTGGAGCCTCATCTGGAAAGGTGAAGAGCCTAATAGCAGAAGACCACAGGGATGAAGAAAGTCCGGTTCCTGAGGTTGCCACAATACCTCCGGAGGATAGTGATCTGAAACCACATGATGCTGGCTGCACTGAGCAGCTGCCTGATGTAAGACCAGAGGAAGTGAAGTTGCAGGACATTCAGGAAAGGGCACCAGATGGGGCTGATATCGCCCACGCAGTCCAGGACCAAGCTTTGCCACCCCCTCCTGATATTACAAGTGCTTTGGGTCAGCTATCACAACCTGCCTCTCTTCCCTGTGCTGAAACTCCTAAAACAGCTGACATTTTAGAACAAGTTCCTATGGCTGAATCAGATGACGCTGGCCCTTCCAAACCTCCTAGACATTTTACAGTGGAGCCTGACATTGTGGCTAGTACCAAGAAGCAACCACCCTCAAGACCACCTTTGCCCAGCGGGGCTCCACCTCCTAGGCCACCTCCCCCTACACGCTCCAACTTCCCACCTGGTATAAAGTCCCAGGAACTGATGCGACCAGTCGGACTAGAAGGTAAGTTTTCCGGAGGAAGCTATTCAATTATATCTCGGGTTTAAAAAGTAAGAATGCTCATTTTATAGGTGTCATATTTGTCAATACTGTTATGGTATCTTGTGTTTGTTTGTGGACATCTCCTTTTTGACAATTAATGTTAAATATATGGCCTGTTATTATACAGATGTTACTCTGACGATGTGAAATAGTAAGTATTTGGTAAATAAGGCAATTTGTGTGCTCCCTAATTGGTCAGTCTCTGTAGAGCTTGCAGATGAGCCTTGTGGATTGGTCAGCCCAAGCGCCTCAGTGCGATGCAATACTCAAGAACTCCAGCACTCACTGGACCTCGCTAGTGCCACTAGTGGCAATAAAGTGGTCACTGCACAGGTTTGAATAAAAATATAGTTATATCAGAAAATATATATGGAAGATTGAAAACACTGAAAATTTGACATTATACAATTGTGTTTGTTCCTTGTGTACAAGTAGGAAAATGATGAGCAAGCATCTAGTCCTAGTGGCAGTGAGACTCCTGGACCCCAGAGACCAAGGTCTAACTCAGGCAGAGAGCTTACTGATGAGGTATTGTTTACTTGTATGTGTATACTTAAGTTAATTTGATTCAACATTGCTAGATAATGCTTCTTCTGTGTAACTGGATAGTAGATTGCTGTCATAATCTGAAAAGGCTAGAAATCTTTGTTTGTGTGTGTTATATAGGAGATTCTTGCGAGTGTGATGATCAAGAATCTAGACACTGGTGAGGAGATCCCATTGATCCAAGCAGAAGAGAAACTACCCAATGGAATCAACCCACTCACACTACACATCATGAGGAGAACCAAGGAGTATATCTCGTAAGAGAACTACATTTCCCATAATAGGTTTTAGATCCAGTTGCTGTCTTCCAGCGGAATCAGCGTTTTTTTGGTCTGTGCATGACCCAAATGCTGCGCTCTACAAAAAGCCACTAAAAACAGCTTTTGTTGAGTGAGATTTGACTGTTGAACTCGTGCCTCAATTGGACTGGTTTTTTAAAATAACATTGCGTCAATTGTGACATTTCAGTGTTATGGAAGTCGACATCTTTGATATTTACTTTCACTGTCAGTGTTGCTATTGTTTTAATTGTTATTCATGACTATTACGAGACCTTATACGAGCCACTCCTCGAAGATGTTTATGAACAGGACAATTTCAAAGTCAACAGAATATGTTAGTACATACGGATGTCAATGCTAAACACTGACGGTGTGAATGTAGCCATAAATGCTCAAATTGTTTAAGCTATGTTAAAAATTGACATCATGAACATCATGAAGTTCTACTGTATTGCATAATCCAAAACATTTCATGTTTGATATCAGGGATTATTTTCCTTATATGACACCGTGCTTTGCTAAAGCTGTGAGGCCCTCAGGCAGCAGGATAGAGTCCTATCAGTAATCCAATTCTCTGCACTCTCATCTGCCCTCGTTTTATCAGCCAGAATGAAACCCACTGACTGTTTTTCCTAATTTAAAGGGAGAAGGCATGTCACCTCTTCCCCTCACCCTGTCTTTTCTGATTCTAAACCCCTCTAACACAAGTTTGCAAAAAGTGCTTCATAATGCTGAACTTAATGTACTTTTGTAGTTTCTGTTATTGTGGTTAAACATTGGTTAGTAGATCATTTCTCACTTCTCATCATTTCAGGATTAAATGCAGTCTAATTTAGAAAGGGGTTGAAAGTAAACTCCTGTCTTAAAGCTATCAGTTCTGGACGCTTTAGGGTGGGATCTCACTCTATCTCTTTCCTTGGCAGAAATGATGCAGTACAGTCGGATGATGATGATAAGTCCCAGCCTCCCCTTACAGACACTGATGGAGGGAAACTCAAACAGAGAACGTAAGAGATAAAAAATTATTTATATCTAGGTATTGTCGGTTTAACACAGTATGATTAAAGGCGTGATACTACATACCTTCGCACTGCGAAATTCCATGTGCAAAATACAGTCGTCTCATTGGGAATTCACACGATCGTGAATTTCGCCCGATTAACTTCCGCTGGCAAAGAATTTCCCCTCTTGGATTTCACGTGAAGTTCAAGTTTGGTGAACTTTGACAGACCAATTTCACCCCGTTGACCAACGGAAAGAGTCCTATCGGAAAGAGTCCAACGAAAGAGTCCTTGACCTCTGTGTGGGCGCTGCTTCGTACAGAGCTGCACTGAATATTCACAATGGGCAAGGATATCATTTTAGTGGTGAGTTTCTTTTTAACTTAGTGTCATGAAACACTACAAATGAGATCTGTTAACAGGTATATATGCCTTGCACACAGGGGAAGAGAATGTTAACATTCATTATTTTTAATTTCATGAGGAAAATTGTTAATTTCTGGATTTTTTGGGCTATTTTCATCTTTCGGATTTTAAATGAACACAGAGCCGTGGCGTACAGGGTTTAGCTTTCGATTGAAATTCAGTGCCTCTACATCATGGGTGTTCTCAATATTATTCATGAGAAGGTGTGGAGTGTGTCGTTGCCATGGATGTGACCATGCTTCAAACTCTCAAGCGCATATGTTGAGAGAGTTGATAGTACTACCGTGTACTACTACCTCTGTCTGCGCTGCTGACAGAGGGACAGGACAGGCTTTCATTCAAAGACAACACCTTTTAAATGTTCATGCAGCATGCATTTATTTAAGCAATTGTTCAAGATATGCGGTGAGGTAAACTGTCTCTGACTGGGACTCGTTAGAGATGCAGTTTACATTGATTGCTCCAGACAAAAATGCTATTGATCGATCCATTATTCTATCCTTAATGTGAGTGTGTTAACTGATTGTGGAGGTAGGGGTGTGGTCGAGCTATGTTCTGTGGAGAGCGAGGCAGGGAGAGGAAGAGTGGTAAGGATTGACACCTGTGGGAAATTATCTCTAACAACTGTTTTGTGTTGCAGTGAGAGCTGGAGAGAGATATAATGGCAGTCCAGACCGCCAGAAGGGAGAGAGAGACCCAGACCTGTGTGTACGTATGTTGTCTGGTAAAGATCGCTGAAAAGCGAGAAACTAAAGCATATCCGCTGTGCACGATTTTTGTTATGCTGTCTCCCGCTTCCTCATTCCTGTGCTACCAGGGAAGTGTTACAGTGGTGCTGTCATGGAGTACTCATCCTTCGCTGAACTCTTCAAGACCCTCACCAGCATCCACCAAACCCAACATCTGGCTCTGCTTTAGCTGCATGTGGAACAGGAGCAGCAGTTTCCGGCACTCTTCCAGGCTCAAGCAGAAGACCTGCAGGTGCTACAAAGCTTGGTATAACAGGAGAGGTCTTCAGCCGCAATCCCGGACCCACCAATGGCTAAGATGGGACCTCAAGACAACCCGGAGGCTTTCATTGAGATGTTGAAACCCAGTGGGTGGCCTGCCTACTGCCGGTGTTGTCCAGATAAGCCCAACTTCCGCCGTCCAACCTCCTGGTGTACGAAGAATTGAAGAAGGCCATCCTGCAACGGTCGGCTGCAGCTCAGAGCAACATCGTCAACATTTCCGCTCGCTGACGCTTGGTGACCATGGCTGCCCGTTCACATTCGCTCAACAGCTCCGTGACACCTGCCGAAGGTGGCTGCAGGCTGAAGAATGAGATGCCGAGAAGGTGATCAATCTGGTGGTACTGCAAAAGTTCATTGCCCGGCTACCAAAAGGAACAGCGGAGTGGGTCCAGTGCCACCGACTGCCATCGCTGGATGAAGCAGTCCGGCTGGCTGAGGACCATATTGTGGTGTATCGGGTGCTGGCAAGCCCTCTTTTTCTGTCTCTCTCTCCCTCTCCTACCACCCCCGTCATGTTTCTGTTCCCTGGAAACTGAGAATTATGACCCCAAAGCCGGGTTCCCTATCTCTCTCTGCTGTCCCCCTAAGGCTGGTAAATACGCTGCTGTGGGCGTGAAGTCTGGGTCGTTCTGCTGGAGCTGCGGGGAAACTGGGCACTTCCAGGTCCACGATGTGTCACAGGCCACCCCCAATCGAGCATGAACATGCCGGATATCTGTGAGTATTAAAGGGGGTACATATCAAGCCTTGGAGGTTGTAACCAAACCTCCATTCACCAAGGCTTGGTTCAGTCCGAGGCTTTGGGTACAAGCTGGCGGGTGAAGGTAAGGTGTGTGCATGGGGATATTCAGTTACACTTTAGTGAAGGTAATCATTCAATTCAGGGGCAAAAGCATAGTGTCAAGGCTGCAGTTAGTCCCCGCTTCTCCTATCCTCTAATTTCCGGTACGAATTAGCCGGCATTTACAACTTTATGGAGGGGAGTATGTGTGGATAGGTAAATGTGGATCAGGAAATGCTAATCCAGATGGCTCCTCATAATCTGATGGTGGAGCACAGGGCAGGAAAAACACTGAACCATCTGTATTGGTCAGGCATTACGGGGATGTTCTCAGGTGGAGTGCTGCATGCTGTGAATGAGCTGGTGAATCCGGCAGCCACCCCAAAAGCGTTATTGCACCCCCTTTCGGAATTCACTTGGGAGATAACTCTGAAGAGTGCCTCTGCGACACTTTGTGCTGAGATGTTGCAAGTGGCAAGGGTGCTTTGAGGTCTCACAGTGAGTTGGAGAAATCTATTATGAGTTGAAACAAATGGATAGAGGTGGAGCATCAGATTTACCACCACAATCTCCTGAAACCATGGAGAAAGGCAGTTCCCGTGACTTTGGAGATAGTTGTTCCGGAGGGGGAGGAGCTCGGGCTGGAGGTAAACTTAAAAGCCAAGTCACAGAGGTTGACATGTTTTCGCCTCTCCGTGGTCACACAAATCTTACAGAGCACCATATCAAAACCACCCCAGGAGTAGTGGTATGCAGTCGTCCCTACCGATTACCCGAACACTAAAAAGAAGTGGTATGGGAAGTGTTGAAGGCCATGCTGCGATGGGGGTATGTGGAGAAGGTGGCGTGGTCGAGTGACGTTCTGTGGAGGGCAAGGCCAGGAGAGGAAGACAGTGTGAGCTAGAGAGAGAGAAAAGGGCAGTCCAAACCACCGGAAAAGAGAGAGTACCATTACTGTATTGTGAGCTTACAAAAGAGTGTATAATTTATTTATGCACTCTGTTACGAGCAATTGTGAGACTCTTTGTTGCTTTTAACTGTATTAGTGAAGTAATGCTGAGTGACTAATTCAGATAGTTGTGGTTTTCCATCAGATGGCAGCGTTCAACATATTTAGTTGGACTTGAACCTTGCCAGCTATAAAAATCTTACAACTTTTTAGTGATAGCCAGAATGGGCAACTGACAAATGACAGATTGCTCGCTCCCATGCCCCACGCACTTTGGGAGGGAGGGGCCTTTGTTCTCACAGCAGTCCATGCCCAGTTGAGTTGCATCTTTCAAAACGGTTGTAAGGAAGACTTTAGCTGATTGAGGAGTGTTTAATGACCCTTTAAGTCTCACGGTGTATTAAGTGCAGCATTAAAAAGAGGCTGCTTGACAATTATATTTTTGCTGGTTTCACATGTGTTCGATGTCTACCCACTTCGCCTGTGGAATTTTGCTGTGCGAAAGTATGTGTTGACCATGCCTTAACGCAATCATGCTCCCGATCCATACGTAAATATCCTAATAAGGAATGTACCTACTATCGGACCAATTCAAGCTTGATGTGGCTGTTTTGGGCAGTCAGCTATACAGGCAACACTCCTTACACAAACACGCTTTTGCACTGGAAGACACCTGGACTTAGCACAAAAGAATGCAGGGATCTTGAGCCATGTTTTCAAACTACATTTAACTTGACAAACTGTTCTAAAAACACAGCGCATGCTAAAAAATACTAACAATTAAAAATAGCTCAGTCGGAAGTAGGCCAATCCACAGTTTTCCTGAGCAACCACTGGGCAGCATCATGATAATTTTAATAGCCTGTTTCTGGTCTTAAGAGGCAATATAAAACTTACCGAAATGAGTGATTCAGATGGAGGAGAACATCCATTTAAGTGTTATTTGGAGTAAAAATAAATTTCACACTCAACTATTACAGTTATTGGCTGTCATATCAACTCAAAATTGTTAATGATATCATGTAACTTATCTCAGACCATCTCTTCATGTCATCTACATAATCTGGTGAGGCACTGTAAAAAAATTCTCTCGATTCTGTGAAGTATCGGCACAATAGAGTCAATTGTTTTTGACAAGAATATATGCCGATGCGGGTGAAAACACTGGAGACAGGAAATTGAAAACAGGCAAATCGTGGAACACTTACGGGCTCAGGAAGAAGGTAAATAATAGGGTTATTTATAGTCAATGATATGGAAGCAATCTTTTCACTTATAAAATGCTTAACTTGTCCGCTGCCCTAATATATGAATATAATGTTATGTAATATAATTTTCTGAATTATCATATTTATTATATATATTATATTTATAATTACTTTATTATCTGCTATATTTTATTTTGGGGCCTTTCTCAGTAAATATTGATATGCAATTAATTTGATTAATTTATCGGCACATCATGTAATTAATTAGATTCAATATTTTAATTGTTTGAGAGCCCTATTTATAAAATTTGTCATAATCCAAAGTAAAAACATAAGGGCCCACAAACATGATTTTCTTACAATTAGTAGCAGATCAGTAAAGCATTGAAATGACATAAAAAAGTGGTTTAAAAGTCTATATATTGTTAGATTTATGTTCTTTTATATGAAAATAAAACAAATATTGGCCCGAAGTCCAGCGCATTCGAGAATTTGTGTTTTTCCCCGAAATATAAATAATTGTGCCAAATAAACACATTGAATCGACTGGCCTAATATTTATCTAAATGTGTCCCTGCCTTCCTCCTTCATTTAGCACACAGTTTAAGAAGTTTCTGGGTAAATCTGTGAAGAGGGCAAAGCACCTGGCGGAGGAATATGGAGAGAAAGCTGTAAATAAAGTCAAGAGCGTTAGGGACGAGGTGTTCCACACAGACCAGGACGACCCATCGTCCAGTGATGATGAGGGGATGCCGTACACCAGACCGGTCAAGTTTAAAGCAGCTCACAGCTTCAAAGGGCCCTTTGACTTTGACCAAATCAAAGTGGTGCAGGACCTCAGTGGAGAACACAATGTGAGGAGAATGTGTGTGACCTAAATGTGACGTTTAACCCCCTTGATGTGGAGTATTTGGGGATATTTTTCTATATTGTTTATTAAGTGACACTCTGTCTCTCTCTCTCAGGGTGCCGTCTGGACAATGAAATTTTCTCATTGTGGGAGACTGCTCGCTACAGCAGGGCAGGACAATTTGGTTCGGATTTGGGTCCTAAAAAATGCCTTTGATTATTTCAACAACATGAGAATAAAATACAATACAGAAGGTAATTTAAATGACAAATCACTGCTGACTGTAGTCGGAGGTTAAGCTTAATCTTTGTCTTGGAAATAAACACTATAACTGAATGAAAACAGCTGACTTATAACACATCTGAGCTAGTGATTTCTTCTCTGCAGCCTGCTCAGACTGAATTGATACTGATAATGAAACTGCTTGTATGCAGGTGGGGTGGCAGAGCTGTCAGTAATGTCACAAAAAAAAATTTAAGCGTCAGTTTGTTTGTCTGAATGAAAGAAAGTAATGAGTGTCTGAGCTGTGGAAACAAAACAATAAACTTTGTTTATATTAGTATTGTCAAAAATGCCAGTAATTCTGCAGTACCGATAGTTTGGAGCGCCGACTCAATCCGATACCCACACGCTGTCTGACTGACACACTGCTTTCAAATGCTCACATGTTTATTTGAGCGTGTGCTCTTTTTAAAAATTTAAATGCACAATTAATCAAATTTAAATCGTGAAATGTCCTGGTTTGATTATTAAACCGCTGAAGGCTGCAATCTTAGTATGCGTGTGCTGCGTGCTTTAAATTAATGTGTGAATCAGACTGCTCATACCCTGGAAACTGCACATACATTGAAAATCAATCGCTTGAATGAGATGACAAAGCAAAGCACTAATCCACTGTGAAGCTTGCAGCTCATGAAGAATACATATTTACAGTATATAATTCAATCACAGCATTTGTGCTTGAAAAATCACACGGGGCAATGCAGCGATCTGTTTATCCATAGAAGTGGGACTTCTGTCAAACCACACTTCAAAATAAAAGCCCGATACAAAATAAAAGCTAGACACCTGACATTGCAACAGAAAGATATTACAACCATATAATTATCTGCAATATGCAAAATTATCTGTAGTAAAATTATTAATAATAATAAATAATGATTAATAAATAATACAAAGTAAGAAATGTATCAAGCTGTTGTACTGAAAAGTTTGTTAAAAATGCAATGGTGTGTTAAAGTAATTATTTTATTTTATACTTTTTAAAAGTAAAAAATAAAAGTTTATTTTAACAATTTTCACTTGTTAAAATGCTTAAGAATTCATTTGATTAGACGCCATTGTGATGATGAAATTAAATTAAATTATAAAACATGGAACTCTGGAAAAATTTTGGAAAAAAATAAAATCGATTTCAGTAAGGCCCAAAGACACTTAAGCAATGCATACGTAATTGAGAAACACAAAGGAAACTTTAAATGTTAAAAGAAATTGAACTTTAAAGGATAAAAGATAAAGGAGTGTGTTCAATAGCACATTACTATATTAGTATATTTTTGCTGTGATATCGAAATTGGTATCAATCGTAAACCATTAAATTTGACTGGTATCGTGACAACAATAGTTTATATAATATTTCCATATACATACTAAATTAAACTTTATATGTGGGTTGAAACTGTACTTTTTCCATTTAAATTAATCTTTCTGGTTTCTCTCTCTCTCTCTCTCTCTCTCTCTTAGGACGTGTATCCCCATCACCCTCTCAGGAGAGCCTGTCTTCCTCTAAATCAGATACAGAGGGAGGGGTAAGGCATTTTTGGGGTTTCTCAGGATGCTTTCACACTAGCACTTGGTTTGCACCTGGGTCCGAATTATGTCAAATTTCGGTTAATTTAAGTGACAAGAACTCCATTTTCCAAACTCTGGTGCACACCTGGGAATCGCACCTTAGTCCACTTGAAAAGATGTTCTGGGGTACGGTTCATGTAAACTCTAGTACGGTTCACTGCTAATATGACCAAAATTGTACAAAAATGCAGAAGTAAACCGCTTGTGATGACATATTTGCGTCTTTGCAGGCTCCTGATCACAGTTATTGTGGTAAAATGCATTTCTCATACCTGCTTGTCTCCAAATAAGTCCCCTTCAAATTGCAGCTCACATTCTTTAAATATCTTGCAATGCAACCACAGGCTCATGGCAGACATATGCCAATATTCATCAAATCATTGCACATTCAGTCCATCCGCGGGAGACAAAAACACGTGTTGTTCTGTGCATGTACAATTTTGGTAGTAAATCCAAAGATACAAAATGTAATACCTCACATAACATAGTGAAGTTGATGTCTTCTTGAATTGTTACCTAGTTACAGTGATTGTTGGCTTGTACTCATGTTGATGATGTAATCGGTCCATGGCACAGACCCAAACAATATGATCTGAGCAGGGGGGGGAACAAACTCTGGTTCGGTCCAAGTAACTGAACAAAGAGTGAAAGCACCCTCATTGTTTTGTTGTCTCTCTACTCTTTATTTTGGAGTTCATAGTGATAAATGAGTTTTAAGGTATCTAAAATATCTGCCTTTGTCTCTCTTGCTTCTTCCCGTTCAGTTTGGTGCAGCAGTGGAAGACCCAGACACTGAGGACAGAAATGTGCCATTCCGACAGGTTCCATTCTGCAAGTACAAGGGTCATACTGCTGACCTGTTAGATCTTTCCTGGTCGAAGGTGAGAGTTTACAACCTTCAGTGCTGCTATAACAGCTTCCACTCTTCTGGGAATGCTTTCCACTAGATGTTTTGAACATTAATGCAGGTATTTGATCCAATTCAGAGTTGTAGTCGATTTTCCAATTTATCCCAAAGGTGTTCAGCAGGGGTTCAGGTCTAGGCTTTGTACAGGCCAGTCATGTCTTTCTCTCAAGACTTCTTTTTGGACCTCAGGGGTTTTTGTGCTCAGGGGCATTATCATGCTGGAGCAGAAGAAGACCATCGCCAAACTGATGCCATGAATTTGGAAGCACACAAATCTCTACAGACAACAAGATTTGTCATCACTGATTACTGGAAGAGCCAAAACCATTAATTGGGGGGATTGGTGCTCATATTTTTGGCCATGAAGTGTACGATAGAAAATAATTTTAGTGTGGAAAGCATTTTAAGTTCTCTTTAATGAATAGTATTTCAACTTTTTCTTGTCTGAGCAGAACTACTTCCTCCTGTCATCATCTATGGATAAGACGGTTCGTTTGTGGCACATCTCCAGGAGAGAGTGTCTCTGCTGTTTTCAACATATCGACTTTGTTACAGCCATTGCATTTCATCCCAGGGTGAGTGTGCATGTGTGACTAATGTGTGTACCTTTACATAAAGGTTTGTGTACTTTAATGGCTGTGCCTTTCTCTCAGGATGACAGGTATTTTTTGAGCGGATCTTTGGACGGAAAGTTGCGATTATGGAATATTCCTGATAAAAAGGTGGCACTGTGGAATGAGGTAGACGGACAGACACGTCTGATTACAGCAGCGAACTTCTGCCAGAATGGAAAATACGCAGTTATCGGCACCTACGATGGACGCTGCATTTTTTATGACACAGAGGTGTGTGTTTGTTCTTGTGAGCTTTTAGATGGGAAAAAACCCTATATCAGTGAATAAGAAAGACTTTTCTTTTAACATGAAGAAAGATTTCCATATAGAGAGAACCGTATACAATGTCAGTGTATAAATTAAAATGTGAAAATGCACAAAGTTGATCATTAATCTGTATTTGCTTCCTTTCTTATATTCTGCTCAGCGTCTCAAGTATCACACTCAAATCCATGTTCGCTCCACGAGAGGCAGGAATCGTGTGGGCCGCAAAATCACTGGTATTGAGCCACTGCCGGGAGAGAACAAGGCAAGGCACAAATGTGGGTTCATGTAACAGGAAATGTTTGGTGAATATGAGAATCAGCAGCTGACTGGAATAGAACAGACGACAATAGGAAAAAAAAATGTTAGACTCTACTTATGTACTCGACTGTACATACTTATTATTGGTCTCAAGGTGATGAAATTGGAGCTCACAGAGCAGATTGAAATCGTTCAAATCTCATTTTTCTCTCCAGATCTTGGTGACGTCGAATGACTCTCGTATTCGCTTGTATGACCTGAGAGATTTGTCTCTTTCTATGAAGTATAAAGGCTATGTGAACAGCAGCAGTCAGATAAAAGCCAGCTTCAGGTGAGAAGAACATCCCTGAAATACAGCCCAGTTATGTCCATCTCTGATCTAAAAATGTTAAGTGTAATACTTTTAGCATTAATGCTGAAAAGATTAGTCGACGTTATCGTCAACGTCGACACTAAAAAAAATTGTTAACAAAAATGTTAATTGTCGAATAATTGTTTGAACTCATTTAACGTAACATGAGATCACATTAAACTGTAATGATGACTCGTGAGAGCAGCACTGCAGCTCGTGCCTGACTGAGGAGAAGAATTACTCAGATCACAGTCCAGATACACTCTAAACCTTCCAAACAGCTTCATATGTAGATTGCAAAATATTGGGGAATAATACAAAAATACCAAATAAGTAAATACAGAAGCACTCTCGTTGTGGAATAAGCGGAGCCGGAGCTCTTTAAAGGAAACACCCCGGTGTTACATCTTAAATGCAGTTATATTTAATGCGTTATAGCTTTATTAATGTTCAAATAATATGGAAGCAGGCCATGTAATTAACTACAAACTCCAAAATTGGCATTTCTCTGTGCGGTCAGCGCCTCTTCTATGAGTTGCGTGAATGTCCCGATCTAAGTGGGAGAGATTGAAACTGCACCTGGCTGATGCACACTCTGTCGTGGGGACGTTCATCCCTCGAGCGTGCACACTTAATACAGCTAGATTATAACACGATGGCTTGTGACTTATTGAATCATAATATATGTCACCGTGCATTTCTTATTGTGAAGAAAATTGGCAATATGCAGCTTTATTAATAATAGAGAGTTTGTTTTTTGGGAGTTAAAGATGGATTGGAACAGAAAGGTGAGAGAGGAAGTCTTCGCCCCATTATACACTGCAACAAAATACGTTTATGATTTGTTTTGGCTTGTTTTCCAATAAAAATATCTAAAACTCATTTAAAACAATGTACATTTACTTTACTATACTGCAGAAGAATACATTGTTATCTGAGAATGTTGAATATAATTTTAAATATACAAATGTTTTAAAATATTAAAATCTAAAAATCCTTTAAAAAAAGATGCATTCACTTGAGAAGCAGCATATAAGATATTTAGACTTGCTTTTAGAGAATAGATCATGAATATAAGTATATTTTGTCTTTACAGCACTCGCAGAAGTATAACCAAGTAAATATACACTTGTATACAAAATACACTTACTGTATTTTTAAGATAAATTCTCTTAAAGCAAGTCTAACTTATATGTTGCTTCTCAAGTAAATGTATCTTGTTTTAAGGATTTTTAGACCATTTTAAATGAAAAACAAGACAAACACTTGATAACAATTGTTTTTTTTCCAGTGAATTTCTTTCACTGAATTCAAGGGGGAAAATACTTTTTATTAAGTTTAATTCAGTGAATGTCATTTAGAGGTATTTTTAAAAGATGATTTTGGCCTCTTTATTGTTAGTAAGCATGTTTAATACAGTCTTAAGTCAGGCACAAGCTGAATAATCGGTTAAGAGCTAATGATTAATCGTTGCAATAATCACAGAATAATCGTTAGATTAATCAATTATCAAAATAATCATTAGTTGCAGCTCTATTTAGCATATACAAGACAAGACTTTAACTCTAATGCCCACGCAATGTTTTTATTTTTAAATGCCCTTTATCACATAATTTCTTTTTCTTGTAGCCATGACTACTCTTTTATTGTGAGTGGCTCAGAGGACAAGTATGTGTACATCTGGAGCACATACCACGACCTCAGCAAGTTTACTTCTGTACGGCGAGACCGCAATGACTTCTGGGAAGGGATCAAAGGTAATATATGATGTGTGTATAATATGATCTGGATACAGAAACCGATCATAAACATACGTAGAGTGCAGCTACGTAGATGTCTGTGTAAAGGCCCCAGTATACTTTATACTAAACAGGTGTGACATCATTTAGAACTAAATCTGGCCAAAAAGGTGTTTTTTAGTTTGTTTTGGTGGTTCGTAACCACTTGCCAGAGCAAGCTTTTAAGAAAACTTCTTACTGCCATTGGAGTACATCATCATTAGGTATGACCAGAAGCTCCAGCTACTTTGTTTACATTGTCCAGTCAGTCAAGATCAGTCAACATGAACACACCGACGTGAAGATTTATTAGCAAGCTGGCGCAAACTTACCCACATCTTTATGATAGTTCACGTAGAGAGGATTGCCAAGACCATGCCATGCATTTTTTATTAGTCTACAAAAGGAATAAAAGCTATTCAAATACTCAAGTGCCCATTCACTCATGTGACATCTGCAGTGAAAGCCATTGACACATCTGCCCAAAGTAATATATGCCTCTCTTATCATAATTCGTTTGCCTTTTTTCTGCATATTAACAGTCTTTTATACACCAATCTTTGCAGTAGTATCAGTGCTGTCATCATAAATAACAAGTACAGAGAGTAATCGTTGCGTATTATGGCCATTTATACAGTGTTAGCGCATTAGCACCGTGATGAATGTAAACAAGACAAATGAAACATTGGCAGAGGCTATTTGCACTAATTGCAAATAGTGGCAGATACTATTACACCCCTGTTTAAATACTATCATACAGTGTAGGGACATCACTGTAGCATTTTTGTTGTGTTTTATTAAGAGTCCCAAAGACACCATACACCTGCACATACCCCTAAAAAAATTCTGTCATCATTTACTCATGTAGGTCCAAGCCTGTATGACTTTCGTTCCTTAATTGTATATTATTTTTAATATATACAATGAAGGAGAATGGCACCTAGCATCATATTCTGTGTACCACATAGAGAAAATAATTTGTGTTTGAAACATAAGAGTGAGTAAATGATGACAGAATGTTCATTTCTGGGTGAGCCATCCCTTTGAATTACTTTTGCTTTCTGCTTTTTAGCCCATAACGCTGTGGTGACTTCAGCCATTTTTGCTCCCCATCCGGATCTTATTGTGCCTCAGGAGCCAGGGGCAGAGAAGCCTGACTCAGACTCGAAGAGTGACAGCACAGATGACTCCGAGACCATCCCATCAGGTACTGAATGTTGCTGTGATGACTAGCAGTGTGAAATAACAGTACACTATATGGAAGTAGTGAAAAAAGTACTCGTTGTTCTTTCTGCCTTTTTATTCTTCTGTTTTACACTTCCTCAGGGGCGCTGAAAACAGACCACTGTGAAGTTTTGCTCTCTGCTGATTTCACTGGTGCCATTAAAGTGTTTGTCAACATTAAGAAATACTGAGTGCTGAACACAACACCTAGTAAAAAAAAAAAAATATATATATATATATATATATATATATATATATATATATATATAATATGATTGAAAAACTCAGATTGTGGACAGAGCTGAAAGAGTAAAAAAGACAAAGTGCAGTGCCACTTTACAGCTGAGGCCCCATTAACTGACCAATAAGCTGCTGGAGAGTGCTTTGAAGCAGAGATTTCAAGCCCTGGCTTATTCACAGAAAACAGGGACCCAGGAAGTTGAAGGGTGGGGATGGTTCAGTAATAGGGATAAATGTCTTTATAGCTAAACACATTGCTATCCTTTACCTTCCTTTATTTTTCATAGTTTCATTTAATTCTGAGAGGAGTTATTGTACACAAAAGGGCTTTAAATCGCACAGATCAATGGTGCTAATTTAATGGATGAGTGAAACGGCAAGCCTGTTTGGAGAGAATTTTTATGAGCACCATACACTCACACAAAGCCTTTTATTTTCCCCTGCACACTCTAACCCCAAAGTCAATGTTTCTGGCAAACAGTGTTGCACATTTCCAACATTAGTACTGACTAAATTCATTTGTTTAAAACTCTGTCAGTGTTATTTTATTTTGTAAAACATAATTGAACCTGATTTTTGTGTATGATTCCAGAAATAAAAAATGGTTTTCCCTATGTATGGTGTTTTAATTTGTATGTAAGTTTTTCATTGGTGTAAATGAGTAATCCAGTTTGTCTCCTTGTGCTCCATTCTAATCAGCAATCACAAAGTCTTCAGATATATTCAGGACTGGTTAAAATACAAGTCCTTGCATAATATTTACACCAAAACATCTGTCCTTACACAATGTTTTTAATGTAAAGTTTGATGTATGGGCCAATCTTGCAGCAATTTTTTTAAACAAAGGAAAACAAATAAAAATTCAATATGTACAAGTCCACACTTTGTCTTAGAAAACTCTAGCCCAGGGTTGTGATTGAAGCAACGACATGGAGGACCGTTCTGGGAACAAATTAACAGCTGTGGATCACTCAGTTATTCCTCAAAGCACTGTGGAATAATGCATTTATGTCCAAGACAAGAGCAGTCCTTGAGCTCTGTCAGGCTGCATTATCAGAAGATAACATGATTTAAAGGGTCAGAGTTCAGTGTTTACTCTTCTTGTTTTTTTTATGCGAGCGATGTGGTGATCGGGATGATGACCTCCAGGATTTGTGCAGCGGTGATGGTGATCGAGAGCGTTTCGACTTTCGTGGTGATCGCGATCTTGTTCTTCATGAAAGACAAGGAGAAAAAGAATGTTGTTAATGCTGAGTGAAAAACCACCTCTCGTTTTTATGGCAGCATGACATTGTGTCCTAACCAACTGTGACCAGGATGAGTGACAGGATTCAGGACACTTTGACAATCACTTGATTTCTATTTCTTCAGCTTTTAGCTGGGTAGCCCCACCCACAGTGAAATTGAATTCCCACTACACACAACTACATATTAAATATCAAATATGTTCTTATTGGCTGTGATTGTGTGGCTTAAAGAAACAGTTCACACAAAAAAGAAAATTCTCTCATCATTTACTTAACCTCATGCCATCCTAGATGCGTATGACTTCTGCAAAACACAAACAAAATTTTTTACAATAATATCTTAGCTCTATGAGCGATCAAAACTTTGAAGCCCAAAAAAGAATGAAACGGCAGCATAAAAGTAATCCATATGTCTCCAGCGGTTTAATCTCAGTCTTCTGAAACGATCCAACCGATTTTGGCAGAGAAGCGACCAAAACATAAATACTTCTCCTTAGAAATCATGATATCAAGCTTGATTACACTTCCTAGCGCCATCTACTGCTTTGCACATGTGTCAAGCACTAGGAAGTGTAATTGAGCTTGAAATCATGATCGTGTCTAGAGACTGCAATGGAAAGTTAAACAGTAAAAAAATGTATTGCATCTTGGTCTGTTCTTATGGATTACTTTGTGCTTTTTGGAGCTTCAAAGTTTTGGTTTTCATTGTATGAACTTACAGAGATGAGGTATTCTTCTAAAAATCTTTGTGTTCAACAGAAGAAAAAGTCATACACATCTGGGATGGAATGAGGGGAGTAAATGATTAGAGAATTAAAAAATTTTTAATGAGCTATCCCTTTAAATGTACCATTTTCACTTTCAGTGTGGACAGAGTTCATTGCTAGACACAAATGAAAGCAGGTTGCATTTAATGTTTGTCAGATTAGTGCATACCTCTCTCTCCTTTCTTCTTTGTCTCGACTCAGTCCTCTACTCTTCTCTCTGTCTTCACTCTTTCTACTCTTTTCTTTTTCCCATGTTTTACTCTTGTCCTCCCCTTTATCTCTTCGCTCTTCTTTTTTGGACCTCTCCTTCGGTTTCTGTGGCCATTTGTCTCTCTTTTCTTGGTCGTCCTTGTCAAACTCCTAAAGATGGAGGGATAGAAAGAAACAATGAAATAATGAGAGTTTATATATTTATCATCAATTTAAGAATCTTCTTTTTGAAGAATCCAAACCAGTATTATTTGCTTATACAGGAAGCCTCAATATTAGTTCCCAAGTAGACTTGGCTGACACTTTTCAGCATCTTTGTAACTACACAATTCGGCCAAGCGTTTTTGGATGGACACCCTCTTATAATTAATGGGGTTTGGCTATTTTATTGCAACAGATTGGTGAGGAACCTTTTCTTTTCCAGCATGACAATGCAAGGTCCATAAAGAAACTATTTACCGAGGCTGGTATGGAAGAACTTGACTGGTTTGCACAAAGCCCAGACCTGAACCCTACTAAACACCTTTGGGGTGAATTGGAACACTAACAGCGAAACAGACCCCATGGCCCAACATCAGTGCCTGACCTCACTGATGCTCTTGTGTCGTGCTGAACATGACATTTTTAAGGCAAGGGAATTAATCCATCCCTTTGCTGCTATAACAGCTTCCACTCTCATGGGAATGCTTTTCACTAGATGTTGGAACATGGCTGCATGGCAGTGATGTTGGGGCCATGGGGTCTGGCTGAGGGTGAGTGTGTTTACCTTCTGTAGAAGTCTATTTCTGTAATGTTGAACTTGGTGATGGAGAGTCATACTGGACTTCCTCTGTCTTTTACCAGACTCTAATTCATCCTGAAACTTCATCACCTTCACCTGCAAAATGCACAACCATAATTTTATAATACCCGTCAACACATTTGGCTTGATTGCTACATGTGTCTCTCTGTGTGTGCTAGAGAGAGTAAGACCATGAAATACTGAGCGTGAGTGAATTACCTCCAGTTCTCGGAGGCGTGTCCTTTTGGTTTCAGACAGCTCAAAGTTTTTCAAAGTACTCTTAAACTCTGCCCCCTCATACCTGCTGGGGCTGTCAGCATCATCACTGCTGATTTCAGATTCACCATTGTTCTCTTTTAGGCCACTGCATAAGAAAGCGAGGGTAGGAAACAATGCGATGACAAAGAACTGAAAATAATGTTAAATTATTTATTTTTTAATATTTCAGTAACACAGTGTCCTTGTTACACAGATTACATGTTACTATAATTTGTTTCAATTCTAAAAACAATATGCAAGTACAGGGAGCTCTACAAAATAATTTCACAGTAAGTACAAGTAGTACATTAGGGTTACTCCTTATTTATTTAAATACCCAGTAATCTGAACACTGTAATGAAGTGTGATCAATATTTCTTCTGCTCATAAATCACCGTTTATAGGCTGTAATTACCAAAGAACTTCACACATTCAAAAGTAAACAATAAGAAAATGTTTTGTGGATGACATTAATGTTGCTGTAAGTAATTTTGTAATGGAAAGGTATGCAAACAATTGTCCTACTTCCTGAAAGAAATTACTTAAGGGTCGTGAGATATCTCATCAGTCACATTTGTTTGTTGTTTACGGAGTCTAGTGCTATCACAGAGACTGATGAGATATCTCACGACCTTAAGTCCACAGTCTATGCCGCTTTCTGACATCATTTGTGCATTCTCATAGTACTGTAGTTTCAGTGAATTATTGAGGATTAATCCCACTTTTTATGCTATGTTGTTTGTAACAGTTGTCAGTTGAGGGCACTATTTTTTGCATGATGTCAATAAAGCTCACTTGGTATCTTTTTGCAGGGTTTTGGATAGAGGGGGCATGGCTTATCCAAGGTTCAGATTGTGGAAATTCCAGAATGGCTAAAATCACTTACATCACCATTAAGTTCACATTGAAGAAGAGGGTAGAAAGCAGTCATATGATCATTTATCATGTTGTGCAATAAAACAGAATCATCCATCTATCATAGAGAACAATGGAATGGACAATACATTTACAACATCTGAAAAAGTCTTACCTTGAATTCACCTCAGAGTCATTCTTTGCTGAAACGATAAGAACAGTAAGAACAGAATTGTCATTCTTTTGAGGTGGGAATACTTTTTAGGTAGATGAACTTCTGGTTATGAGTTACTGATGATGAGTGTGCTCTATGTAAACAGTCCCTTTCTGTTAACTTTAATGTTTATTGCCTGACCCCATTTACTACCATTGTTAAAATAAATAAATAAAAACTCAAGAACGAGTCAAAACTAAAATGAACGTGATACCGACCACAAATGCTGTCGATAAAGCTTGTATCAAACAAAAAACTTTCCTGGCCACATATTTATTGTTATAATGAGAGTGAGGACACTGCCGATCAAATTACTCTGAGTTGTTATTGTACCTGTGGATTCTGAATCCTCCACCTTCTCCCATTTGGACAATGCGACACTGGGTAATGCCTTATCTGAGCCCTCGTCCACTTGATCAGACACACAAAACAAGCACAAAGAGGAAATGTTTGTAATTTAGAAGAGTTCAATGATATGAAAAAAATAATACTGTATGTGCTCAACTTTATCAAGGTGTTCAGAATACAGTAATGAAATTAAATAGTAGTAACATTTTAATAAAAACATCTAATTGTTCAAATAAACAAAATCAACATCTTTAAGGGATAGTTCACCAAAAATGAAAATTCTCTCATCATTTATGCACCCTCATGCAGAACACACAAAGATTTTTAGAAGAATATCTCAGTTTTGTAGGTCCTCACAATGCAAGTGAACGGGTACCAACATTTTGAAGCTCCAAAAGCTCTTTTACTATGAATCGTCACTTTCACGCTCTTCTTTTTTTTGCCAATTTGCATTCTTCATACATATTGCCAACCTAGTGGGCAGGGAGGATAAATAGACTTAACCACTGGAGTCTTATGGATTACTTTTATGCTGCCTTTGTGTGCTTTTTGGAGCTCAACCATTTTGGTACCCATTGTGAATTGTGAAGGACCTACAGAGCAGAGATATTCTTCTAGAAATCTTTGTTTATGTTCAGTAGAAGAAAGTTTTACTTATCAGGGATGGCATAACAGTAAATGTTGAGAGAATTTTCATTTTTGGGAGAACTATCCCTTAAAGTGCCCTCAACAGCTGTACTTACATGGCACACCATCAATGTCATCTATTGTGTTTCCCAGGGGAACACCATCAATGTCGTCAACCGGTTCGCCATCTATAGAGGATGGGTCCCAGGTCAAAGGTGACCCATCAAGGTCATCAAGGGGTGTACCATCAATTTCACTTCTGTCTAGAGGAATACCATCCAATAGTGCCCCATCCAGATCTGGAGATTCAGGCTAGAGAACAGGTAGATAAATAAACTAATAAAACGCACACTCAACAGATCAACATGTAAAATTCTGTAGGTATCCCATCAAAGGAGACAGCAGAAGTGACTGGGTGGAGGTAAATGAGGGCTGCGCAATATCATTATTGGCCATTATTAGCATTAACATCAGTCTGATTTTTTTGTAAATTAAAGGAATATTCCAGGTTCACTACAAGTTAAGCTCAATCGACAGCATTTGCGGCATAACATTGATTACCACAAAAAATTATTTTGACTCATCTGTCCTTTTCTTTAAAAAAAATTATAATCAGGGTTCCAATGAATTTGAAGTAATGGAAATAAGGAAGTATATAGGGCCAATCCATAAATGTTAAAATACTCACTTTTTCAAAAGTATTACCACAAGACATAAACAATATGCATGTTAACATTATTTTAGTGTGATAAAATTGCTTGCTTACCTTGTCTGTGTAAAGTTATAACAAATTTTACAATTTCATTGCCATGATGATGTAATGTCAACAAACCCTAAAACGACTGTAAAAATGACTATATAAACAACTTTACAGCTCAAAAAAAACAAATGAGTTTTAACAGTAGAATTAATGTAAGTGCTTTTATAAATTTATAAGCTGTATTAGATTTGCCAAAGCTTAAGACCAGAACCTCAATGTTGCTATCCTGTTTATATTACCTTTATTCCATTGATTTTGCTAAAAATCTATTGCCCACTGCTCACCTCTGCACTTTCAATAACTTCCTCTCCAGGTTTATTGATCCCCAGGAATATATTCTGCAACTGAATCAGGAAGGATTCTGGATAAACTGCCCAGTCCTCCCATGCCCGAAAACATCCCATGATTCTTTGCTGCAAAGAGAGAGATAAAATAGCATTTAGAGGGGAAGTGTGTTCAGAGCTCTCTGCAGGGGAAAAATACAGAAAAGATAGCTGTGCTCACTTTAAACTGCTCTGCCTGGAGTCTGGCCTGGATGTTCCGATAAGCTTCACTGATGTCGCCAAATATCTGAGGCAGCTTTGTCTCAAAACTATTCCACAGAAAGATAAAAATGCTTAGTCCAAAAGAAATTACATTATTATTTTTAATCCTAATCATGTTAGTGCTGTCAGTTTGAACAAATTTCTAGTGGAGAGCAATTTTAAAAGACATTGGAAATAAAAGCAACCACACCATTCATCAAAATGCAACATAAAGAGACACCCGAGACGTAAAGAGTAGCACAAATGACTTACAATTTGCGGTAATATGAAGCATTGGCAACTTTGGCACAGGAGTTGTAGAGGATGTCAGATATCAGGTAAAATCTGGCAATCTGCAGCACACATAAGACACCAGACAAAAAAAAGGTGTCAAATGAGGTGGAGCGTGTCTACTGGAAACTTGTTGTTCAGGCAATTTGTGATTGCAGCTGTATACAATTGTAATGTGGAATTGTACGTGTACCTTCTTCTGCAGTGGTGTGTGTGGTAAAGACAGAGATTCGGTGATGCAGGAGACGACCTCCTCAGCAGCCTCTGCTCTCTCTAAACAGAACACCATCGCATCTCCAATCTCATCTCTGTGGGGAGTCAGCCCTATCAGCAGGGCCTCTAACCTCTCTCTGTGTCTGAGACAAAACATGCATATTAAATATGCAAACACTTTACAAACATATAATCAATTAGCAGTCGCTTTTATCCAAATAGGGTTCAAAACAGTGCTCAAAACAGCATTCACTATGAATGCAAACTTTAATACAGTGAAAAATACACTATTAGCATAACAAATATATATATAAACACAAATTTCCAACATTCTTTTGAATGTCGATGTACTAAAATAAAATATTTGATGCCATGAGTGTACCTTCATTTACTATTACTATTATCTTGAAATGTCGTGGAAAATTAAGTAATGTGATTTTACCTGGACGAAAATGTAGTTCGTTAATTTACCTGATGAACTTTCACCTTTTGCTTACCCTTCATGCTTCGCAGAGCTAATGTGTGCTTCTAAATCTCTTGCACCTTTATTAGCAGCTGATACGTAAGTGCCAGCTTTACATGTCATACATTCTGCTTCCCACGGATCTCATGGGAATAAAGCATGGGAATTATTTGTGCAAATCTTCTGTAAATTTGCACATTCGTTTGGGCATTTTTTTCCACTCAGCTGTCATTTGCTGCTACTGTTAAGCAATTGTTTGATGCTGAACACAAAAGCGCTTTGTGCATTAGTGGAGAGATTGACAGGCAGAAAACAGTTTCTGCAAGCCTCTTATAAATCGATCAATTTGTATGCGAGAAGGTGGGACTTACAAAGATGGGCTAAAGCAATGCAAATATGTGTGCACACACAATGAAGTATTAGATCAGATGTGCATCATAATGCAACTAAAGCCGAATTCCGGACATTTTTGCAAATTTAGAAACCTGGCCGGACGCTTTTTTTAAGATCCGAAACAGAGGACATATGGTCACTCTAATTTTGTCAGTGAAGACAACATGTTCTGATGCAAATTGTAAAATAGGACATTCAAGTTTAGTAGTAGCACAAGTACAATGAGGTATCATTTTTTGCAAGTGTCGACATCCAAGAGCATACGTTTACATTTAATTTATGTTGCAGACCTTGCTGCGTAACATAATGAACCCTGCCCATGTAGATATGTTAATTTTTCTGAACAAAAATTATTAGGATTGCCCAGCAGAACTATATGTGGGTAGGCTATGTTTTTATTCTTCAGGGATGCAAATCAAGAGAAAGTCATAGCAGGTTTTCCAGGGGAACAAACTACATTTGTTTGTAGTTTTTAAATATATATAAATATTTTTTAGGTTTAAGTTTAAAGTACCAATTTCAAATGATTTAATTAGTAAAATGTACCAAACAATTGGGCAAAATAGTTTAAAAAAGTGACTTTAGCCAAAAGGTGAGTAGTTTGTAATTTGGTGTGCAAGCAATCCATTCAAAATTTGTTTGTTACCAAATATAAGAAGAAAACATACGGTTGTTCATTATCGATAAATATGCACCGGTCATGTGAGCCCGTTTTGTTTCAGCCAGAATAGATCTTTGTCATGCCTGTTTTGGTCATAGGTCAATAAGGAGAGCTGTTTGAATGCAAGTGAATGGAGAAGAACAGTTCAACATGTAGTGAATTGACTGACTGGGTGCTAATTTTCAGTATGTTTGCCATTATATATTCAAACGTAGAATACTTTATTTGCAGTTTGCTATGGGGAAAAAACCTGCTTTAGAAGTGAAGTCAGGAATTGCTTATTGGAAAATCAGATAATCTGAAAGTTGGCTGGAAAAAACAATAGACTTTTACAGACCGTATCTGTCAATTTACATCTGTGTTGAAGGACGGTTTTTGACCTGTCCAAAATGCCGGATGCCGATGTATCGCAGTCCACAGGAACAGCTGCTAATAAGGCATCTACGTATAGATTTCTATGTGTCGGGTCACTTGATTGATTCATGACTTATCAGTTAACTGGTTAATAACCGGGTAATGCTTGTGGATACTCAGTTAAAAGAATTTGCTCAAATTTGCATCACTGACCTGGAGATAAAATATGATAACAATATGAGTCAGGATACAATAATATTATGTTTATAGAGTAATTTGATTCAAAACTGTGATATTGTAAGTCACAATAAGACATGACTTTGGACATTTAGCCTAGCCCTGCAATATTAAAATATGGCATCTACCCTGATTTCTCTATATGGCCTAAAACCTCTATTTATATCTGAGAGTTTGACTTACTCTGGCTTCAGTTGCCCTTTCTTTTGCTCTTCCTCTTGAGAAGGGAAGGAGCTTTCTTCAGCTTCCTCATCACCATGGAGATAAGGGTTGAGGAGCGGAGGCTTCCACAGGGAGCCACCCCGAAACATTCTGAAAGTGGAACTCCTCCATTTATTTGGGTTCTCTCCCTGAAAATAAAAAGAGACACAGAAAGATGGTGAATATGAATGGATGGAGAAACTTTTAACAGTCTGTTTCAACTTGGTGTGTAGCCATGACAGAAAATAGCTAATTTACCTGTAGAATAGAGTAGAGTTTCCATCTGTAGTACACATGCTCGTGACTCTTGTTATCAAACAAAAACCTGCAAAATTAACCAGACATTCAATACACAAAGGGCTAAATATAATATACTGAATAGAAAAGAGGCTTATGACAAAGCTATTCTAGTATAACCAAGACAATTTCACACCTGAAGTCAGGGTTGTTCTTTTCCCGGCTCATGATTATGGCCTCAAACATGGGTCCTTCTCTCACCACAAACTCAATCATTCTGTTTATCAAGCCCAGAAGGTTCCTATCAGCCACAAAAGAGAGGGATGAGAGAATGAACAAAGGCATTCTTTTCTTCTCACAACTTTTCTCCATCACTACATACATTCCACAGTCTTACCATGTCAGTCCTACAATTTCTTCTCTGGCAGTTTGAAACTTGGATTTCACTTTTGTTTCGAGTGAAAACGAGTCTGGAGTGTTTTTTAGTATATTGTTAGTTCCTAGTGTGTAGATAAAGGCCACTGTGCGGTGATTTTGCAATCATGTTAATTTTTATAAAAGCAATTACTGGGTATGTAAATATGTATAGTATTTCAACCCCTTAGTTTATTAACAGAATAAAGAGGCTGGTGTTGGTAAAGATGGGTTGGATCGGTCTCTTTGATCAGTTGATCTACTATCTCAAAGCATGTAAATGTAATATATATCTGTAAGTGTATGAGTGATTGACTTTGTAGCAATCTATGATCAGAGATTTATGGCAGTCCCATTCTAATGATCTAACCACTGTGATTTAGGTGTCAAAGCCTAAAGGTGAGTGTGTTTGTGTGTTTCAGTGGCAATGGTGTTTTAATAAATGGACAGAGAATGTGTACCTTTCTGGGGGGATTACCACTGTCACAACGGCCTCGGACAGAGTCTGTTCATGACATCAAACCAAATCATGAAGATACAAAAATACAGTGAGGTTTTATTTAAACAAACTGCAGCATATTCATGATTAATTTTATCAGCAGCAGCTAAACCTCTTGACACATGCTTCGCAAACAGACAAGGTCAGCTCAAAGTATCCCCTGTCTCTGCCTGAGGGACATTCTGTGTACATTCAGACACTATTACCACCAAACCGGTCTGACTGATTGTCAGACTGTAATGTCATGATCTCATTTTCACCCTAGTTTAAAGGTGAAGTGTGTAATTTCTGCGCCTCTTGCAACACTAAACAGAATTGCAAAAATAATGACAAAACAGATTCTCAAAGCAAACTTATGCAAATGTACTGTGAAAATGACATAAAACTACACCTTGCTCTGAATTACAGAAGCAAACCTGCACTTTGACCATTCTGTTTCAAGCCATGTCTAAGGTGAGTCGTAGCTGATCTGCACACAACTGTATTATTAAAGGAACAGTTCACCAAAAAATGATCATTTTTTCCATCTTACCCTTATGTCGTCTCAAACACCTATGACTTTCTTCCATGAAACTTGTCGTATACAATGCAAGTGAATGGTGACCAAATTTTTACCAACTCCATAAAAGACAGCATAAAAGTATTCCATACGACTCCAGTGATTTAATCCATGACGTCTGATGCGGATCAATCGATTTTGGATGAGAACAGACCAAAATGTCTTAATTTTTTTTTTTTAAATACCGTTGTATATCTTGCCATTGCAGTCTCTAGGCACGATCATGATTTTAATCTCGATTAAACTTCCTAGCACTCGAAACATGCGCCAAGCAAAGATGATGCTAGGAAGTGTAATCGAGCCAGAAATCATGATCGTTATGGAGACTACTGTTGCAAAGATTTATAGTGGAAATCCTATCACTTGGATCGCTTTAGAAGACATGGATTAATCCACTGGAGTTATGGAAACCCTTAATTCTGACTTTATGTCCTTTTTAGAGCTTAAAAATGTGGTCACCATTCATTTGCATTGTATGGACATCATATCTCCATTAAAATATATTTGTATGTGTTTAGCTGAAGAAATTCATATAAATTTAAGATGACACATGGGTGAGGAAATTAGATCATTTTCATTTTTGGGTAAACTATCCCTTTAATAAAATGCTCTGCAAGTCTTGGAGGCTTTGGACTTTACATATTTGTTGACTCATTCAGTGTTGTAACAATCAAAAAGTGACATGGAGATGAGAAAGAGCAAACCTTTACAGAACCATGAAGTCTAAGCAGCCAGACTAGGTGTAGGAATGAAATGTCTTTTGCTACCCAGGATGCCCCTCAGGCTACAACTGAACATCTGTATGACCAAGTTTTGTACAGTCTTTGTGGAAACACAGAGTATCCTGATTTAATCTGCTTGTGATTCCTTCTCTCGTACAATGGAGTCTTTTCACACTTCTGCGATCATGAAGCGGAAGTCATCACAAATGGGAAAGTGCAACTATAGCTGCTACTGAGATATGTGTTTTCAAAGTTCTTAAAAGTTTTGACTGCATTTATGCTTGGAGATGTTGACCGCATCATACATCAACGGTTAAATCTAAACTCAACAAAGATTACAAGTTGTTTTTCGAAGGTTATCTGCATGAATACAAAGGTTAGTAGATAAAAATAAATGATTATTGAGAGGATGTGCTTTATATCAGCAGGCACAAATTTATGTATTAAAGGAACGATCTACAAATCTGACACCATAACATGCAAAAAAGAGGGCACAGTTAACAAATCTGTGAGTTGTATTTGGTGAAACTAATACCTGATGGATACCCGACGCAGGGCGTGAAGGAGTGTAGAGACCCATGTCCCGCTCCATCCAACATCTAACTCTGTCAAACATAAACTTTAATGTCGTTTGTGATGTGTAGTCATTCCAGTGAAACACGAGTGGTCCAGCTCAGATTTCAGTGTTTCACAATTCCACCTGTGAGCGTCCTCCTCTTGAAAATACTGTCCTCAAACAAAATTGCTTCCTCACTAAATAACAAATTTATCTTCTTCGCGTTTAATTGCCTGAACCCACGAGCCCATACAAAGTTCAGCATCTTTTGGAAATTCATGGAAACAAATCCAGACATTTTCTTTTAGAATTTGTGCAAATAGGAACATTGTAGTGGCACTGGTTATTACTGTTCTTCCCGATCGCCACCTTAGTTTACCCAATTATGCTTTGCACGCGCAGAAGTGTGAAAAGGGTCCATATACATTGGTGAGTTGAATCAATCAACCAACTCAAATTAGACAAAATTCATTAATTTAATTGTTTTAAAGATTGTGTAATTTTATCCAAACAATGAAACAACACTGTTCCATTTCAGTGCCCAGCTGAAGATTGACTTCATCATATTTCTCTATATATGATAGAAATCTCTGGTGTGTACAGAAAAGTAATACCAAACTCAAGAGCAGCTTTGATTATATTTATTCAAATTCTTTAATAAGATGAAGCAACTATTACATCGCAAGTAATAATTCTCAGCTATAATCCTTTGTATCAACCTAAAAATTGTGTATTAATTGGATGATAATCTTTCATTTTCATGTAGCTCTTTATTTTTGTACAAAAAAAGGTATAGTATTTTTTTCTTTGATTTATTGTCTCAGAATCTATTGCAAACCTTCATTCAATGCCTCGACTTTGGCATACCATACTCTACTACCCAGATACAGTGTTGCGTTTACCTTGTGAAAGTCATCCTGTGAGCGACTGCATGATTTGGTGAAGTCATTTCTGAAGCGGTCTCTGGGTTGGGCGTTGAATGGCAGTCCAGAGGGAGGAGGGGGGGCAGTAGTCTTCAGCACCCCAATGGGGGTGTAAAGAGGTTGTGGAGGTATACGTACTGCCTTCCCCCAACCTAACTTCATTTCAAAACCCATTATTGTTTTTCCTGCAAAACACAGAGACCAGAGCTCAGTTTACTACAGCATATAAAGAGCACAGGGCCAGAGCAAGTGCCACTTTGGCAGGTTGGATGTTTCCTTCTGATTGGCTTATGAGGATTTCTCACCGTCCAGCGCAGCCAAAGCACGCTCAGCATCTTTTCGTGTCATGAAAGCAACAAAACCACGGTTGGTGACTCTTGATTTCTCCTCCTCCTTGCGAGGCCACATGATCTTAACACTAGCCAGAGGACCATATTTCCCAAACTCTTTACAAAGCATCTCTTCTGTCATCTAATGGGACACAGACAAGGTCAAAGCTGGGTCGACACAATGTGTAGCACATCTGCGTAATTCCAAGAGGGCCATATGGTCACTGTTATACAGTATATTAAAGAAAAACTGATTACATTTACATGGACACCAGAAAGCGACTTATTGCAAGACAGCGGGTTATTGCGAGAAAGCAGCTTTCCCGTTTACATGCACCGTATAATCGCCATAATCTTTCCTCCCATATACTTGCAGCTCAGTCAGTAAGCAGCTTTCTCTGCAGCAACGTAATTTCCCCATGACGCTTGTGTAAATAACAAACATGGCATCAGAGGAAGACTTTGCCATTTTATTCTTTGTTGCTTCGCTTTATTTCCATATATTCCAGAGTTGTTGCTATGTTTGTTTCCTTAACTTTCTATTGCGACCTGCAGCAGAATTTATCTGCATTAGTGGGTTTCCCTCTTATGTGAAAGGCTTGGATACCCCATTGTATGATTGCATATAGGTGAATTTGAGGGACAGTCAATATTTTACATTGGTTTGTAAAATAGATTATGAGTATAGATTATTGTTTATATGCTTTTCCCACTGTACTTCCAAAAATGTTGACTTCTTGTTGGGCTCCATCCTATGAAGTTTGTTATGGTCTGTTCATGCACACTCTTCAAAAACATGTAAGAATGCCGCTTATGTGTTTACATGACCATTTAAGCCACATCTCAAAGAGAAATCTAGTAGGTGTGATAAACTGCCTTATCTTAATCCCTTAAATGGTGTAAGGAAATCAGCGTTTTCGTTTACAAGACATATCAATATGGCGCTTTCTGCAAAAACCCTGGAATAAACCGTTTTCTTAAGTGCATTTAAACGTGGTCAATGTGTGACTGTTCGTGCTGGCCTTAGATTCAGAATAAGGGTCCCTGAATGAATTCACTCAATTAGCAGGACATAGCCTCTTCTCACCTTGAGGTTGATGCAGCCAATGTACAGGTTTGTTGTATTTGGCACTGCAGGATCATCATCAAATACTACAAATACAATATATAAAGTTATTTTAGCTTCCAGTGGGTCTTTAAAGTGAATTGTATGTGGTGTGTGTTTGTCAGACTTACTTGATCGCCTTGTCAGAGGTAAATCCAGATCAGGGCGCACTCCTCCAGAGTCACCTTTCTTCCTTTTGTATCTCTCCTCCCTTTCTTCCTGTATTCTGAATGATAAGATTGAATAAAGACCGAGCACTCTAAGTGCAGAATAGGAGTCCTTGGCTTTTTGTTTAAGCTGATCAAGACAAAAGTAAATCAATATTGCAAGATAGAAACACTGACTGTTTTAATTCTTCTTTAAAAAGCTCCAGATTACTCTTCTTCTTCTTCTTCTCATCTGCTTTCTTTTTAACTGCCTACAAAGGAAAAACAACACTGATTGTTACACTGTAACTATAGACCATTGTGGCACAAAGTTGACAAACATTCTGAATTTTTACCTTACTGATACTGTATTCAACATTTTCTCATTTGTTGTTTTAATTGTGAAACAATGGGTCATTCAACACACCTTCAGTAAAATAATAATTTGATATGCATGGGTCACGCTAAATGACATGTAATTTACTCAAAATTATTAAGCGTTAACAAAGTAACAAATTAAAAACGTACAAAAAAATTCCTGCAGATTGTTTGTAAAATTGTTTATGAATTACAACTAAATTGATAGCATTTTGCTAACTTTTGGCTACGACTGTACACAAAACCTAACAGAGATATGAATTATGTTTACTGTGTTACACAAGGATGATCTAATAATCTAAGATAAATTCCTTCTAACTCAATCATACCTTTCTTCACTCTGAGGATATTAATCTTCTCTGATTATGGGTCACTTACTGTTTTTTTAAATTCAGGCTGGGAAGGCGAGGCATTCTGCGATGGAGAAGTAAATTTAGTGACAGGTCTGTAGAGTTTGCTCTTTTTTACCTCCAAAGCTTCTTCCTCTGCGAGAGAAAGAGACCATAACAGCTTCAGTAAATCACTACTTCTTCCAATTTATCTAACAGTGCAGATTAGATTTATAGATTTTAGGCTTTGCTCAATATATAAACTTACCATTGACAGAATAATGATGAAACTGGCCAATTTGAATCAGAAAGCACAACAACGCACCTTTAGTTGCATTTACGATGCCACCTCGTACAAACGTCTTCACTACACTCTTGTCATTAGTGTCAAATGAAGCTAAAAATTCTTCAAAAACTTCAGCAGCTTTCTCCTCCTCCTGTAAACATTGATACAGTGAAATATTAACATAAATACAACAGATGCTAGGTTCTGAAATCACTACCCTGATTAAAAACACTATATTTGCCTGGTAATTACTTGTGAATTAAATTTGAATGGATGATGTCATGCAATGCTTATATGCGTAAGAGAAGAGTCTAGTTTCATCATTTGAATGTACTTAATAACCAAGCATTATCACTCTGAACATCTGAATGTTTGCTAACTTAACTGAACACAATGTGAAATTTTGTCAACAGGCGCAGCAAGTCTGATGACAGAAACCTACCTTTTTCTTGATTTCTACTTGCTCTCTCTTTGTTAGTGTCTTCTTCACCCCCACAGATTTCCCTTTCTTGTCTGCCATTTCAACTCTCTAAAACACAACAAAAATGTGTAACTTAGACCACTGAGAGACATGCGTGAGAATGTAACCATAAGGATTGAGGCATCACATTAAATGTTGAAAAGCCATTTATGCAGTGCATCCAATTGATATCTTTATCTGGATTAACATCAGCAGGATGCAGGATTCAAGCCAGTCTCCTTTCACTAAAAACTAAACAGAGGTCCATATATGCTGTAAACATCTCCCTGTGATTGGAGCATAATTCACGATACGGGAAATCAACACACTGTCTCTTCTATTTGTTTCCATAAGTAATAACAGGATCTTTCAGTAGCCATGGATCTCGTGTTGATGGTAATGCCCCATAGTGAGCTGCCTTGCTAGACAGCATTTTTGGGCATCATAGATGCCGATGATCGCCCCAAAAGGTGTCTAGGTAGGCAGCTGACTGGGTTAGGAGATTCAGCCGTATGTGTGAGTTAGCGTATGGGCTAACACCTCTAGTCTTCCTGGCCTCCTGCAAGCTCAAGTCAACCATCTGCTGTAAACGGCATTAACACAGTCGGAAGATGTAAGGAAGGCCTATCCGAAGCTGAAACCAGCTGCACATACGTAAACAATCAATACAGCGACTTACACAGTTCATGCGTTGAAAAAATGAAAACGTTCGTATGTTGTTAATCCGCCATTTTGAAATCACTACAAATGGAAATAGCGGAAAAATGACGTCAGATGACAAAGACCAATCAGAACTCAGAACGCCTTTTCCTGCGAGAGCAGCGGCATTACCTTAGGACTCAGTCCACTTGACATTGCGTAGTTAAGCATATGGGGGTTGCCTTCACACATTACCTATTTTAAACCTCTATAATAACGCCAGTATTCTAATATTGGCTATGGTTTGAGCCCCGCCTGTTTTGGCACGAATCTGACCGCTATGAAAACAGGTGCACAGACACAATTTCCTCAGAATTTATTCCTTCAAGACAGCGATGTCTCTTGTCTCGAAGCCCTCTACCCTTCACTGTTGATACACACAAGTCAGCGGATGGAATCTTCACAGCAGCAAGAAGACTCTCCACTCCCCTGCAGTGCTCCTGTGAACATCTCTCCGCCTTGCCGCTTGCCGCTTCGCTTGTGAACGGATCTCAGCTTCCTGATTCTCCGCAGTGCATCGGCAGGTGTAGAGTAAACTTTAAAAAGCAACTGTATTTGTGTGATATAAATGTCAATTTACTATACATTTTAGAGCTATCGGCTTTAATTCTAGCCTTAAAGGCTTTTGGTCAAAAATAGTAAGCTGTCATGTCCTGGTTTGCTCAGTCAACATGACAGTTGTGGCATATATACACACAATACACACAATAAATTGTGTGTATTGTGTACATTTGATATGTAAATTGTTGTGTAAGTATGTGTACATTTGTTATGTAAATTGTGTTGTGTAAATATGTTGTTTATTGTAAAGTGGTTTGTCTCGTCACTGTCATTACTGCAGTGTTGCTCAGAACTGCACACAAGACTTTCACCTACTGTTGCACTCGTGTACACAGTAGTGTGACAATAAAGTGATTTGATTTTGATATATAAACAGCCAAGGCAGAATTCATTCACTGCCACTGTTGAGAATGACACGTCACCTCTTCCTATGGAGTGAGCATCATCTCTCCCTGAGAGTGGCATATGTCCCAGGTCGCCTGAATTGCGCCATGGGCCTACTGTCATACTAAGGGGTGATACGGGGTGAATGGAGACTCTATACTGAAACTATACTGACGATTTGGGAATTATTCAGCGAAGCAGAAATCAATCTATTTGCCTCATTGGAGAATGCCCATTGTCCCCTTTGTTATTCGAAGTCCCAACCCCCGCTGGGAAACACAAATATGCGTTTCCTCTGATATGCCTGATCCACTCTGTCATATGGAAAGTCTGAGAGGACAAGGAAACGGTTCTATTAATTGCACCGAAATGGCCAACCAATCTTCCTGAAATGATGGAGATGCTGTACACCACTACTTCACCATGGGAAATACCACTGAGGAGGGATCTCCTATCTCTGGTGCAAGGCACAATCTGGCATCCCCAGCCCCAGCTGTGGAACCTGCATGTGTGGCCCCTGAATGATTAACACCATTTTACAAGCCAGAGCACCGTCCACAAGACGCCTCTACGCACTAAAATGGAAGGTGTTCACTGATTGGTGTCTCTCACACAGCAAGGACCTAGTAAACTGCCCCACACATTAAATTCTAATATTTCTTCAAGAGCGATTAGACGCAGGACTCACCCCGTCAATACTCAAAAGGGTATGTGGCAACTATATCTGCGTATCACACACATGAAACCAGCACCTCTATATGCAAGCATGATTTAATCATAAAGTTCCTTAAAAGAGCAAGATAATTAAACCCACATCGGTAGGCTACAGTCCTTGGGAATTAACTTTAGTCCTAAAAGCTCTCGCAGGGCTCCCCTTCGAGCCTTTGGACTTCTTGATTTGCGCATGCTCTCCATTAAGACTGCACTACTGCTGGCTCTGGCCTCAGTAAAACGGGTAGGTGACATGCATGCATTATCAGTCGTCAATTAATGTCGAGTGTGGCCCTGGTCTTTCAAGAGCCACTGTCAAACCCAGGAAAGGCTATGTTCCCAAGATCCTGACCACACCCTTCAAAGCGCAGGTTGTTCACCTTCTGACCTTCTTCCCTCCTCCATTTAATTCAGATGAGGAACAATCATTGCATTAGTTATGCCCTGTGCGGGCACTACACGCATATGTTGAGCGCACCCGCCAGTTCAGACTGTCTGATCAGCTCTTTATAAAGGAATGTCCGTCTCCAAGCAAAGACTTGTCGATGCAATTACACTGGCTTATGAGTCACAGGGTCAGACTTGCCCAATTGGTGGTTAAGCACACTCAATAAGAGGCATGGCCTCCTCATGGGCATGGACGAATTGTGTATCCTTACAAGACATATGTTTTGCAGCAGTGGGGTCCTCTCAAAACATATTTGCAAGGTTTTACAACCTTGACACAATGTCTCTTTCTTCACAAGTCCTCTCAGTTAAGAGCACTTCTATTCATTGGCCATATAAATATATACCTATGCCCTTCCCTTTAAGTATGGGCTCCCCATCATTACACAACCGCCTGCATTCAGGCCGTTATAATTACCATAAAGTCACAAGCACTTTCATTATAAATAAACTACCTTCCAGACTGGGTTCACAAGAAGTTAATTATACTATATGACTATAGTTCAGATATTCGTTATGAACAGTCTCCTCCTGGCCATCATGAGGATCACTCACTACGGCATGCTCATGTAGGTCGTCGTCCCATAAGACTGCGCCGCCATGTTTCCTCTCGGGGAAGTTATGTTGTATAGGTGTGGCGTGATGGGATTCTGTTCCCCATATCGAGTGGTGGTGGCATAGTGGGCTAAAGCACATAATTGTTAATCAGAAGGTCGCTGGTTCGATCCCCACAGCCACCACCATTGTGTCCTTGAGCAAAGCACTTAACTCCAGGTTCCTCTGGGGGGATTGTCCCTGTAATAAGTGCACTCTAAGTCGCTTTGGATAAAAATGTCTCCCAAATGCATAAATGTAAATATGCGTTACTATGCAATGTCAAGTGGACTGAGTCGTAAGGGAACATCTTGGGTACGTACGTAACCTCGGTTCCCTGAGACGAAGGGAACGAGACATTGCAAATGCTAGCCGCACTACAAGACTCAGAGTTCTTGAGGCACGAGCGATGCACTCCTTGTTCTCAGTCAGAAATTCTAAGAAAATGGTGTCTGTGCACCTGTTTTTATATCAGTCAGTTTTGCTCCACAACAGGCAGGGCTCAAACACCATAGCCAATATTAGAATATTGGCATAATTATAGAGAGGTTTGAAATAGGTTGTGTATGAAGAATATGCGTTACTACACAATGTCTCGTTCCCTTCGTCTCAGGGAACCAAGGTTACGTATGTAACCAAGACGTTTTCTATTTTCTGCTATCATGAGTCGTTCACTTAAATCATCGTTCAAAAACACCAATTCGTTCACTTAAAAAATTCGTAAAGATTTAAGGTTGTGCAATCCAGTTTGGTGATCACCCCGCTCGAAAACCCATCAACGACCCATCAAAAACCCATTTAACTTAATTAATTAAATTAAGTTTAACTTTGTCTTTGTGTTTATTTTTGATTGCCACAATAAGCAATAGACTGGCATGTCTTAAGGTCAATATTATGTCAAAAATAGTAAAAAAAGAACCAGATTTCTCTAGAAACTTGGCAGTCAATCATTGTTTTGAGGAATGAACGCTATACAATGATTGAAATTGCCAAAAAAACTGAAGATTTCATACAAAGGTGTACACTACAGTCTTCAAAGACAAAGGACAACTGGCTCTAACAAGGACAGAAAGAGATGTGGAAGACCCAGATGTTCAACTAAACAAGAGGATAAGTACATCAGAGTCTCTAGTTTGAGAAATAGATGCCTCACTTGTCCTCAGCTGAGAGTTTAACTGAATTCTACCCGCTCCACACCAGTTTAATATACAACAGTAAAGAGAAGCCTGAGGGGTGCAGGCCTTATGGGAAGAATTGAGAAAAATATATCAGAAAAATTGGACATTGGACAACAGATCATTGGAAAAGAGTGTTATGGATCTTAACCCCATTAAGGTTTTGTGGGATCAGCTGTAAAATGACTGTAAAGTGTGTGAGAAGTGCTCGAAAAGACAGCCACATCTATGGCAAGTGCTACAGGAAGTGTGGGGAGAAATGTCACTTGAGTATCCAGACAAACTGACAGCTAGAATGCCAAGAATCTGCAAAGCTGTCATTGCTGCACATGGAGGATCTTTTTATGAAAACTTGATTGAAGTAGTTTAAGTTAAAAATTCAAACTGTAATAGTACTTTTTCACATTATTAATTTCCTGACTATTCCTTGTTATCAGCTGAATGCCAGTTTGGTGAATAAAAGTACCAATTTTATTCCGAAACAGCAAAATCATAATATTATTCCAAATTTTGGCTGCCAGTGTGTGTATATATATATATATATATATATATATATATATATATATATATATATATATATATATATATATATATATATATACTGTACACTGTATATATATATAGCCAATTATATTAACATGTTCATTATATATACAGAACTTATATTGCACAATTAAATTATAGAGTCAGTAAATTAAAAAATGGTAGAATACTTCCAGATTACTGTTACACATAATTCCTAATATCAATTTTAACCCTCCCCTCCTAGTTTTCAATTATGCAAAATCATCAATGACTTTGTCAAATCTGCCCAGCAATCACATGGTTGATAAATTTTTCTCGTGTCCACTGAGTCGATCCTGTGTCATGATTTACCTACACTGTTTATTATGGTTATCTTATGTTTGTTCAGAATGTAAGAATGCATAATGAACATCTATAATCCATTTAGAGCCTTTTAGGCTTATAGCCTATAAGGAACAACTCGGGGAACCTTTCCCCCATCGCAATCTTGCGAGCTTTGTGCCGGGTGGCATGATTTGGGGCACCTCTCTCCCATCGCAAACTTGCAAGCATGGGGCAGGGTGGAGTGGCACGATTTGGGCACCTTTCACCCATTGCGAGCCAGGGGCGGAGCGGCACAACTCGGGGAAACTTTCTTGCATCGTGATTTTGCGAGCTCTGTGCAGGGGTGATCGATCATGTACCCTGTCGCACCACCCCAGAGAGCGTTGAGGGATTGTACTACCACTACAGCCAGTAAAAGAGTGCAACAGTGACCGCCCAATTTCAGCTGTCTAGGTTCTGGAAATATTTTCAAGATTAATTTCTTCCATAAACTTTTAATACAATCCTTCATAAAAGAGTTGTGAACCATGAACCAAACCCACATGAGGCCTGTACATGAAGCCGGTTACCGTGGCTAGCCTGGTAAGTTTTAGTTGCGTTAACCCCAGGTTTAAGGTACCATGAAAGTTGGTCATCTTTTAGCAGTGTTCATTGCCATAGCAATTTACATGTTCCGTTCAGGATTACAGATCACAAACAGATTTTGAACCAATCAGCTGAAAGTAAAATTACATCTCTGATGCAATCAAGTCATTCCCCGGGTCTCTAAAATGTGCAATATAATATATTTACAGTACTAAAGCATAAAATTATCATAGTGTTATCAGAGATTTAAGAAACATGCTAAGATGAAATACTGGCTTAAATAAATTAAGAAAATATAAATAAATTCTACTTTGAAATTTCTGTTTGTGTATTGGCCTGTGTGATCCCGCCCACTGCCAATTTCCCAATAGTATTTCGACACCCCGGGTTGCCAGATATGAAAAAAGTTAGAGGCAAACACAGCACACTGAAGCCATAAATACATCTAGCTAAAATTGATAGAGTTATAAAAAATCCACATGTGCTGGTTTATAATTTGAAAACAATAAAAACATTGCAAACGTATACATTAGCTGATCATCTTACAGTGTAAGGCTCGTCGCTTGTCATTGTCAGTTTGCTCGTTCCTGTTGCGTGTCCTCAACCTGGCTACCCGCGTGAGCTTCGAGTCTGGGGAGGAGGGGGCGGGGGAGACAACTCTCTCCAATATTTTGAATTTGGACTGCAGTACCCATTTTAAACGCTTGATGTCAATGGTACATATTGCTCTTTTAAATGAATTCTTAGAAATCCACAAAATCGACTTTTCATGGTAAAGGAATTATTTGAGAATCTAAATGAAGATTTTCAGCAAATGTGTTGTATTTTATTTCAAATTGAATTGCTTTTAACATACCCTGTTTAACCATAGCAAAACATATCTTTGAAAATATAAACATAATATATTAGGCTATCTATAAAACAGCCAGTAAAATGGATTAATATGATACCTGCAAAAAATTATAGTTTTTAAAATATTAAACGCTCAAGATTGCTATGGAAAGGGGTGAATCCCACCCAAACCCCTTATTTCTTTCATGGACTCGAGATGAACATACAGTATTTTATTTAAGTTAAAATAATATAAGCAATATAAGCAATGCATAAAATACATATTTTATAAAAGGAACAAATGCATCTTATTGCATACCAATTTTTGGATAAAGTATTCCAAGTGCTCACTTTTTAATTAATTAGTAGCCTTTTATGCTTTTTTTAAAAAAAGAATACAATATTATTTTGAATAACCATATCAAATAACCATTTGCAACATATTCTACAAATAACATGGGTAATTCATTCATTTACATGTTATATTTTTATTTCAGATAAACTGGAAAGAAAGTTAAGGCATCACCTCCTTTATTTTAATATTAAATGAGATAGGAAATAATCGTATTTTGAATAATTTTCTTAAAAAAATCAAGAATCTAAAGGAAGAAATCTATCTAAATTAATTTATAATATTTTTTACACACATTCCATTTATGTTCACATTCCAGACTTTTATTATTAATTTTAAATGTTACTTTCTCCATTTGGTATATTTCAGAAATAATTTCTTTCCATCTCTAAAATGTGGGGTTCTGGTTTTAAGCCAATTTTTGTAAACAAAGCTGCTATTTTGAAGACCCAAAAAAAGAAGAGTTTTCTGGATGTATTTCTATTGTGCAGTTAAATATTAAATTAACCTGTCTAATCACTTAATTCCAATAAGTTGTCAATTTAGAGCACTCATATAGAATTTGACTGTAATGAGCATTTTTTCTCCACAATTTATCCAGCAATCCCATTTTACCGTGCTATTATATTTACTCTGGATAACAGGTGTTATAAAAATATATAATTTGTATCTTCCTATGTATGGAATGATATTCCTTCCCTGCTGACTAATTTTTATTTTTTTATTCAGAGTGTCCTGTACATCTCATTCGAGTGCACTCTTTAAAATTCAATTTTTTTTATTGGATTAGCTGTATGTATCAATTTTATAATTTATTAATGGATTATAATTTTTTTTACATTTATTTTACTTTAACTTATGCCAATAAATATCTTCTTACCTGTAAATAATAAAATTAATTGTTAATTTGGAAGTTCATAATTTTTTACTAGGTTTGCAAACGTATGCATTTCTTTATCAGTGAAGTTGGTGATATCTTTTCAGACCTCTATTTGCCCAAAACTTAAATGTATTATCTAATCTATTTGGCATGAAATCATGATCTTTATTAATTTCTTGTAAATTAAATATATCTCTTTTTTAATTTTTTCTAATCAAATTCTAAAAGTACTATTAATACAAATATTAAATTAACTTGATTCTATCGAACCCCGGTCCATTTGCGTTAATCTTACGTCATCACAAACATGCACGGTGAACTCTTACCTATTGTTTTTGGTGACATTATGCACAGCAGAGGGAACGACACGTGCGTATATGTGCGCTTCATGGCGTAACTCATCAGATGTCCGCAGGGGAAGGCGGCCTGCTGCTGCACGCAAACGGCGTTTTTTGAGGAGATAGCTGATTGCAAGGAATTCATTTGCATCTTTGTTTACACTACACGCTTATTTCAAGCTCGTGTCCAAGGTTAAGTTATCGCCATCTCCTATTATACCCTATATTTATAACCTATAGTAGTATTTATGTAGACTATACAAGAGGATAAGTACTTATGTATGTACAGTGAGGAAAATAAGTAGTTGAACACCCTGTTATTTTGCAAGTTCTCCCACTTGGAAATCATGGAGGGGTCTGAAATTGTCATTGTAGGTGCATGTCCACTGTGAGAGACATAATTTAAAAAAAAAAAAATCCAGAAAACACAATGTATGATTTTTTAACTATTTATTTGTATGATACAGCTGCAAATAAGTATTTGAACACCTGAGAAAATCAATGTTAATATTTGGTACAGTAGCCTTTGTTTGCAATTACAGAGGTCAAATGTTTCCTGTAGTTTTTCACCAGGTTTGCACACACTGCAGGAGGGATTTTGGCCCACTCCTCCACACAGATCTTCTCTAGATCAGTCAGGTTTCTGGGCTGTCGCTGAGAAACACAGAGTTTGAGCTCCCTCCAAAGATTCTCTATTGGGTTTAGGGCTAGGCCACGCCAGAACCTTTATATGCTTCTTACAGAGCCACTCCTTGGTTATCCTGGCTGTGTGCTTCGGGTCATTGTCATGTTGGAAGACCCAGCCTCGACCCATCTTCAATGCTCTAACTGAGGGAAGGAGGTTGTTCCCCAAAATCTCGCAATACATGGCCCCGGTCATCCTCTCCTTAATACAGTGCAGTCGCCCTGTCCCATGTGCAGAAAAACACCCCCAAAGCATGATGCTACCACCCCCATGCTTCACAGTAGGGATGGTGTTCTTGGGATGGTACTCATCATTCTTCTTCCTCCAAACATGGTTAGTGGAATTATGACCAAAAAGTTCTATTTTGGTCTCATCTGACCACATGACTTTCTCCCATGACTCCTCTGGATCATCCAAATGGTCATTGGCAAACTTAAGACGGGCCTTGACATGTGCTGGTTTAAGCAGGGGAACCTTCCGTGCCATGCATGATTTCAAACCATGATGTCTTAGTGTATTACCAACAGTAACCTTGGAAACGGTGGTCCCAGCTCTTTTCAGGTCATTGACCAGCTCCTCCCGTGTAGTTCTGGGCTGATTTCTCACCTTTCTTAGGATCATTGAGACCCCACGAGGTGAGATCTTGCATGGAGCCCCAGTCCGAGGGAGATTGACAGTCATGTTTAGCTCTTCCATTTTCTAATGATTGCTCCAACAGTGGACCTTTTTTCACCAAGCTGCTTGGCAATTTCCCCGTAGCCCTTTCCAGCCTTGTGGAGGTGTACAATTTTGTCTCTAGTGTCTTTGGACAGCTCTTTGGTCTTGGCCATGTTAGTAGTTGGATTCTTACTGATTGTATGGGGTGGACAGGTGTCTTTATGCAGCTAACGACCTCAAACAGGTGTATCTAATTTAGGATAATAAATGGAGTGGAGGTGGACATTTTAAAGGCAGACTAACAGGTCTTTGAGGGTCAGAATTCGAGCTGATAGACAGGTGTTCAAATACTTATTTGCAGCTGTATCATACAAATAAATAGTTAAAAAATCATATATTGTGATTTCTTGATTTTTTTTTTTAGATTATGTCTCTCACAGTGGACATGCACCTACGATGACAATTTCAGACCCCTCCATGATTTCCAAGTGGGAGAACTTGCAAAATAGCAGGGTGTTCAAATACTTATTTTCCTCACTGTATGTATAGATAGACAGACAGACGTTATATTGTTGATTGTACTTGTATGTCATTGAGGTCTCATAACTTTTTTTGGGACTTTCAGGAATGTGTGTATCCTCGTGTGTTGTCGAAACTAATGATGTCGCCATCGGCTAAAACGCATGCGCAGGTTACTTTACTTCCTGAACGAGTTGCATATTCACGCGAGTCGCGCTACAGATCCATTGCAACCAAACTCAGACCACCTCCTATGGGTAGTCTCGGCTTCGGCATGCATGACCCGCATGACACCTTTCACATTACCAATGTTTCATGCTAACTGTGCTCTGTTTCGAACTGAACTGCCAGTGTGAAAGCCCCCTTAATTTAAATTTGTTTCTTTAACAGGGATAGACTAATAGGTTCCCCCATTTGATACATTTCCATCATCCTCCATTTTACTTTAGATTCTTCATTCATCCAAATCAATATACGCTTATATTAATACACTTTCGGCACAGTTTTTGCACCTAAACATGATCAAAAACATTGAAAACCTACAATCAGTGATTTGCAAGCAAATAAAGGGTGTCATAAATAGCTAAATTGATTGACTGCATAGAATCAGTCTGTATGAGTAAAATAAATTACAGCAAACGTGTAAATGACTTGTTTGTGGCTTAAATATTTTCCAGAAATAATCCGATATACACTGTTCCATCTTCCCTTTGTTACACTCACAATTATGTTTACATTTTATGTAAAATGTAAAAATTCTTGTGTTTGTACATTGCAATAATAGCCCCTTTTTCAACTATTTTTAAAATATTCTTTTGAATATCATAATAGTATACTAAAAACTACAGCTTAATTCAAGTGAGCAGTTGCTCCTTGCATCAATGGTTATTTTATTCACTGGAGTGCTACTGTTCGACCCGCTCCTCTTGATCCTCCCCTTCCACGTCTTGTGAAGCCTCTTCCTCCTCTTGTCACACCTATCCCTCCTCTTCCTCTTCCACCCCTTGCAATGTCTCCTCAGCCTCTCCCTCCCTTCCTCTTCCCCTGCCCTAGCCCCACCCTCTGAATATCAGGTCAGAGAAACGTTCGTTGAGGGATAGACCAGTCTGCAAAAATGTAAAACAGTAAAAATGTAAAACATTTTCTTTCTTCCTTCTCCTCTGCTTAGGAGTCATCAGAGGTCTGGGGACCCCATCGTCAGAGGGGGGTGACTGTGGAACTGAATAAACCCGATGGGACAGGTAACTAACAAACCCCTCGAATGAAAAGTCTGGCAAGTTTGTCAGAGTGAAAGACATCAGAACATATGCCTACTGTGGACTTACTATTTCTGAACACCCAAAGGTGACCCATCTGGACTTTTTTATTATTTTTGTATTTATACATGCACAGACAGACGTCTTTGACTGATATCTCAGGCCGCTTTTAAAGTTACAAGAGGCGAAGCTCTTTGTCATTCAGCTGCTGCCTTTTGCTGTTCTTTCACCCATCTTCACTATTTTTAATGGTTGGTGTATAACATTTTTCATGTTTTTCATCAGGGGGACATTTTCCAAATGGGGGGGGGGGTAACTGTGCTGAGTGCTTGTACGTGCTCATTGCCAACCTGGATACAAAAAACGAATATTCTAATAAAGAAAATAATTGCTAAAAATATATTATTATTTTTAAAGAATGTTGTTTCTAGAGTAGCAACATGTTTACAACAGCAAAGTCACCATATAAACTAAATATCTCACTGGAAACAAATCTAAAATGTCAATAATATAATTGTATTCAATGGCTGTGAAGAAAGCATGGAAGGCTGTCATCAAGGGGCTGTGTTTGATGTCAATCAAACTGCGGACACGTGGGTCAAGTGCAGGTGGACCTGTCACCGTCTTTGCTGCCTAATAGGGGTGTAATGTTATGATAACCATCAAAATGATCTCGGTATTAGTTGTATTGATAATATTACAATCAGTTCAATATTTGGTTATAAAATAGGCTGTTTCTGATGAACACTTATAAATATGATAAATATTTCGGCTATAACCAATTCTTGAACTTTATTTTGGATTTCTTCAACTTTAATCCTTTAACTTTTGATCTTAAACATCAGGACACTCTTAATTTGACACGGTAAAAAAAGAAAAAGAAACATGTCAGATGATTATAACTAAAAATATTTTGTTATTGTTATTTTATTATTTATTCAATTTAACTGAAATCATTTGTAATGATTATTGCCCAGGTTAACGCTTCAAACATGCATTTGAATGCATTCAGTAATTTGTTGCATTTGTGATTTAGTTCAGTTCTACAATACCTACTGAAAATATATTATTCATGTGCAGTTCATTTTTTGCCATTTTGTCCAATACTGACAATTTCTGCCACAGTTTCACTTGCATTCATATTGTCAATGTAAATTTCCTGAACACCAAAAGCCATGCATTTTGTAAACCCTATTTAGTAAAATATCTTACAAATAAAACATATTAGTATTATCAAACACATTGGCCTGCTGTTGTGCTGGCACATCGTAAAGGTGAACAAGGTTTTAAATCCGTTTGCAGCATTTGTGAATGTGACAGAAAGCATAAACATAAATTTAGCCTAACTAGTCATTACAAATCATGTAAAACTACATTGAATCTTGTGTTTTTATGAAACGGGCTATAATTTATTAACTCATGTACTATATTTCCACATACATTCATCTTCGCAAATTCAGTGGGATTGTGGTCATGGAGTTTGTGCTTAAGGTTTGAAGTTTTCCCGCCTGAGATGATAATTTTTGCAGCAAAATTTACAGACTGGGTAGTCATCAACATTGATGGTGCTTCGTGGGTCTTTTACAAGTAATCCCACACAGAGGAAATAAAGGTTCAGGCTCGCCAGGTGTTGTGCCTAATTCCGACTGCCCAGCTGAAGCCTACCCCCTTTAGCGTGCACGCGCACTGTACCGCCGTGCTTCCACTAGATGGCAGAAAAATGTGAGAATTTCGTCTTCATTCAAGCTATCCGAAATTTCAGTTAGTGATATGTTATACATTTTCCAGTAGATGGCAGCACAGACTCTGAAATGTAATTCACAGGATTTCAAACGTCATTGCCCTACGTCCTTATGGAAACAGTTCTCTGTGCGAATAAGTCGATTCTAGTCTCTTTTGTCAGCTATTTGAACGTTAAATCACTAGCCTACTGGTAGATTTTACACTAAGGTGTCACATGCTTTACAAAAGAAAATGTGTTTGTCAATCTGACACACTCAACCCAAGTGTATTTCATTTGCATGATAATTAATAATGTTACGGGTATTAAAACAAAAACAACATAAACACACATGAATATCAAATATATAATGTGTACTGGCACAAGCAACACTGTCCCGTAACATATTCTATTTACTTAAACAGTTTTTCTTCTTGGTTGTTTTGAAAATGTATTAGCATACAGTAAGTGCATACACACATCCCATGCCAACCCACATAATAATGGCATTTCTTTATTTGAGCAGGCAAGACATAGAATAAATAAATATTAAGCCCCGCCTGGATCCTGCCTCCATCATTATTCTGCATGGTTGGCCAAAAAGTCATAATATAGGATTGTTGCATTTTCACAAGAAGCCCTCTATGCCTCATAACACTTTTGGTTCTACTGACTTAAACACTTATATTATTCAGGGGGGTATTATCTAGGCAGAACCATTTTTACACCTCTTTTAAAATGTGTTTTAATGATAACAATTAATGTATTTATCATGTAAATACATATACATTATATTTTTGGTGAAATGACAGCAGGCCTGGTGAACAGCCCATACCCACACAATCAACCCACACAATAACTGTCTGACTCACCATCTTTACTGGGAGTACTGGCTCTACATTCTTTTAATAAAATTGCCTCCTGATTGAACTCAACTGGATAGTGGCTGCTTTGTAGTTAAAGTGCAGAGGAATGCCTTTAGGTGAAGGAGTACTGGCTCCTCTAGATGATCTGCTCCTTAACTCTCCTCCACCCCTCCTAGTCTGATTAGAAGGAAAAGGTGAACAGGGAGGGACTTACAAGCAATGACTCAAGTCAGTTATTAGGTACATCCACTCACACATTGACAGGTGCAAATTCAGCATTTGGAAGGGAAACTCAGTGTTGAGCCAGATGGTGCTGTTATTCGTTATATAAAAAGTTTATACTATTCACTTTGAGATTGCTTACTTTGTAATATAGTTACATTCAAATAACAAATAAACTCACCTTTTTATTTTCTGATACTTTTCTAACATATCAGCGCTGTTTATAGTGGAAAACTGAAGAAGCAAACAAAGATCACAGAATTGTCATTCAAAAACATATTAACAGGGAGATCAGGCCTGTCCTGTATATATTTGGTATTTATTACTCCTTACCCCTCTGTCTAATACAAATGGTCTTCCACCCTTCTATGGAATTCTCAGTGCTATTGACAAAGCACCCCTAAAAACAATACAAACAACAATGAAACCATTACATTTAATGTAACTTTAGACTGTGCTGTGTTGAGTTTACTGTAATATACCTAATGTTTTAAGTTAATTAAAGGAAAATTACAATATTTTTATGTCACAGTCCCATTACTATTTCCAAAATACATTGCAGGTATCCCTGGGGCCTAATGTCAACAGATACAGTCTTCAGATAGTCTGACAAAGAAGAAGTGCAGAGATTACCATATATCACCCAACACATGCTTTACATCTGATGTAATTAACGTATTTACATATTTAAATATATTTTGAGCATGTATCTCTTATTTTGTGTATCTCTACACCTCTTCACGTCTCAATTCCATAAAGGAATAGTTCACAAAGTTAGTATAGTTCAAAAAGAGAATTAATCAACAGGGTCCAACTTGACCAAATGGGAGACAGATCACCCTAATGGTGACATCATATGAAACACTATTTGCAACAAAACAACATAAATAATACTACAAAAGCTAAAACCTCTATATATTCTTTATTACAACTATTTAAATGCCCCCATAAATACATTTTGATCAAGGAAACATAATTAAATAATTAAAGTGCAAAGCAGTATGGGTATTCCATCAATTTTGCAATCAAACATATAAAGTCTATGGATTGAAGATGAAGATAATTAAGTTCAATTAACTTAATTTCAAGAAATACTTAATTAAGACAACTTGAGATTACCAGTAATGATAGCTTTATAGGGTTTACAGTGTGTTTATATCTTATTATGGCATTAATTCATGAGAGCTCAACTTTTGATGGTCGGGACTCTGTCCCTCTAAATTTTAAACTATTTTGCAAGACTCACTGTTGATACAGTTACTGTTGTGCATGTAGATGTATAATTTGTCAACACTATGAACAATTGTGAACATCACACTATATAGTAAATGTGAACTCATTTAAGCAAAGTAAAGTCAAACCTATGGGTGGGGTCAATGAGCATCAACAGGTTTTTAATATTTAGCTCTTTGTGGATATGTTTTGACTCTATATGTTTTGGTGAATTATGAATAGTCATACATGTCAAGCCAACTTTTAGAGACCTGATTATTAACCTTATTTAACTGGCATGACACAAAACTTAAAAATAATCAGCTCTTCAGATGGCAGTAATCTTGAAATAGTGTAGGTCAGTCTTAATATTTCAAGAAAGGCATATTTGTTATAACATTCATCATATAGCTGGAGATCAATTGAGGCATTGAGAGATTTAATATAATCAGCTTCTCGTCTCTTGCAAACACAGACTGAAGCTTGCCAGAAATAAGCAGAAAAAATGTCTTCTTGTGTTTATCTGCACTCATGCCATAATTCAGCCGATAACTTGTTTTTTTCTTCATTTGGTAAACCAGACTCAGCCCAGATATCATCCGATTTTGGTTGACCAGCCAATGTTCAGCCAAATGAATGCCTTTCTTTGCTTTGCTTCTTTTAGTTGACCGGACTCGCACCAGAATACAGCCAGATACTATTTCACACTAAGGCGTTAAAATTCCACTGCCAGAAAGAAATCAGAAACCAAATGTAAACCAGATTTGGCCCATATTCTGTTGCTATCTGGGTATAGTAGTATGACTGAAATTAACAAGTGTGAATCATTTATTGTGGCTATGGATGGTTCCGATTTTTTTTTTTTTTTATTAAATCCAGGTTTTATTTTATTTTCACTATTTTCACCGCATTCACAGTCACTTCATTTCAGTCGTGCTATTATCCAGCTAAACCCAAATCAAACATTTAATATGTGGGCATGACATGTAGGTTTGACAGCTGCTGAATCTTTATGACAGCTGACCACTGCTTACACATTTTTAAACATGAAAGCGAAACTGATGGATCCTGTCAAGTGTGCCAACACATCCAAAGCATAATGGCTTGACATCAAACTTAAAGATATTGTGGCTCTCTCTTTGAAATTACTAACTCAATGACAAGTCGATTTTGTCCAATATGAAAGTGTGAGACTCCTGTATTTGCTCTGCACACCAACGTTTCACAGGTGTCGCTTGAAGTAACTTAAAAACGTATCCCAAAACAGAAACCCCAATAATAAAACAAACTGTGGAATTTTAAAAAGAGTTATACGTTTTCAATGTCCTTCTTCTAAAAACAGTGTTTATGTCATTCAAGTAAATGGTGAGTTCTGGTTGGTGTGACCCACCCAGCAGCACTATGAATCTGAGGACCAGTGTGACAGCAGCCCAAAACAGCTCAGTCTGAATAAACTATCCACAGTAGTCCCATGACGCTTTACGGGCGGTGTGGGCGGAACTTCCGGTTAAGTGTATACAATCGTTATGCTATGTGCCAAAGCAGCATTAAAAATAACAGAAACTTGAGAACAAATGATCACAGAATTATACCGATGCAGTATTTTTCTTCTCCACCTATCTGTTTATGATTATGGATTTTAGGATGATGGCCAAATATCGTAAATAGAAGCATTTTACTTATTTTATTGAGTCTTTTTACATTGATGAAAGAACCTGAGCAGACAAACCTGAAAAGCTATGTAGCCTATAAGCACCTTCACAGCTGTAAAGTTGGACATGTTTTGAGAACTGTGGACAATTATGGTTATTTTAAAAGCATATATTGAGTCTAGTCAGAACCTGATTTGTTTGTTGTACTGAGATTATGTACTTACTGCAGATACAGGGGTGGACCAGACAGCAGGATGCTCATGTACTACAGGACTCAGGCGATGAGACTGTCATGCTGCCCTTTCTCGGATAAAATACAATTATTTTGCAGGAGATGAATGTGAAGTAAGCTTAATCTAGCTTTTTAATCATTAGTTTACATACAATATCCGTATCTAAGTGCTATAATCTACATGAAATGTTTTAGTGTTGACTGAGCAACTGATCCTGTTGACTGATTGAATAAATTAGTCTTGTGTAGGAAATAACAATGTATTAGCAGCCACACAATAAACTGTAATATATATTAAGAACTACATGCAATACAAATAAGCATATTTATTTTGGACATACATTATAAACATTGTACACAAAAGTTTAATGTTCTCTGTAAAGTATCTATAATACATTATGCATTACTGAAAGCACTGTACAAATAAATGTAATTGATACAGAATTAATGTCCACACTGTTTTCCAAATCACCTTTTCCCCTTAAGGGAAGACATGCATATTCTGCAGACACTCAAAAGAAAATGAATTGCAGGCAGGAAAAATGCAGGAAAGAGGAAAATCTGAAAACAATTAATTTCAAACATGATAAAACATTTCACTACTGTGCATCTAATGTCTCATCTAATAATTATCTTCCCCTGTAAAATGTATCAATTTAGCATCACACATTAACACAGTTGAAAACATCATCACTACTCTCAGACAGTTCAGGAAAAATACTGTTTCTTTTTATACTCAGTAATAATGCCATTTCAAAACATGTGAACAAATGAACAAACTCACAACATTTCTAATGAACTTTCAGCACATGTACACACACCAGTTAGCAGAATAATGCTATCATGTGTACGCAATTCATTGCGCTTCTGTTCTTGACGTCTGTCGTAGCCAGACTGTAAGGGTGGATAATAGAAGTAATCCCCGCTGTTGACTTCTTGTCAATAAAGTGAAAAGAGCACACAAACAAATTATTCCAAAGCTTTTTCAAACAGACATTCCTAAGTCAATCCTTCTCCAGGCAGCCGATGGAAGAAGCAGCATGGAGCGTTGTGCTTTGCGAGTGGTTTCTGATCATAACATGCTGTTTTAGATAAAACTTTAGGTTCACTTGATTATTAGGATAACCTTTAACTGCACACATTGTCCGTGAAATTTTTGTGACCAACACACAAACCGCCAACCAATCGTACTTCCACTAGCTAACCGGAAATTCCACCCACCTAGCTAAACACAGTGGACTCGCTGAGAATATAACATTAATGTAATTTGTAATGTGATTACTTTCCCATGAAGTTATTAGTAAAGTAATCTGATTACAATTATAGAGAAGTAATTTTAAATTCATTACTATTTTTGAGTAATTAACCCCATAATATTGAAAAAATAATAATAATTTAGCTTGTGATGCCACAGTTTAATTTAGCAAGAATGTGAATTCTTTGCCTGATATAGTGTTTAAAAGTCTTTAGAAAAAAAATACTTTACAAATCATCTTATTTAAAAATGGAAAAGGCACTGATTTCTCGTAATGACCTGGGTGCCGAATACATCAAATGATAATGGTTTTTATTTGTTTTTAAATAAAATGTATTCCATTTGTTACATGATACGAGATAATAAGTAAATGAAAAATGAATGGTTTCTCTGCCGTATTTATACCAGCTGCCCCGCCCCATTCCAGTAGGCCATACCCGCCCATCTCCGTCTGCGTCCTCTGCGCATGCGCAGTGTGGCAGTCAGCCCCTATTATTATTGTAAGAATAATGTCATTTATGAAAATGGCGGCTAGTCAGGGAGGTGTGGGTCCTGCGGCGGCTCTTCAGAGCCAGCACTATTTGAATGTTGTTCACTGGAACCCGGGCGTGCTGCAACAGCAGCAGCATCCGCTGCACACAGCCCGCAGTTTGGAGCGCGCTCTGGAGGACGCCGTCTGCTCCGGGATGCTCAACATCAGCGGCAGAAAATTGCGCGAGTTCCCGGGGCTGAACTACGATCTGACCGATACTACACAAGCAGGTGGGTCCCTCAGATGTGGGCTAATCTCCCTGCATGCTCTACTGACCTGCTTCTCGCGATTCATATTATGGGAGGACAAAATAAACTGAAGAGTCCTTTTTAGCATATTTGTGCAGATTGACAGTGCATGTTGGTTACAATAGCACACGGCGCTGGTGCAAGGAAACCCATTATTATCCTGTCTTATCTCTACTGTTTCTCATAGGCTGTCGTGTTAAATTTAGACACAAGTGCTTGCTCCTGTGTAACAGCTTACGCGCTGGTGTCACTGGTTGTTTTGGTTCCTCATCCCATTTTTGACAGCATAATCCATGCATGAATGAAACCGGAGAGTGCATTTCAGATGGAGCGATAAGAGACCATTTACACTAAGGTCCAGTAATATGGTTTTTAACGTACAAGCGTTTTGAAGGCACACATTATACGTAATAACCACATTGCACCCAGCTTTACTGCAAGCACACGACAAAACTAGAATGCTCCCATTATAATTGATAAAGCAGTTTCGTTGAGTATTATGGGAACATTCTAGTGTGTGGTGGCTGTGTAAAGCGATGGTGAAAAGCATTTTTAAATGGACGGTAAATGCAAATATGGGCTACGCTCTCCTGTAATGCCAGACAAAAGATGCTGGCGTCCGTCTCTATAGAATCACGCGCCTTTCTTCATCCTCCTACACATAAAGAGCACTACAGCCTTAAGTCAATGTGGCAGCAGGCAGCCGAAATTATAATATTTATCACCTTCAACTGATATTCATTATTAGGTATCAGATATTTATTTGTAATAAGTGTATATGCAAATTTGTCTCTCATCATGGGTAGTATAAATGAAATGCACTGTTCAAGAAAGTACAATAGAAAGTGGGTTAGTTACGTTTTAAACCATTTTTAGAGATAGTGTCAGGAATTAAATAGCTGCATTTTTTTCTGAGGTATCTGTGGTGTGTAATGGTTGTCTTGCTGCAGCAAACAGCCATTCAGATGTGATGCAGACAGTGGGAGGAGGGACACTAATCCATTCATTCATGCACACTTTACACATAGCATCATGTCTACACTCCCATTCAACTGTACTAAATTACACTACTGAATAGGTCTTTTATGCTATGTGAATCTTTAGCTGTGTCTCAAAACCTAGTGAGCATTTTAGCTTTATAAAGGGTTTGTTTATATCTAGTCTAGTTGCTCTCACACAGCCTGTAGGCGAAAAAGAAGCCCATTGCGGACAACACTGGACATTCAGTGATTACACTGTTTCTTTCAAGGTATTTGCATGCAGATGGCACCCTGTTAATATTACAGGGCTCCTTTGTGTGTGCTTTTTTGTGTGCATATGTTTGAAAGAGGAAATAGTTGAATGTGCACCAGACTGAGCACCTAATGCTGTATATAAGAGGAAGTGACTTTATGAGAATGAAGTAGAGTGCTGCTGACTCAACAGGAGATTTGTGACTGTGTGTTTCTGCATAAGGGGTAGATAATCTGTTTTAAATTTGTGAGAAGGAGAAAAAGAGATTGCTTGTGTGCTTTTTAGTTTTTGTTTGTGTTTATTTGACAGTGTGTGGTTTGGGTCTGGTTGTGCTCCATTTACCCACTAGGTAGTCCTTGCTTTTATTATTGGCTCAAGGTTCAGCATGGGGATAGTGTTTGGCCACAAACATGACACTAGTGTATGAAGACACCCCGAAATCTCTGATGGTAAAGTGTGACTAACATGTTAAAAAGACTTTTTTTCTCAGTCTTTCTTTTTGTTTATTGTTTATTGTGTGTCAGATTTAACAATTAAAACTTTGCTGTAGCAAGCAATACTATTCATAATTTGTGTCTTTTTCTTGTCATCATAACACACATAATAATTTGTGTCTTATTCTTTGATAAACTGGATCACATTTCACTTTGAAATGAATTATCTTTGTATCTTTGTGCTTTGACATAAGGTTTTTTGTGGCTAAATGTACAAAACCCAGACTGGTCTCGTTTAGCAATATGAAATTGTGTGCCTTATTACACGTTTGGCTACAGTTTCCCAGTGAAATGTCCAGTGGTGGTGCCAAAAGCGAGTGAATGTTGTCTTAATTAGACAAGGCTTTAAAGGTGAATATTAGATGTAGGTTTTAAAATGTATCTACCTTACCTAAAACTTTAAATCTATCCAAAAGTGATTTAAAATAAGAGTTAGACACAAAACAGATATTCTTACCCTTAACCAACACCTAAACCTAACCAATAGTTTCCAAAAACAAAATGAGAAATTAAAACACATTTTTTGAAGCAACCGCATCATTTTGTCTCATGTGTCAGCTTGTGTGCTTGACTGATCCCAAGACTCAGTCTTCTGAGTCCATAGTCCCAACACTCTATCTTGTGAGCCACCATAAACTAATAACATTGGATGAAGTGTGTTAATATTAGGGCTGCCCCAGACCAAAGATTTCCCTCATCGACTAGTAGTCGTTAGTTTAAGCCGTTAGTTGAGTTGTCGCACTTTTATGATATTAATTTAATTACTTAAATATATATTTTTTGGGGGCATCAGAAAATGGTTGGAGTTCCAGGGCTGAGAAATAATGTTATAAGTAACATTGATAGCACTGTTCTACATTACAGAGAAATACTAAACCATAAAAATGAGCCTTTAAAATATAAATTTTACAAGCACACGCACAAAGCGAGATGCAGCGACACTGGCAAAAGTGGTTGATTCTGAATGTGCCATAAAAACTTGCAAGGAGATTGTCTGAACATTATGTTGATTTATAGAGAGAAATGTACATTTAAGTTAAACATGCAATAAGCGAGGTACTAATTTATTTTCCCCACTCCCCACGGACAATTGGATAAACCTAATAGTGCATATTTATCTAGGTTATCTAACATTAGAGCCATGCTAAGTTGTTGTTATGTAAAAACAATTATGAAGCCCCCCCTAAAAAGGCTTCATTGTCTCCTGCTTGTTTGAGAATGTCAAAGGAATATTTTACTGAAGAAGTGAAATTTGGACATTATGTTGTTCCAAATCATTACTGATCATAAAACAAAACGGAAAAGGAGAAATTCCAAATAATGTACTGTAGGATTGTAACTAACGATTATTTTTATAATCGATTAATCTTAGGATTATTAGAATGATTATTTGACTATTTGTCGATTATTGCAATGATTAATCATTATCTCTTAACTGACTATTCAGCTTTTGCCCCACTTATCAGGTTGTATTAAATGTGCTTACTAACAATAAAGAGGACAAAATCATCTTTTGAAAATACCTCTAAATGTCATTCACTGAATTAAATGGAATTTTTATTAAGTTTAATTCAGTAAAGAAATTCACTGCAAAAAACTGACTTGTTTTCCATTTAAAATTGTATAAAATATCATTAAAATAAGATACATTTATTTTAAAAGCAACATATAAGATATTTAGACTAAGAGAATGTATCTTAAATATAATTGTATTTTGTATAAGTGTATTTTTTACTTGGTTATACTTCTGCAAGTACAGTAAAGACAAAAGCTTATATTTAAGATCTATTCTGTAAAAGCAAGTCTAAATATCTTATATGCTGCTTCTCAAGTGAATGCATCTTTTTAAAGGATTTTTAGATATTTTAAAATTATTGTATTTTTAATATTATATTCATATTTTTTTTTTCTTCTGCAGTATAGCTGCCAAAGAAAATGTATGTTGTTGTAAAGGAGTTTTAAATATTTATATTGGAAAACGAGCCAAAACAAAAACAAATCATAAACGTATTTTGTTGCCGTGTATAATGTGGCGAAGACTTCCTCTCTCACCTTTCTGTTCCAATCCATCTTTAACTCACAAAAAAACAAACTCTCTCTTATTAATAAAGCTGCCTATTGGCAATTTTCTTCACTACAAGAAATGCACAGTGACATATTTTATGATTTAATAAGTCACGAGCCATCACGTTATAATCTAGCTGTATTAAGCGTGCACAAAAGGGATGAGTGTGCATCAGCTGGATGTAGTTTCAATCTCTCCCCCTTAGATCGGGACATTCACGCAACTCATAGAAGAGGCGCTGACCGCACTGAGAAATGCCAGTTTCGGAGTTTGTAGTTATTTACATGACCTGCTTCTGTATTATTTGAACATTAATAAAGCTATAACGCATTAAATATAACTGCATTTAAGATGTAACGCCACTGTGTTTCCTTTAAAGAGGGAACTCCACTTTTTTGCATTATAATTCCCTCATACTTTGCGATCTACATCGCCTGAAGCTGTTTGGAAAGTTTAGAGAGCATCTGAACTATGAGCTGTGTAATTTTTCCATCAGGCGTGAACTGCAGTGCTGCTCTCACATGTCATCTATTAGGGTATAATGTGATCTCATGTTACGTTAAATGAGATTAAACGAGTATTCGACAACTAACAACAAATTTTGTCACCAATTTTTTGTTAACGATGCCGATAACGTTGACTAATCGTTTCAGCCCTAATGTACTGGTCACTTTAAATTCAGATGGTTGTACTGAAATATTTGCAAATGGAAATGCTTAAACAAGAATACATTTACGTGGATATTAAAATTTTGACCAAAGTGTTTTAACAGACATGACTAAATACACTCAATCTCTATTCAGAACCCTTGGGGTCATGACATCATAGTGCTTTAGTGGAAGTGGTCTAAGTATGAAGGTCTAATATGTGTACAGGCAGTAACAGGAAGTCCCAGCCTGGGCTATTTATACCTGTGGCAGTGTGATGAGTGAATCTATGTCTATTTACTTCCTCTCTCTATAAGGTTTTGAGAACAGTAGGGACATTTTTGTCCAGGGCACACATGCATAAAACTCTGCATATATTTCATCCAAAAAAGTGTAGCTTTGATCCTGGCATCCTCAATCTGTGTTGTTGTTGCCACTGCTATTGAATTGCATGTGCAAACTTCAGAAGAATAATGGTTTACACTAGATGTAGTGACTATGGGGGTTCCTTTGTCTGTGCGAATGCAAGGGAGGGAAATGTCTCTGAGTGTACCATTCCTCTTAATAGTTCTCATCTAGAAAGTTTAAGGGGGGAAGTACCGGGACTGTATGTGGGGAAAGTAGCTCAAGTTGAGCAGTGCTGAACGTGTTTGCAGCTGTACAGTACAGTGTTTCTGATAAGACCAATCAAGCCGATCACCTGTGTTTCCAATAGTCCGTTTGACTATTACATCAAAATGTGATTTCTGTAATACAGCACAATTCTGAAAAGATGGCCTTTGGCTAATCTCGAAAATGTCAAGAGCCAAGAAATCCTTGCTGTCATTAGAAGCATGTTCTTTCTGTATGATGCCATGGTAAAGTCTTCCAAAAGCTATGCATCCATAACCAATATTTCCTTTTTAAAGATTGTATTTTAATACATTTTCAAATTAGTTATGTGAAATTATAATAGCCTAATATTGGCTGCATAACAGATACTTCTGAGCTGAGTGCTTTACTCCATACTTTTTTTTAATGTTGTTTATTATATGAAAATCAGAGTTTATAAGAAGTCTTTTCAGTTCATGACTTGGCCAGTTGGACTTGCAAATTCTCACACACCAGTAAAAGTGTCTGTAAGCAAGGTGAAGAGTGTGCGGATGGTGCGCACATATAAATCCAGATGTGTGCATGGGAAATTGCATAAGCACATTTCAATGCCCATTTTGTGCATACGCAATGTTTATACATCAGGCCCCTGGTCTCTGATAGTATGCTGATATTAAGATGTATATCTTGAAAATTAGTGTCTGTTTTAGGCTCGGCTTTTAAATTTTCATATGCTTGAGCACCTCTGCTGCTGGAATATCTCAGTGGATGACTATTATGACTCATTAAGTTGCATTGCGCTGCAAGTGTCTTGTGAACTTTGTCCACAACACTTAGATTATGCTCTGCAAGCGCAGTTGGACGTGGGTGACTTACATTGACATGTTTTGAGTCGAGAGAAAAAAAGGTGTTTACAGAAACTAAATTTCCACTTTTTAAAAAGATTGAAGCTGTTTAAAGGAATGACTCTTGTTTTTATATTTTCTTTGGAAAAGTCATTGGTCATCTTTGTTTCATCAAAGAAACAAAGTTTTAGAGAGTATGTTCTTATAATGTTGCAGACCACTACAGCTACTTACTAAAAGTTTTCAGTATCCCTCTTCCATCCCTACCCCATAGGGGATACTATATACCTTAAGGCTTATATATATTATAAAACCCTGAAGATCTTATTACAAGGGTTATTCGATTTTAGGATAAATGCATCAACTGCATATTTTGTATTATGTGTCTCTAACGAATGTTAATGTTAATGTTGCTTGAGTTTCCTTCAATGTCCTCATATGATGCATGCGCTTGTCTTAAGATTTCATGAAAGGCAGTCAGACCTCAGCTGTAGGAAATGAACCTCTCTGCCCTTCACAGATGAGCACACACATTAACACAAACACACATACACACACAGGACTCTCCAGAGACTGAGGTAATTACACATGATCTGACATGCTGGTCCCATCTGTAAGGTGTCAACTTTAAAATCTGGTGCTCAGCATTTTGGTTAGTAGTTCGGATTAGATCAGTGCATGGTGAACGTAAAGGCTTTGCAGCATATTGTAAAAAGACATTTAGGGAGATACGATGAATTGAAAAGTAAATCAACTGACAGATTGATTAAACTGGATAAATGCAGTACAGCCATTAAGGCTGTTCAATTTTTTTTCCAATATTCATTGAATTGAAAATAAAAAAGCACATTAAAATGCTAATGTGAGCGTTTGAATTTTGAATGTGCGCCAAGCACTGATGATGACTTACATTTTTGGGCTAAAACAGACACAGTACAATGAAGAACACAATTGTTTCGAGTCATGTTTTAAAGGTTGATGTTCCTTTTAAATTGATCCAGAATCTAAAAAATGCATCATTACTGGCCAAAGTGGGTTGTTTTTAGCCCAGCTGCTGTTTAAATATGGGACAGAACACACATAGCACATCTGGGTTGTTCAACTCAGCAAATGGGTTATTTATTCAACCGAAGTGCTGGTTAATTTTTATAGGAATGCTGGGTTAATTTGATCTCATAAGTTGCTGAATATTTTTAGATTGTGTTATCCTTAAAAACTTTTGTAAAATAAATCACACCATAAACAAATGTGTAAACATGGTAGCTCCTTTATTTTTGGATGAATATAAATTAATGCAATAAGTAATCATTAAACACTTTATTATATTATTAAAAGGATAGTTCACCCAGAAATGAAAAATCTCTCATTTACCCACCCTCATCCCAGATGTGTATGCATTCTGCTTCTAAAATAATTTTTTTTTGTTCAGAATATCTCAGCTCTGTTGGTCCATTCTATGCAAGTGAATAGTGGCCAGAATTTTATATCTCCAAAAATTACATTGGGAAATTAATCCATAACACTTTAGTGGTTAAATTTATTTAGTCAAAAGTGATATGGTAGATGTGGGTAAGAAACAGATCAATAAGTTCTTTCTTACTCTAAATCTTCACTTTCACATCTGAAAGAAAAGCGAAACAGGTGCCATGTGACTTTTAGATTTGAAAGTGAAGATTTATTGTAAAAAAAAAAAAAAAAGGACTTGAACACAAATTTATGTGTTTCTCACTTTTTTTTTTTTTTTTTTTTTACACTTATTTAACCACTGGAACCATATGGATTACTTTTATGCTCCATTTATGTGCTGTTTGGAGCTTCAAAGTTTTGGTCACCATTCAGTTGCATTGTATAGGCCTATAGAGCAGAAATATTCTTCTAAAAATCTTCATTTGTGTTCTACAAAAGAAAGTACACATCTGGGATGGTGTAATTGATAAGTGAATTTTTATTTTTGGGTTAACATTCCCTTTAAATGTTACTTTTAACACTAGTGTATATTACTAGAAAACTATTTATGTAAGTAAGGAATTCATAAAATACATAAAATATAAAATAAAAATATAGGTGATATATTTTGGATTCAAAATGGCAAATTTTGCCAATAGGAGACGTTTGCATTACTAAAAAAATCTGAAAAATTAAATGAACCTATTCAGCATCCAGTGGGCAATACAGGCTAGCAAAGCCAAAGCTCACAAAGCTAGCATGACTTTTAATAACATCTGATGTCTTATGAGCTGTCCAATTCTGATTATGGAATGGTATCTTTGCATTTTCTGGTGTATAGACATTTTATTAATCTGTAGATACAAACACTGACACAAACCTTATATCCTTAAATTTCTCCATGCTGAGAACCGCTAACTCCTGAAGACAATCCAAAAAGACAGCATCAGGTAACTCATCAGCTGGGTTGTTCTTAGGCCATGGCTTGGATGTCGCATCGGAGTGGGGGAGGGGTGTATAGCTTCAACTGTCAGTGAAAATGACCCAGCGGCTAACCCAGAGGCTGGGTTACATAAAAACAAACCAAAACTACCAAAAAGAGAGAAAATAACCCAATAAAATGACCCAACAGGCCCAATCCAGTGTTTGGGTTGAAAAGTCGTTTCCGCTGCCCCCACCAGCTTTGGAAAATAATTTGCATCTGGAAAATGTTGGAATTTGAGGTTATTTCTAAAGTTATTTATTACTAATATAATATAATTGCTTTGCCTAAAAACAAATGTCAGAATTTAAGCAAACAGACTTCTGCAGTTAAGGACAGATTATTATTGTTCCTCATATCAACAATCTTTGGAGACGGTCTACATTTCACGTTATTTCTAAAGACAGTTATTACCTTAATTAGAGAACTGCTTAGTGTAAAATAAACCTCAGTTATCTAGTGGTTCAGAATGTCATGATAAAGGAAAAATGAGCATGTCAATGAATACTGTATTTAGTGAACTTGTTTTGTTTCCAAACAACCAAGTCATGGTTCACACAAAGTACACAACAATTGCTGTGCCTAGCTACTTTACACTAAACCAATGAAGAGGTATGCCATGTCATAGAGGTGGAGGTAGACCCCCCCCCCCCCCATAGCTGTGAAAGCAAAGAAAAGAAAATTACACATTACTTTCTGATTACATTTGTAAACAATGCTGAAAACTGTCCATTACGAACATACGTTGACTATACACATAATTTAAAAAAAGATAGAGGGAAACTTGTACGAGTTTTCAGTAACTTCTACTGATACTCTTTAAGAGAGTGGTCTAAACAATTAATAATTCCTTACCTGTCCAACAAAAAAGAAGCTACATTGGCATCACTACTCAGGTTTTTCTCCATCATCAAATATTTCCACCTTGTGTATGCTGTACAGATGTTTATTCTAGTTTTTTCTTTCTGTCTTCTTGCTTCAGAACTTTTTCACTTCTTCAGCAATACAGCTACTGAATCTCTCGTCATCTCTGCTTCTAAAGCACAATAATATTTTTGGTCTTTGCATCGCCAAACAACGCTGCACTAAGCATAGCCAAGTGTATCTACATAGACGGCAGCCAATTAGCAGGAGGATTCACATCTTCCATGTGAAAACACCATGTATATTATAAACACTTTTTATAGAAAACTATTATGAGTACAGTCTTCATCTCATGTGTACACCATTCAGATCACTCTTCACAAAAACACAATTCATTTGTTAATGTGTAAAACTTTTTATATTAGCTCCAAATTACTGAATGCACGTTTAAGCTTAAGTCTGTGGTAGTATTATGACATTGGTTTAGGCAACTGTTTAACACTAATTTAAAATAGAACCAGCTATTGAAGGATATCTTTTCTCATTGTACTTTTTAACTTACAATTTGAGCATACAGTGGATATAAAAAGTATACACACACCTGTTAAAATGACAGGTTTTTGTGATGTAAAAGAATGAGAAGGAATGAAAGATAAATCATGTCAGAACTTTTTCCACTTTTAGTGTGGCATATAATGTCGATTTATTCAATCGATAAACAAACTGAAATCTTTGTTTGGGAAAATTGAAAATGAAAAACCTTACAATAACCTGGTTGCATAAGTGTGCAAATCCTCTTATAACTGGGGATGTGGCAGAATTAACCAATCACATTCAAACTCATGTTAAATAGAAGTCATTACACACCTGCCATCATTTAAAGTGACTGACAAATTACAAATAATGTTCAGCTGTTCTAGTAGGATTTTCCTGACATTTTCATAGTTGCATCTCTGAGCAAAAGCCATTTTCCGCAGAGAGCTTCCAAAGCATCAGAGGGATATCATTGTTGAAAGATATCAGTCAGGAAAAGGGTACAAAAGAATTTCCAAAGCATTAGGTATACCATGGAACACAGTGAAGACATCTTCAAGTGGAGAAAATATGGCACAAAAGAGACATTACCAAGAACTGGACGTCCCTCCAAAATTGATGAAAAGGCGAGAAGAAAACTGGTCAGGGAGGCTTCCAAGAGGCCTAGAGCAACATTAAAGGAACTGCAGGAATTTCTGGCAAGTACTGGCTGTGTGCTACATGTGACAACAATCTCCCGTATTCTTCATATGAATGGGCTATGGGGTAGGGTGGCAAGACGGAAGCCTTTTCTTAGAAAGAAAAACATCCAAGCCCGGCTGAAGTTTGCAAAAACAAACATCAAATCTCCCAAAAGCACATAGGAAAATGTGTTATGGTCTGATGAAACCAAGGTTGAACTTTTTGGCCATACTTCCAAAAGATATGTTTGGTGCAAAAACAACACTGCACATCACCCAAAGAACACCATATCCACAGTGAAGCATGGTGGTGGCAGCATTATGCTTTGGGGCTGTTTTTCTTCAGCTGGAACCGGGGCCTTAGTCAGGGTGGAGGGAATTATGAACAGTTCCAAATACCAGGCAATTTTGGCACAAAATTTCAGTTTGTTTTTCAATTGAATTGTTCACGTTATAGGTCACATTAAAGGTGGAAAAAGTTCTGACATGATTTATCTTTGTCTCATTCTTTTACATCACAAGAACCTGGCATTTTAACAGGGGTGTGTAGACTTTTTATATCCACTGTATGAACTGTTTTTTGGACTATCATTTGATGCACATTTCTGGACAGTTCTTTGTAATAAACAATCACTACAACGTGGTGCTGACTGGTTTTTATTGATTTGTTGTGCACTCTTATGGACGTTGGAAACAACGTTGATTTAAAAATCAGATGACTTGTAGATTTTCCCTCCTTGCTGCAATAATATCTTTAAAATTTGAATATAATATGGCAGTTATATATAAATATAATATTATAATATAATAAAATTCAAATTTTTATAATTTCAGTGAAAAATTCTAAATGTAGTTTCTCAATCCTGTTGACAGCCCTAATGGCAATTGGAAAGTTGACATTACATTGTGTCTAATGATCTAGAACAAATTCAAGTGAGCATTAGAGACCAAGCAAATATTTTTTGTGACTACAGTACTTGTTTTTTTGTAGAAATGGAGTTATAAGGTTAAACCAATTGAAACTAAACCAATTAGATGAAGGAATGTGAGGCAAACATTGGATTTGGACATGCCACCTTGTTGCCTTCCTATCTGTGTATACAGCCTGCAAAGGCAGCATTTTTGAGCTTTTGGTTGTAGCCACTGTCACATATGTTTTTAAACTGTGCCATTCATCAGTAACAGCAAAAATGTCTGTAGTTTTCCTTGTTTTTAAATAACTAATGATTTGAATTTTGTTCTTAGCTGTGCTTCTGTGCTGTGGGTCTAAAATGAAGTAAAACTGATGAAGTGTGAGTTTTCCGTTCTCTGTTTCTTAATGTAGCTTTCAAGCCACTGATAGCTTTAATAACATAAACACACTCATTCTGATATGTAGGCCTAGGCTTTTAGTAAGGCATGAATGCTTACTGAAACTCAAATCACTGCTCCCAGTGGCCAAATATTTAAAGGAACATTTGGGGTTCAGTGCATGTTAAGCTCATTCGAAAGCATTTGTGGCATAATGTTGATTAGCACCTTTCTTTTAAAAAAAGCAAACAGCGAGGCACTTACAATGGGACCAATTTTTTGTAGGGTTTAAAGGCAGAAATGTGAAGCTTATAATTTAATAAAAGCACTTACATTAATTCTTCTGTTATAACTTGTATATTTTTGGAGCTCTGAAGTTATTTAAATCGTCTTGATTTTATGGTAGTTTTAGGGTTTATGGTGCTAATTCATCATGGCAACGAAGATGTACAATTGGAAATTACTTTACACAAAAGGTTAGTAAGCGATTTTATCACAGTAAAATCATGTAATTGCATATATAGTTTACGTCCTGTGCCTATACTTTTTAAATGGTGAGTATTGTAATATTTACGGATTGGCCCCATTCTTTTCGATTGTATAGTGTCTCACTGTAACCCAGATTTTTTAAATAATTTTTTTTAAGAAGAGGAGAGAAATTGATTTTTGCGATAATCAGCATATTGCCACAAGAGCTTAACCTTTGTTAAGAATATTCCTTTAACTGTTTTTGAACGTATGGGCATGAGTGAGCCCCGTTTTCTCCGGGATCTGAGATGTCCACGGAGAAGCGCCAAAAGCGAGTTGTGAAGCGAGTTGTTTTCAGCTGCTATACAGGATCAGGTCCGTAGCCAGCCTATTGAAAGGGGGGGTTCTTTTTTCAAAAAGTGGAACTTTTTGCAGTTTTTCCTCCTCCTTTTGTATTTAATTATGAGGTTCAAATACTTCATTTTGGTGACCTTTTATGCACTAATTTGACCTTCTCTGAGCTGTCGCATTTCACCTTGACCTTCTCTGAGCTGTTGTGAATCATCTGTAAATATACAGTATACGCATTGGTCAGTGATGTATTGTAAAGTGAATCCAACTGTTGTATTATCTGAAATACACTTGTATATTATTTGGCATGGATAACCATAACTTCCCTACAAAAAAAATCACCACAAAGTTATATGTTCCTGTTATCCATTAACAGTTGGCTTCATATTTTTTGGAAGACAAACAAGGTACATTTAAAAATATATATATATTTTTTGATATTAATAACAAAAAAATATTAGTTTCACATGATTAGAAGCAGTTTAGCCTAGCCTATAACATAAATTAAAAATATTTTGGTGTTTTTATAATTTTGTGGTTTATAGATCTTAGAAAATTCACTGTATAACAGGAACAACCTCAGCTTCCTTCTGCGCCAGTGGGGTTGACGACTGTTAGCTATCAAATGTTATAGGTTATTTATAACAACAGTTTTTAGTCAATATTCTGCGACAATGACGCTGCTGCCTGCTTTCTCTTCCGTCTCTCCTGCTCTTTTCGCCCCATACTCACTATTTGGTTGTACCGCCTGACGTAAAAACAGTCAAAACACCTTTTTTGAAGCTTTGTCAATGACTAAACACTCATTCATTAGATGTATGTACATCCAACTTCACTAAACTAGTACATACTCGTGACGTCATACATCCTCACACTATCAGTGAATCGGTGCAAAATAAACTCATAACAGTTAATAAATAATTAAAGGATAACATGACACGCATAAAAAACACTCAGCATCACCAGCAAGCACCTTTATGCTAACCATGAGCTCAGAATGGATCATTAACACATAACACTCTCACATACTAGGCATCGTAAATCAATTAAATCATTCCAGATAATTTACCTCAAGCGGTCCGCTTTGAAGTTCTCAGAGGAATAAGACACGCACCGAAGGAGAAGCATTTCCATTGGCTCCAGTCTGCCGGTATTGGCCAATCACAAAAGTCGATATTGCACAGCCAATATCACTGAATATCCCACTATGTTTTATTATTATAATTACGCTACGTTTATATGGCTATTATATTGTAGACTATTGAGTGGATAAAATATAGAAATCCTTTTAATTAAAAAAAAAAAAAAAAAAAATATATATATATATATATATCATTCAGAGGCGATGCTTCTTCACCGTTGCTTTGAAAAGTGTATTGCGAGAACTCTTTCTGAACTGCACGCGCGGCACACACACATGTCCAGCTACAATAATCATATTAATTTGAAACAGCAACCCAGAATATTTGTCACAAGCATTGATTAAAACAATGATGACAATAATCACGTGAAGAAAAAAAAACAAAAAACAACTTAAATTCTGGACCTTTGGCAGTGAGGGGGGGGGGATTTGTTCAAACCACCCGAACCCCCCCCTGCCTACGGGCTTGAGGAAATAATACTGTGAAGAGGACTGCATATTTTATAAACTAAACCCCCTAACCCAACCCCTAAACTTAACCATCTGTCGAGTAAAAATGTTATGTTAGAGTGGAAAATCCACCCTCTGAATCATGCTCGTCACTGAAAACTCGATTACTTCCTGTTTCAACGCGGTAACTGAACCTGGGTCTGCCACGCGCCACAAGTGAAGGTACGCATGCCTGAGCCGATGCAAAAATGTCTGATGGGAGACAGAGCTTCTTTTTTTATTTTTTATACACAATGGTCTTTAGAGGTTGCTCAGAATGGTGCCAAAACCAAAAAACTTCCAGTGAGTGGCAGTTCTGTGGACGAAAATGCCTTGATGAGAGAGATCAACGGAGAATGGCCAGACATGTTTGAGCTAGCAGAAAAGCTACAGTCATTCAGATAACTACTCTGTACAATTGTAGAATAGCATCTCAGAATGTACAACACGTCAAACCTGATTTGGACGATTTGAGCAACTTCCGTCCCGTTTCAAATCTTCCCTTCCTTGCAAAAATCTTAGAGCGAGCTGTTGCCTCTCAATTACACAATCACCTCATTGTCAATTATCTCTTTGAGCCATTTCAGTCTGGTTTTCAGAAATGTCATAGTACAGAAACGGCTCTAGTCAAGGTCACTAATGTCTTGTTAATAGCTTCAGACTCGGGCTCTTTTTCTATTCTCATCCTTCTTGATCTCAGTGCTGCTTTTGACACTGTTGATCACACTATTTTACTCACCTGTCTTGAATCTGTATTTGGTTTCTCCGGTACTGCATTAAACTGGTTCAGGTCCTACTTCTCTGATCGTTGAAAGTTTGTCTCTCTAGGTGGTTACAGGTCTGAGATTGGTTCAATTTTGGGCCCTTTACTTTTTAGTATTTATATTTTTCCTCTTGCTCAGCTTTTAAGATCACTGGGTCTTAATTATCATTTCTACGCAGATGACATAGAGATATATATTCATTCTAAACCTGGTGAAAATCTGGGAGATGCCTTTTTTTCAAACTGCATTTCTGAGATAAAACAACATTTTCTTTGTCTTAACAGTAATAAGACTTATTCTTATTGGCTCTCCTTACCAGCTTCGGAAGGCTGGCTCCTTAACTCTGTCCATTGAGGGCTCAGTTTTGGAGCTTCAAACAAAAATGAAAAATCTGGGTGTTATGTTTGATGCAAATTTGTAATTTGATCCATATGTAAAAAATGCTCTTAAAACATAATTTTATCATCTTAGAAAAATTGCAAGGCTTCGCCATATTTTATCATTCTCGGTTAGCTGAAACGCTGATCAATACTTTAGTTTTCTCACGCATTGAATATTGCAATGCTCTCCTTGCCGGAGTCTCAAAATCAACAATAAATCACTCCAAATTTACTCATATAGTTACGAAAGTATCATGAATGAGGCCCAGTGTGTGTGTGTGTGTGTATAAGGTCCCAGTCTTATGCTAAGAGGGTGCCAAGGTGTTCCTGATGACCAGAGGCAACAAAATAAAATGTGTCTATTATCACTCTTTTGCTAGTGATAAGAAAATAGTCTAGTATTAAATAATAGCTCAACAAAAAAAGACGCTGACTACCACAATTGGAGTCACAAGTTCAAATCCAGGGCATGCTGAGTGACTCCAATCAGGCTTCCTAAGCAACCAATTGGCCCAGTTGCTATGGTGGGTAGTGTCATGTTGGGTTAACCTAATCGTGGTTGCTATAAAGTGGTTCTCGCTCATGGTGGGGCACGTGGCGAGTTGTGCATGGATGCCACGGAAAATAGCGTGAAGCCTCCACACGTGCTAGGTCTCCACGGTGACGTGCTCAACAAGCCACGTGATCAGATGCATGGATTGGCAGTCTCAGACATAGAGGCAACTGAGATTCGTCCTCCACCACCCGGATTGAGGCGAGTCACTACACCACCATGAGTGCTTAGAGCACATTGGGAAATTCCAAATTGCAGAGAAAAAATCCCCAAAAGAAAAATAAATAAATTCACTGTAAAATTATTTTTTGTCAGGTAACTAGGGCTGTACAATTTAAACAAACAAAATCTTATTGCAGTTATTTGAAAAAATATTAAGATTGCGATTTTAACTGCATTATGATAAACAAAAAACAACAATTAAGCCTACAATCATAAGCCGTTTTCATTATTGTTTCTTCTTAATAAGAACTTTGCTAATGGAGAAAAGTACATTCATACCCAGTATTGTGTGTAACATTTTACAGCAACTTTACCTTATTAATTAAACACAATATTCCCGAGTAGTTTGATTCATTAAACAATAGAAACCAATATAAGCAGCACTCCACTATGATTCAAGCATGTATCAAGCATGGCTGACTGTAGCCGTAGTGGTCTTCATTTGGCTTCTATATTTGTCGGTTGAACAGCGATTAAAAAAAAAAAAATCAGTTCTGGGTTTTTTTGGCTTTGTCTAAAGTGCAAAAAACTACGCTACAGTTTTTGTCATGTTTTACATTGTTAAAATAGCCAAATCTATCCTAAATTTCTCCCCATTTTTCTCATAAGAATTAATGAGTAACTCAGCCACAGCCCCAGTGTATGACGAATCACCGACTGTATCTGTTGTAGAGATGGAAATGGAATAGGACAGAACCACACTGAAAACACAGTATGATAAGCCTCACGTGTGATCTGGTTTTGGTGGAATATGTTTTACTTCTTAAAAAAAATAAAAATAATAATAATAATAATTTTAGGCAAAGTTAGAGTTTTAATGTTGGTCCACATAAAAGAAATTCAGTGGAATTTCAGCAGTTAAACATGAACCACAATTAATCTGTTTACAAAACAATCTGATGTTTTACTTAAAAAAATACATAAAAGTAAGAATAATTATACAGATTTGTGTCAGCAAGCCCATTATCATATTCTCGGAACACATGGAGCACTGCCTGGGTTAATGTGTGTGTGTGTGTGTGTGTGTGTGTGTGTGTGTGTGTGTGTGTGTGTCTCTGTGAGTGCCAGACATTTGAGTCCTACCCCTCTCATGAAGACATTAAGAAAACCTGTACCACCTCCATTGGCCTTAAGTCCAAATGCAAAAAACTGCATTGAAAAAGCGCATTGATTTCTCATTTGTGTGTGTGTGTGTGTGTGTGTTGTACAATGGGGGTCCGGCCCCTTCTGCTAAACAGCTGTGCCTCTGTGAAAGTATTGTTTGATTATAAAAGAGGGAGATCACAAAACGAAAACTAGCAAACAGGATCTGATGCCATATACATGGAGAAAAGCATATTTTTTCCCCAGTTAGCTCTCTTTCATTGGTTTATACCAAAATATATGAGGTACACACACACACACACGGAATACTTTATAATACTGGAGATGCAGAGCTTATATTAAAAATGTCACTGTCTTGAGGAATTCCCATCAATTCATACCTCTGTCACTTCCTCTCTCCCACTCCCTCTCTCTGTGTCAACAGTCATTTACACACACACATACACACACACACACACACACACATTTCCTAACAGTCTTGCTGTTCCTCTACACTCAATCACTCTATTACTCTCTCTGTCTGTGTCTCTCTCTCCTTTACAATCACGACTCAATCTCTCTTACAGCCTTGCTATCTCTTTCAATTAAATTTCTTTATTGCCATGAGCATGACAAAATAGTTAATATGGCCATAAGATCAAAATAGAACAGAGCACAAGAATCATTGAAATTTAAGAAATTAATAATAAACATAAAACTTAAAAATATGACTAAACTATGAACAATTGAATACATGATTTTGTGCTAAATTAGGCATGTGTGATATACTGGTAGACACGATAAACCGGTAGAAATCTGACAACTGATGTAGGTGGAAGGCGGAGAGGCTGCTTGTTCCTCAAATCCCTGTGAATGAGAAGATGAGAAGGAGATTCAATTTCACTGACTTTCATCCACCAAAGCAAATTCAATGACATTCATCTAGCGTTCTAAACATGCTTCTCATCTGACACATGCAGCTTTGTTTCACATTATTGTCATGCACGCGCCATCTCTGGAGCATGCGAGTGTATGTGAGTTCAGTAGGCTTCCTGTTTGTGCTTCAGAGACAGGAGAGCACAGAGCAGGATCACTTGCGCTACTCAATCTGGTTTCTCTCGATATTGTGGCACATACTACAAAACTTGAACAAATTCAAGCGCTATAGAGGAAGTCAAACATCTCAAGAGTCTAGACAGCCCGACATTCTAACCAACTCTGATGAGAAAAACAGCTAAAAAACCAATGCGTTATGTATCAAGAATTATGTGGCTTGCGGGTTTTAAGTACACATCACCACCTTAATTAAATTCTGTTCGACTGATGTTAGTGTAAAGAAGTTCATGCTCACGGGCAAGGAAGAGGCGAGAAACCGGCTTGACATACAAACTAAAGGTTTAATGTGAAACTCAAAAGACAAACACATAGGACGACAGACATGTCCGTAAGGATCTCTCTCTCCCACACCGCCCACTGCAGTCGGCCTTTATCCCTCTTGGTGGCTTGATTAGCCTAATACGGGACCGGGTGTGTTGAGTCACGACCCGGCCCCGCCCTCCACTGTGCCACAGTTAGATATTAGGAAACAAACCAGCCATGTGTGCCTTCAGATATTCATATTCTCTATAGAGATTACTTAATGAAGTGTTTGTTAGGGCCCAAGCCTGAAAGGCGAAGGCCCTATTGTTTTCCTTAGGATTATTATTATTATTATTATTATTAGGGCCCAAGCCTGAAAAGGCGAAGGCCCTATTGTTTTCCTTAGGATTATTATTATTAGGGCCCAAGCCTGAAAAGGCGAAGGCCCTATTGTTTTCCTTAGGATTATTATTATTATTATTATTATTATTATTATTATTATTATTATTATTATTAGGGCCCAAGCCTGAAAAGGCGAAGGCCCTATTGTTTTCCTTAGGATTATTATTATTATTATTATTATTATTATTATTATTATTTTATCGACTATTCGGGCACTTTTGGGGGCCTTAACATGCTCTAAAACTCTTGAAACTTTGCACACGGGTCAGAACCTGCGGCCATCAGGGCTGGGCTGAAGATGGTACCCGGGCGTGGCAGGGGGGCTCAGCAGCGCCCCCTGGAACGGGGTCCGAAACCTTGGTCCATAAATCAAACACACTTGCATGTAATAATATGAAAGTCGGTACACATATAGATCTCATCGTTTCATATATACTTCATGCTCTTACTTTTTACCTCAGCCCAACAGGAAGTCGGCTATTTAGGGTTGTTTGGAAAACGTATACAATGGAATTTGAAATACTCCTCCTAGAGAAATCATTTAATCGCCACGAATCTCAGTCAGCATGAAGTCAAGACATTGAGGATGAAAAATTGCCAGCGGATTTTTGATATCTCGAACGGTTTGGCCGTGGCGAGGAAACAAATTTATGGCGAGAAAAGTGAGACAGGAAGTGTGTTATAACTTCTGCATAAATTAACAGATCTTGATGAAACTTCAGCAGTGTGTTCGTTGTAAGAGGCCGATCACATGGATGTGACTATTGTGAGTCAAAGTTATAGCGCCACCAACTGGCAGCAGGAAGTGTGTCACTTTCAAAATGCTTTGAAATCACCCTCTTGTTTTTACCCGATTTGCTTCAAACTTTACGTGTATAATGTAAACACACGGCAGATTTAGACCTGTGAAAGGATTATTGATATCTTAGATACTGTTGCCGTGGCAACACTTCAAACTTTACTTTTCTTTATTGATGCTTTTGAGACTCTTAACATACTTGAAATTGCATGAAACTCGACAGAGACGTCACATTTATTAGCCAGTAGACATGTGCAAAGTTTCAGAAATGGGTGTGGTGAGGGGCTCAGTAGCGCCACCTTTTGACAAAAAAGTGGGGGGTTAGTTTCATCTACAGGTACAAAAATTGGTATTGATATAGTTCTCCTCAAGCCGGACAACTTTCTAATTTACAGTCATTAGCTCCGACCAACAGAAAGTCAGATATTTTGGTTTGAATGTGGAGAAAATGTCAGAATTTTGCAAGTCACTCTCTAAGACTTTGTGTGTGAGGAGTAGGAAGGGAGGGGGGCTTGTGAAGTAATACATAGGGCTATACTGCCCTCTTGTGTTCAACATAGTATGGGTTACATTAACTTTTGCACGATATTCTAATTTTTCGAGTTTCACCTGTATGCAGAGTTGACAGAAAAATGTTACACACGCCGTAGCAGGTGAATACAACAAAGAACTAAAGCCTAAAAAACTAAAGTTTAATCCACTGTCTGTTCATTCTCTGAGTGGCAATTACAAGAAATGTCCAATAGATGGCATCCAAGCCTCATTGTTCAATGATTTACAACAGGTCTGAGTCCAGAATGGGCAGGGACTGAGTTCAACAGTTGCTTGAGCTCTTTTGCAGTCGAATCCCAGAAAAAAGGCAAACAATGTGTCCCCACTCAATATATACATCAACTGAGTGGAGGATACAATTTTTAACAACCTTTAACCATTTACAGCCAGAGCGTTCAAATTTGGGAACAATTATTCCCATGGTTCCTGTCTCAGTGTCATCGTCGTCCGATCACCGATTTTATTTCTGAAGTCTGCCCAGATACTCATGACAATACAAGCTAAAGGCACATGTGATTGGTTAAGGGGTTACTGGGCAAGAATAATAACTGTATCGTCATCACCGTCTTCCTTCATTTCAATGGAAAGGTGATATCACGAGAGATTTACTCCAGTGTTGGATTTACTGCTTCAAATTAAATACTGAGGCGATTTTTGCAAGGTAAGAACGTGTGTTGTCTATATTTTCTATAGAAAGTCAAAACGTTTTAGTTACGAAGCATTTATTTGTAGGAGTATTGCTAGTTATTTCTGGAAAAAAATGACAAAATAACTCAAATAAATGTTTGTGAGCAGTTTTGTGTGAAACCGCGAGATGCGTCGCGTCTAACGCACGAGCCCCGATGAGAGATCGCATTCGCTTCTTCTTGCGTTTGAACGGACAATTTCATACTACAAAATGTCAAATTACATGATATATTGTCTGTTTTGTCCCAAGTGAACATAAACAGTTGATGAAGAAATCGCGAATCGAAATCTAGTATCAACACTTCCGAGAATGATTATCAGCGTTGTGCCTGACAGCGCATCTCATTTTTACTCGCATCTTCATGGAGGTTTGTCGGTTGTATGTAGTTTCACAATCTCAATCAAGTAATCTCTGAAATGAATACAGATGTAACAGCACGAAAATAATGAGACTTCACAGTTCTCAAAAGATTAAACTCACTAAAACAAGCCGCACAGACTGTGCCTTGAATGAGATGCGTTTAAAATCCTCTTAAAGAGACAGTAACAATTTTCCAAGTAAATAAAAAGTAGGCCTACAAATGGTTTTCACCCCAAAAATAAATTTCTCTCATCGTATACTCACCCTCATTGCATCCCAGATGTGTATTGTTTTCTTTCTTCTAGTGAACACAAATTAAGCTTTTTAGAAGATTATCTCAACCCTGTTGGACCTTTCAATGACTTGAATGGTGATCAGAACTCAGAAGCTACAAAAATCAAATAAATGCAGCATAAAAGTAATCCATACCACTCCAGTGGTTAAATCCATGCCTTCAGAAGTGATATTATAGGTGTGGGTTAGAAACAGACCTATATATATATACTTAAAGATGACATCACTCTGAAGTACTGCGTAAAGAATATCCCACATTCGCCCTTAGGGGGCGCTACAGGCCATGCCCAAAATTCCCATTTTCTGGTCAAAAATGTTCTAATGTTGTATATTGATACTACAGGCCAACAGGAATTCACAAACCAAGAGTGGCCCACATTCGCCCTTATGGGGCGCTACAGGCCACGCCCTAAATTCCCATTTGCTGGTCAAAAATGTTCTAATTTGGTACATTGATACTACAGGCCAACAGGAACCCACAAACAAAGAATTGCCCATATTCACCATTAGGGGGCGCTACAGGCTATGCCCAAAATTCCCATTTTATGGTCAAAAATTTTCTAATTTGGTATATTGACACTACAGGCCAACAGAAATCCACAAACCAAGAATGTCTCACATTCGCCCTTAGGGGGCGCTAAAGGCCATTCCCAAATTGCACATTTTTTTGTCAAATACTTTCTAATTTGGTACATTAATACTACAGGCCAACAGGAACCTACAAACCAAGAATGGCTCACATTCGCCCTTAGGGGGCGCTACATGCCATGCCCAAATGTCATTTTTTTAAAGTGATTGTATTTCCACCCCATTTATTTAGTTTTCTGAAACCTGGTGAACATACCTCATTTCTCATTGTAAACAAAAAACCCTACAGGATCCATAAGGTCCGGCATGATGGATTTTCCTGTACACTGAAAATGTTTAGTTTAGGATTCAGACAGAAAGACATGTTTTTTGGATTTTTTCATTGGGAGGGTTTAACCCCAACCCTCTATTGATCAATTTTAAATGATTTGCCATTTTGAGGAGGAATCGCATTGCTGCTTGCAGCTATATTTTTGAGTTGTTGCTGTGTCCATCATCCTTTGTTTTCCGAAAGCCACCAAGTGGAAATGAGCCCGGTAACTAAAGGCACCAGGGTTGCGGTGCCACCGGCTTGGGCCCGTCATCGCTGCTTGCAGCTTTAATTTTGAGTTGTTGCTGTGTCCATCATCCTTTGTTTTCCGAAAGCCACCAAGTGGAAATGAGCCCGGTAACTAAAGGCACCAGGGTTGCGGTGCCACCGGCTTGGGCCCGTCATCGCTGCTTGCAGCTTTAATTATTATTATTATTATTATTTTATCGACTATTCGGGCACTTTTGGGGGCCTTAACATGCTCTAAAACTCTTGAAACTTTGCACACGGGTCAGAACCTGCGGCCATCAGGGCTGGGCTGAAGATGGTACCCGGGCGTGGCAGGGGGGCTCAGCAGCGCCCCCTGGAACGGGGTCCGAAACCTTGGTCCATAAATCAAACACACTTGCATGTAATAATATGAAAGTCGGTACACATATAGATCTCATCGTTTCATATATACTTCATGCTCTTACTTTTTACCTCAGCCCAACAGGAAGTCGGCTATTTAGGGTTGTTTGGAAAACGTATACAATGGAATTTGAAATACTCCTCCTAGAGAAATCATTTAATCGCCACGAATCTCAGTCAGCATGAAGTCAAGACATTGAGGATGAAAAATTGCCAGCGGATTTTTGATATCTCGAACGGTTTGGCCGTGGCGAGGAAACAAATTTATGGCGAGAAAAGTGAGACAGGAAGTGTGTTATAACTTCTGCATAAATTAACAGATCTTGATGAAACTTCAGCAGTGTGTTCGTTGTAAGAGGCCGATCACATGGATGTGACTATTGTGAGTCAAAGTTATAGCGCCACCAACTGGCAGCAGGAAGTGTGTCACTTTCAAAATGCTTTGAAATCACCCTCTTGTTTTTACCCGATTTGCTTCAAACTTTACGTGTATAATGTAAACACACGGCAGATTTAGACCTGTGAAAGGATTATTGATATCTTAGATACTGTTGCCGTGGCAACGCTTCAAACTTTACTTTTCTTTATTGATGCTTTTGAGACTCTTAACCTACTTGAAATTGCATGAAACTCGACAGAGACGTCACATTTATTAGCCAGTAGACATGTGCAAAGTTTCAGAAATGGGTGTGGTGAGGGGCTCAGTAGCGCCACCTTTTGACAAAAAAGTGGGGGGTTAGTTTCATCTACAGGTACAAAAATTGGTATTGATATAGTTCTCCTCAAGCCGGACAACTTTCTAATTTACAGTCATTAGCTCCGACCAACAGAAAGTCAGATATTTTGGTTTGAATGTGGAGAAAATGTCAGAATTTTGCAAGTCACTCTGTGAGCCTCTGTGTGTGAGGAGTAGGAAGGGAGGGGGTCTTGTGAAGTAATACATAGGGCTATACTGCCCTCTTGTGTTCAACATAGTATGGGTTACATTAACTTTTGCACGATATTCTAATTTTTCGAGTTTCACCTGTATGCAGAGTTGACAGAAAAATGTTACACACGCCGTAGCAGGTGAATACAACAAAGAACTAAAGCCTAAAAAACTAAAGTTTAATCCACTGTCTGTTCATTCTCTGAGTGGCAATTACAAGAAATGTCCAATAGATGGCATCCAAGCCTCATTGTTCTATTATTTACAACAGGCTGAGTCCAGAATGGGCAGGGACTGAGTTCAACAGTTGCTTGAGCTCTTTTGCAGTCGAATCCCAGAAAAAAGGCAAACAATGTGTCCCCACTCAATATATACATCAACTGAGTGGAGGATACAATTTTTAACAACCTTTAACTATTTACAGCCAGAGCGTTCAAATTTGGGAACAATTATTCCCATGGTTCCTGTCTCAGTGTCATCGTCGTCCGATCACCGATTTTATTTCTGAAATCTGCCCAGATACTCATGACAATACAAGCTAAAGGCACATGTGATTGGTTAAGGGGTTACTGGGCAAGAATAATAACTGTATCGTCATCACCGTCTTCCTTCATTTCAATGGAAAGGTGATATCACGAGAGATTTACTCCAGTGTTGGATTTACTGCTTCAAATTAAATACTGAGGCGATTTTTGCAAGGTAAGAACGTGTTGTCTATATTTTCTATAGAAAGTCAAAACGTTTTAGTTACGAAGCATTTATTTGTAGGAGTATTGCTAGTTATTTCTGGAAAAAAATGACAAAACAACTCAAATAAATGTTTGTGAGCAGTTTTGTGTGAAACCGCGAGATGCGTCGCGTCTAACGCACGAGCCCCGATGAGAGATCGCATTCGCTTCATCTTGCGTTTGAACGGACAATTTCATAAACAAAATGTCAAATTACATGATATATTGTCTGTTTTGTCCCAAGTGAACATAAACAGTTGATGAAGAAATCGCGAATCTAAATCTAGTATCGACACTTCCGAGAATGATTATCAGCGTTGTGTCTGACAGCGCGAGGCATCTCATTTTTACTCGCATCTTCATGGAGGTTTGTCGGTTGTATGTAGTTTCACAATCTCAATCAAGTAATCTCTGAAATGAATACAGATGTAACAGCACGAAAATAATGAGACTTCACAGTTCTCAAAAGATTAAACTCAATAAAACAAGCCGCAAAGACTGTGCCTTGAATGAAATGCGTTTAAAATCCTCTTAAAGAGACAGTAACAATTTTCCAAGTAAATAAAAAGTAGCCTACAAATGGTTTTCACCCCCAAAATAAATTTCTCTCATCGTATACTCACCCTCATTCCATCCCAGATGTGTATTATTTTCTTTCTTCTAGTGAACACAAATTAAGCTTTTTAGAAGATTATCTCAACCCTGTTGGACCTTTCAATGACTTGAATGGTGATCAGAACTCAGAAGCTACAAAAATCACATAAATGCAGCATAAAAGTAATCCATACCACTCCATTGGTTTAATCCATGCCTTCAGAAGTGATATTATAGGTGTGGGTTAGAAACAGACCTATATATATATACTTCAAGATGACATCACTCTGAAGTACTGCGTAAAGAATATCCCACATTCGCCCTTAGGGGGCGCTACAGGCCATGCCCAAAATTCCCATTTTCTGGGCAAAAATGTTCTAATTTTGTATATTGATCCTACAGGCCAACAGTAATCCACAAACCAAGAATGGCCCACATTCGCCCTTAGGGGGCGCTACAGGCCACGCCCTAAATTCCCATTTGCTGGTCAAAAATGTTCTAATTTGGTACATTGATACTACAGGCCAACAGGAACCCACAAACAAAGAATTGCCCATATTCGCCATTAGGGGGCGCTACAGGCTATGCCCAAAATTCCCATTTTATGGTCAAAAATTTTCTAATTTGGTCTATTGACACTACAGGCCAACAGAAATCCACAAACCAAGAATGTCTCACATTTGCCCTTAGGGGGCGCTAAAGGACATTCCCAAATTGCACATTTTTTTGTCAAATAATTTCTAATTTGGTACATTAATACTACAGGCCAACAGGAACCTACAAACCAAGAATGGCTCACATTCGCCCTTAGGGGGCGCTACAGGCCATGCCCAAATGTCAATTTTTCAAAGTGATTGTATTTCCACCCCATTTATTTAGTTTTTCTGAAACCTGGTGAACATACCTCATTTCTCATTGTAAACAAAAAACCCTCCAGGATCCATAAGGTCCGGCATGATGGATTTTCCTGTACACTGAAAATGTTTAGTTTAGGATTCAGACAGAAAGACATGTTTTTTGGATTTTTTCATTGGGAGGGTTTAACCCCAACCCTCTATTGATCAATTTTAAATGATTTGCCATTTTGAGGAGGAATCGCATTGCTGCTTGCAGCTATATTTTTGAGTTGTTGCTGTGTCCACCATCCTTTGTTTTCCGAAAGCCACCAAGTGGAAATGAGCCCGGTAACTAAAGGCACCAGGGTTGCGGTGCCACCGGCTTGGGCCCGTCATCGCTGCTTGCAGCTTTAATTATTATTATTATTATTATTTTATCGACTATTCGGGCACTTTTGGGGGCCTTAACATGCTCTAAAACTCTTGAAACTTTGCACACGGGTCAGAACCTGCGGCCATCAGGGCTGGGCTGAAGATGGTACCCGGGCGTGGCAGGGGGGCTCAGCAGCGCCCCCTGGAACGGGGTCCGAAACCTTGGTCCATAAATCAAACACACTTGCATGTAATAATATGAAAGTCGGTACACATATAGATCTCATCGTTTCATATATACTTCATGCTCTTACTTTTTACCTCAGCCCAACAGGAAGTCGGCTATTTAGGGTTGTTTGGAAAACGTATACAATGGAATTTGAAATACTCCTCCTAGAGAAATCATTTAATCGCCACGAATCTCAGTCAGCATGAAGTCAAGACATTGAGGATGAAAAATTGCCAGCGGATTTTTGATATCTCGAACGGTTTGGCCGTGGCGAGGAAACAAATTTATGGCGAGAAAAGTGAGACAGGAAGTGTGTTATAACTTCTGCATAAATTAACAGATCTTGATGAAACTTCAGCAGTGTGTTCGTTGTAAGAGGCCGATCACATGGATGTGACTATTGTGAGTCAAAGTTATAGCGCCACCAACTGGCAGCAGGAAGTGTGTCACTTTCAAAATGCTTTGAAATCACCCTCTTGTTTTTACCCGATTTGCTTCAAACTTTACGTGTATAATGTAAACACACGGCAGATTTAGACCTGTGAAAGGATTATTGATATCTTAGATACTGTTGCCGTGGCAACGCTTCAAACTTTACTTTTCTTTATTGATGCTTTTGAGACTCTTAACATACTTGAAATTGCATGAAACTCGACAGAGACGTCACATTTATTAGCCAGTAGACATGTGCAAAGTTTCAGAAATGGGTGTGGTGAGGGGCTCAGTAGCGCCACCTTTTGACAAAAAAGTGGGGGGTTAGTTTCATCTACAGGTACAAAAATTGGTATTGATATAGTTCTCCTCAAGCCGGACAACTTTCTAATTTACAGTCATTAGCTCCGACCAACAGAAAGTCAGATATTTTGGTTTGAATGTGGAGAAAATGTCAGAATTTTGCAAGTCACTCTCTAAGACTTTGTGTGTGAGGAGTAGGAAGGGAGGGGGGCTTGTGAAGTAATACATAGGGCTATACTGCCCTCTTGTGTTCAACATAGTATGGGTTACATTAACTTTTGCACGATATTCTAATTTTTCGAGTTTCACCTGTATGCAGAGTTGACAGAAAAATGTTACACACGCCGTAGCAGGTGAATACAACAAAGAACTAAAGCCTAAAAAACTAAAGTTTAATCCACTGTCTGTTCATTCTCTGAGTGGCAATTACAAGAAATGTCCAATAGATGGCATCCAAGCCTCATTGTTCAATGATTTACAACAGGTCTGAGTCCAGAATGGGCAGGGACTGAGTTCAACAGTTGCTTGAGCTCTTTTGCAGTCGAATCCCAGAAAAAAGGCAAACAATGTGTCCCCACTCAATATATACATCAACTGAGTGGAGGATACAATTTTTAACAACCTTTAACCATTTACAGCCAGAGCGTTCAAATTTGGGAACAATTATTCCCATGGTTCCTGTCTCAGTGTCATCGTCGTCCGATCACCGATTTTATTTCTGAAGTCTGCCCAGATACTCATGACAATACAAGCTAAAGGCACATGTGATTGGTTAAGGGGTTACTGGGCAAGAATAATAACTGTATCGTCATCACCGTCTTCCTTCATTTCAATGGAAAGGTGATATCACGAGAGATTTACTCCAGTGTTGGATTTACTGCTTCAAATTAAATACTGAGGCGATTTTTGCAAGGTAAGAACGTGTGTTGTCTATATTTTCTATAGAAAGTCAAAACGTTTTAGTTACGAAGCATTTATTTGTAGGAGTATTGCTAGTTATTTCTGGAAAAAAATGACAAAATAACTCAAATAAATGTTTGTGAGCAGTTTTGTGTGAAACCGAGAGATGCGTCGCGTCTAACGCACGAGCCCCGATGAGAGATCGCATTCGCTTCTTCTTGCGTTTGAACGGACAATTTCATACTACAAAATGTCAAATTACATGATATATTGTCTGTTTTGTCCCAAGTGAACATAAACAGTTGATGAAGAAATCGCGAATCGAAATCTAGTATCAACACTTCCGAGAATGATTATCAGCGTTGTGCCTGACAGCGCATCTCATTTTTACTCGCATCTTCATGGAGGTTTGTCGGTTGTATGTAGTTTCACAATCTCAATCAAGTAATCTCTGAAATGAATACAGATGTAACAGCACGAAAATAATGAGACTTCACAGTTCTCAAAAGATTAAACTCACTAAAACAAGCCGCACAGACTGTGCCTTGAATGAGATGCGTTTAAAATCCTCTTAAAGAGACAGTAACAATTTTCCAAGTAAATAAAAAGTAGGCCTACAAATGGTTTTCACCCCAAAAATAAATTTCTCTCATCGTATACTCACCCTCATTGCATCCCAGATGTGTATTGTTTTCTTTCTTCTAGTGAACACAAATTAAGCTTTTTAGAAGATTATCTCAACCCTGTTGGACCTTTCAATGACTTGAATGGTGATCAGAACTCAGAAGCTACAAAAATCAAATAAATGCAGCATAAAAGTAATCCATACCACTCCAGTGGTTAAATCCATGCCTTCAGAAGTGATATTATAGGTGTGGGTTAGAAATAGACCTATATATATATACTTAAAGATGACATCACTCTGAAGTACTGCGTAAAGAATATCCCACATTCGCCCTTAGGGGGCGCTACAGGCCATGCCCAAAATTCCCATTTTATGGTCAAAAATGTTCTAATTTGGTATATTGACACTACAGGCCAACAGAAATCCACAAACCAAGAATGTCTCACATTCGCCCTTAGGGGGCGCTAAAGGCCATTCCCAAATTGCACATTTTTTTGTCAAATACTTTCTAATTTGGTACATTAATACTACAGGCCAACAGGAACCTACAAACCAAGAATGGCTCACATTCGCCCTTAGGGGGCGCTACATGCCATGCCCAAATGTCATTTTTTTAAAGTGATTGTATTTCCACCCCATTTATTTAGTTTTCTGAAACCTGGTGAACATACCTCATTTCTCATTGTAAACAAAAAACCCTACAGGATCCATAAGGTCCGGCATGATGGATTTTCCTGTACACTGAAAATGTTTAGTTTAGGATTCAGACAGAAAGACATGTTTTTTGGATTTTTTCATTGGGAGGGTTTAACCCCAACCCTCTATTGATCAATTTTAAATGATTTGCCATTTTGAGGAGGAATCGCATTGCTGCTTGCAGCTATATTTTTGAGTTGTTGCTGTGTCCATCATCCTTTGTTTTCCGAAAGCCACCAAGTGGAAATGAGCCCGGTAACTAAAGGCACCAGGGTTGCGGTGCCACCGGCTTGGGCCCGTCATCGCTGCTTGCAGCTTTAATTTTCATATTGTTTTTTTTGATGCATTGCTTTTAAAAGATATTGAGTTTCCTGAGGAAAGTTTATAATAATAATACTAATCAGCAACATCAAATGTGGCATAATGTGAAATTTAGTATTATCGTAAGGTGGACTTAAAACCAAATTTATTTATTTTTTTTATTTATTTATTTTTTACTTTGACTATGTTTGTCAAGTTCCAAATAAAGAGAAAATGGTATAAGAGGAAGTAGTTTTTATTTCTAAAGTTTTTTTTCACTGTCTGGATTATTCAAAAATAGGCATTATAATATGTTTATTTAGCCTAATACATACACGTTTATTTTTTTTTAAAAATTTAAATCATATTGTAAAATTACTCATAATATATGAATTTGGTCATATTGCCCACCCCTAACTGAATAAAGGATTGATATTATTAAACCAATAGATAGAGATGAACAAATCAAATCAATAAACTTGTTTTTGTATAAAACTGTAATTCCAGAAGATGCCTGAGTAAATCTGTTCGATCTCTCCCTCTCTTTCAAGAGGAGCTTTCACATTAAGCACTTGTTGAGTTTAGTGTTAGCGCGCACAGTGAGGGAGTGCTTTGTCACATAGTTACACAATGTAAGATGTTACAGATGTATAAACCTTTCTAAACCTGTTAATTTTACATGCAGATGTTGTTATTCTGTTTCCGTTAGCAAATGACTCGACAAAACTATCACTTCTGTTTATAATTAACAAAGCTGCAACATTGCAAGCGTGTGAAGTTGGAGCTATCTATAGGTTTGAGGCAGCACATTTGACAAGAAAAGCAGCAATTGCAAAAAATGCTTTGTGTACCAGCTGCATGGTGAAGAGAGACAATTTAGGAGGCAAAAATGCCCCCTAAATTCAAAATATGGTTGCAAAAAATGCCCTCACAAAGAGATCCTGTTGTTTTATTAATACAATCTGATATAGGCCTAGTCCAAATACATACATTGTGATCTTCTTTTGAATTTTCGCTGAACTTTATTTGTTTTGTGCCGTCCGTTGTGCAGATGTTGAGTCAGTGGTGGATGCTCGCTCCATAAAGGCGCACAGATGGGCGCTCCACTTCTCACGCTCCGCATCAGTTCAGTGTCGAGCTCACGTGCTAAATTACATGACTGTTCAGTCCTTTTATTCAAAATATACTGCCCTAGTGAGTAACACCTTTGCTCCTTATGCTATAGCCTACTTACCTGCCCATCATTTCATCTCACTTATGCATCTGTGTGATAGAAAAGCCTCCTCACCAGCTAGAAGCCAAAAGTGCAGGACGGATGTTAATCAAGTCTGAGAGAACAAAATATAATGAAACCAAATGCTACAATGTAGTTGTAAAATGATATCTGAATAAATAGCCTTGATGTTAAATAAAACAGTATTAATGATACAATAATAATCTTACATTAACCACTTTAACAATTTTTTAATCAGTTGGCTTGAAGACGTTGCTAAGTTTTTTAAGATCCTCATTCCAAATCTGGAGAAATGCTGTCATCTCCTCCTGTATGTTGGTGCATTAGTTTTGTAGGCTATGTTCATTTAATTGCAAAAACATTTAGAAGTATGTGAATGAGAAAATAGTTGTTTCAGTAACAATGTGCATATGCAATGTACAGATCAGTCATTTTGTAATTATTAAAATATGCCATTTTTCAAATTGAATATTTTAAATTATAACATAAAAGAATGGCAGCATCATTTTATAAGGTTAGAATAGAAAAAACGCCCTTGTAAAAGTAAATAAAAAATGCCCCTGTAGGTCAAATATTGCAGATATCTGACCCTGTTTCCATCTGACCTAAACGGAAATTAAGAAAAGTAGAGCCCCCGTGAGATTTAGGCGAGTTTGTTGTAAAAATTTGGATGTTTTAGTGTTATGAGTTTCTGTGTGTGTGTGTGTGTGTACATGTGTGAACCTGTAGCTTTAAATATTTAATTCAGAAAGGGGCATATGCTGTAGAGTGAGGCCCTTATCGGTACTTCTCCAAAGAGAGATGCCATACTATTCCTTCAGTTTAAATTATGTAGCCTGTACGGTGCATGCACAGCATGCAAATTTCCTATATGCATGGAATAGCCAGATACTATAGCTTACAATACATTTTGCTTGATTTGAACTTCCAATTCCAGTGTAATGAATTAAATGAAATATCAGATTTTTTTTTTTTAATTTAATGAATCCATATAAATTCTAGCAAAAGTGGAGCTAGTTCTGTAGCATAATATCTAAAAAATTCAGGGGCAAAGCCGTCTGGCCCAGGAGCCTTGCCTCTAGGCAAGGCCTTAATTAACTCGCCAAGCTCCTCCAAGTTTATCTCAGAATCAAGAGGTTTTTTTTGCTCAGTCGTCAGTTTAGGGAGTTCTAATGGTTCCACAAATTTTCCAATATCTACATCAGTAGATGAAGACGTGGATCTATAGAGATCAAGATAGTATTCTTTAAAAGCATTGTTAATATCAATGGCTGAGGAAATTATTTCACCACCAGCAGAAGTCACTGAGGGAATGGTAGAAAAAGACTCTCTGTTTTTTATATATCTAGCCAAAAGTGTGACTGTCTTGCGCTGAATAGCCAAAACTCCACCTTCCGCGAAAAAATAGTTTTATATCTGTATTTCAATAGGGTAAATTCTCTGTGGCCATTAGACAACATTCTGCACTTCAGCTCTGCTTCGGCACTTTTAATATTCCCTTCCAATTCCACGAGTTCTTGTGCTCTTGGATTTTTTTGTGAATGAGGCATACTGTATGATGCCCCTAAGAACCCCTTTAAGTGCCTCCCAAGCCACGCCCACAGAGGATACTGAGGACTCGTTTAGGTGTAAGCACCCTTACCGCTTTCTCTCTCTCCGGACGGATGCTTGACCAAGGCCCCACTGCCACAATGACTAAGCCTAAATATTTCCAATTTATGCAAGGAATACAAAAGCCCCGACATGGAGTGGATAGACATAGTAGAAAGATATATATAGAGAGAGGAAATTACCCCTCAAAATTAAATTTTTAAGCTAAAGTTAGCTTCACCGGTGCATTGCCAAGCAAGCAGTCATGTCAATGATGTCATGCACTTAGCAGTCTTTAGATGTGGGGTGGGGCGTTTACATTTTAAAGAAACATGACAACTAGCCTATAAACAAACTTAATATAAATGATTGTAAATAATTAATTCACAAAATGTACCATATCCACTGCATGAATTTAATCAGATTTTTCATTATTATTTTTACTAAAATATAAGTATCTTCTTATGGGGGGTCCCAAATGACTTATGGTGGGATCCCCCCAGCCCCCCCTCCATTTGAGCACTGCCTTTACGGCCATCCTTAGCATCTAATCTCAATTTGGCTTCCGTTGATGTAAGAGTTTCTTGCATTCCTTGAATCAATCATGCTTCTCTCTTTTCCATTTCGCTAAGTCTGGGAAGAAGAAAATGCTGTGGTTTTTCCAAGAAAGTCTTCCTTTACTCCTCGCCTTGCGTAACACGAGATCTTTATCGGATGATCTCAGAAATTTGACCAGAATTGATTGGGGCCTGTCTCCTTCAGCGAATCGCTTAGCCGGAACCCTGTGAGCTTGCTCGATTTCCAGCTTATGGCCTGTTATGTCGAGCAGACTCGGAAAGAGCCCGTCCAGCAATTCCACCATATTCTGACCCTCTGCTCTCTCAGGAATTCCAACAATACAGACGTTATTTCGCAGACTATGATTCTCCATATCCTCCAGCTTCTCCCAGACGCTCTCCAATTCCGCCTTGGTCGCTAGTGGATTAGTGGCTAATTCCCTCTCTGATGACTCCAGATAATTGATCCGTTTCTCGACATCCCCCACTCTTGTAACCACCTCAGTGAATTTCATCTCCATAGCAGTGATCGATTGATAGTTTTTCAGCAAGATCCTCGAAGTCAGCAATGACCTTCGTCAGCATTGCTGACAAGTTCAGCAATTCTCGCCGATTTTCACGTACTTCACCAGCCAAATCGGCTCCCTGGTCCACAGCCTTGTCAGGGATGTCAGCTTGAGCACTTAAGTGTCTTTTAATGTCTCCAGAGCCTGAAGATTTTGAATTCTTTGACATTCTTCCTAGAACAGTTATGGAACAGGGTGTATTGGGTGTATATTTTTATTTCTGAGATTTATCATGCACATAATGGGGTCACGCGTGCACAATTTTGTAACATACTACTGCTTGAAATGTAGATTATTGTATAATGTGTACTATTCCACATAATTTTTGACAATATTCAGTGTTTATTTTGCACAATGCAGTACTCTAGTATTCCATTCCAAACATATCTCAGTCCTCTCCATCCTAATAACCTACTTCTTTTACAATTACTGCACTGATAGCTCTCAGTCTGGTGTTGACTTGTGATGCCATTCTGGTTGCTGAATTATTATTATGGACTTAAGATCCAGCTCAGTTCCTGCTTTTTACTATTCATGTTTACTGCCCACTTGTGTGACTTCTGTCGTCTGGAAGTTCATGCTGGTCTTTTTAGCTAGATGTGACAGACTAAAAATCTGAGACATGAATACACTTCTCCATCCACAGGAATATAGATTAATGTTACCTGTCTTGCTACCAAGTTCAACCATGAATGCAGTGGTGCATAAGTAATAATTTTGCAGTTGGCTTATTTTTCATTTATGTGACAGGCTGTCTAAATGTGAATGCCACTGGTAAAGCTTCTCTTTCTCATACGAACATTTGAAAATTATACTACTAAAATAAACATCTATAAAACAACTATTTAAATTGAAAACTGTCATGCTGATATTTCTTAAAAGCATGAGGATTTAAAAAATGGAAAATCCATTGGGGTGCATTTATGTGAGTTAATGGAAATCCTCTGTTTTAATGTGTGTTTGTTCATGCAAGGCTGCTGAATAAACGTGACCGTGCTCCTCTCTCTTATCGGCTAACTGAAGGTTGTCCAAGAGGAATGTCTGAGGTGCAGTCAGCACAGTTTGGGTTGGTAACGGTTGCCAGGCAACACTGCTTCAGTCTGTGGTTGCCAGGCAGCACAGCTTCAGGTTAGCAATGATTGCTGCACAAATGTGGGTTATTGTGGTTTCTTATGCTTACCTCTCATTAGATAAAAAAAGTACCACGCCCATGATGGCATTTGGCCTCCTAGGATATGATATCTAATGTGCCTAAAATAAATCTGAAGTGCTAATGTATCATTCCAAAGGAAATGATTTAATGAATATATTCCAGTAATTATTGGTAGAACATTGTGGCAGGGCGGAGGGCGGGGCCGGGTTGTGATTATACACACCCAGTCCCTTATCAGGCTAATCAAGCCTCCGAGAGGGATAAAGGCCGATGGCGGACAGTGGTGCAATGAGAGAGAGATAATTTACGGACATGTCCGTTGTCATGTGTTTGTGTCCTTTGTTTTAAGTTCATTATTAAAACCTTATTTATATTGTCAAGCCGGTTCTCGCCTCCTCCTTTCCCTTGAACTACGTTACAGCCACACATCTCCTTATTTTGTTTTAGCCCATGCCGACACTATTGTCAGTTCCAGCCATTTTTTTGTTAGATGTCATATCAGGAATCAGGATAGGTAGTGACAGAGTCTGTTCACTACATCCAGAATATGAAATGCCTTGACAAATCAATAATCTATTTCTTTCTCTTCTTCTTTCTCTCTTGTGCTCTCTCTCTCTCTCTCTCTCTCTCTCTCTCTCTCTCTCTCTCTCTCTCTCTCTCTCTCTCTCTCTCTCTCTCTGCCTGTCTGTCTGTGTGTGTGGGTTGGGTTTTGCTTACAAAATGTCCCAACATGGATAGTTACACCTAAAATCAACTACATTGTGGGTCCACACAATAAGAACAAGTTACATACTAAATAGAGTCATAATGAAAATCTAATAATGCAGAAGGTTTGTGTGAGGGTTAGGTTTAGAGATAGGGTTAGGGTTAGGGGATATACAATTTAATTAGTTCTGTATAAAACAATAGAAGTCAATGAAAAGTCCTCACCATGATATAACAACAAATGTATTTGTGAGTGTGTGCATTTATGTGTATGTGTGTTAAACTGTGTTAAACTTAAACTCCTTTTATATACCTGACAAATCAATAACTTGGACACATTATCAAACATTTTTCCTGTCGTTGATCAGTGTAGCAGAGGCTTCACTTTTCCAGTTTGTTTGAATATACAGTACATTAGTATGTAGACACTTACAATTTAAATGTGTTATGGTATTTTTGTATATTAGTATGTATATTTTTCTATATCCCTGTGTGGATCTTTCAGTGGAAAAACTTTTCGCTGCCTTCAGTTAACTTGAACTTTTTTGTTATTGTTCTGAACAGACTTGTCAAGAAACCGTTTCTGTGAAATGCCTCCAGAACTCTGTATGTTTGCACCGCTGGAGTCATTAAACCTCTACCACAACTGCATAAAAGTCATTCCAGAGGCCATTATCAACTTACAGATGCTCACCTACCTGAACATCAGGTAACACCAACACAATTATCTATTTTTTTGTTCTATCTATCTATTCACCAGTCTTTTAATATGCCCATTTCTAAAAAAGAAATATACATATATATCTCTCTCAGGTTAATCTTTTTTTGTATTATTATATGCACACTACACCTGTATTGCATACTGAATTTCAAACATGGTGGTGTGGTAGTCTATTTGAATTGAATCTATCTTTAGTATATTGCAGGGTCCTTTTGTTAACAAGCACACAGATTCCTGAAAGTTTGAGTTCACACCATTGTATCTTTTTTCATGTCTATTTATCTGAATCTACTAACTACTTACAATAACTTTACTTTGAGCAGCTTTCTAGATAAGTTATAATTTCAGTATCGATTCTCCAATGAAATCCCTTCTTAGACAATCTTACATTTCTGGGAAATTATCCTTGCAGATTAATTTTCTGAATACTTTTCATCAAATACCAGTTGTAGAGTAAAGCAATTAAAGACCGTGAGAATTCATCAGCTACAGGGATTTTTTTTTACCATGGTTTAGGGTGCTCTTAGATGAGCAGTACAACCTAAAGTGGCTTATTGCTTTTATAAAATTATGCCAACAACAATACAGTAGGTTGGGTGTGAATAGCTAAAATAGGCTGTTTACAGTTGCCAAGCAATTTTTCAACATAACACATAAATCTAGAATGGGCCACCACAGATTGTTATCAGTATTTACAACAGTTTACTACATGGCTCATCTGATCAGAATTTAAGGATGGTACAATCCATTTTATAATTAAAAATTAGCTCCAGCAAGCTGTCTTGGCTTGCGAAAGAATTAAACATTTGAATCTGACAAAAGTATAATAAAAGGATAGTTCACCCAAAAATGAAAATTCTCTCATTATTTACTTGCCTTTAAGCCATCCCAGATATGTATGACTTTCATTTTTCTGCAGAACCGAAGTGAAGATTTTTGCAAGCACATTTTAGCTCATTTTGTCCATACAATGGAAGAAAAATTGCTATCAGTTGCTATCAGTCTGCTGGCTATTTGACGGTCCAAAAGTCATATTTAGGCAGCATAAAAGCAATCCACACGACTCCAGTTGATCAGCTAATGTCTTCTTTGGCAAATCGAAAGGTTTGTGCAAAAAATACATCGATAATTAAAACTATAACTTAAAAAATCGCTTCCTGCCAGCAGTCAATGCATCAGTGATGTAAGCGCAATGGCGCGTTCACGTGAGAATTCGGAAGCACGCGCTTTGTACACAACAGAGGAACGAATGTCTTGTGAAAGTTTGGTCGTTTCAAACAGCAACCGGAAGCAACAGTTAAAAATATTTTAATTATTGATTTGTTTCTTACACCAACCTTGCTTCAGAAGACATTCATTGTTTGACTGGAGTCGTGTTGATTACTTTTATGCTGCTTAAATATGACTTTTGAACTTTCAAATAAGCAGCAGACTGATGGCACCTGTATTATTCTATTGAATGGACAAAAACAAATGTGCTTATAAAAATCTTCACTTCGGTTCTTCTGAAGAAGGAAAGTCAACCACACCTGGGATGGCTTAAAGGTAAGTAAATCATGAGAGGATTTAAATTTTTGGGTGAACTAACCCATTAATTAATGATTAACTTTTATTAATAAGTCATTAAGAAACATGATAAAATGCTTAATAGATTAGTAGTTGATGCAGAAGAAAGCTGTGAAGGAGGAAACAGTGCTGCTCTATAGAGGGATCTGCCACTTATGACAACTGCAACAAAACAATAAAATGTCCAGCACAGATATCACAAAAAATAATAATGCAAACTAACGAAATGAAAACTCATGCTCGACAATTCCTCTGTATAAGATACAACATCCCTGCAGCTGCAAGTTATTTTCCCCATTTCCAAAAGAAGAAAGGCTTTTATAAAGTATTGGGGACATAATTGCATAAATGCACAATCAAGTTCCTGCATTAGTTTGAATGAAAATGTTACAATGGCATTATACAAGCCATTGTAAACAAAAATTTCACTTACTTTGTTTTGGGCCATGCTGGTGTTTTAACATGTGCACTACTCAACTCATAGTACCTACTTCTAAAAAAAGGTGACATAAAGTTTAAATGGACTTCATTCTTTGTGGGGTTTCCCTCATTAGAGAAAGACAAAGATAGACACCAAGAGAAAGATGTTTAATGAGGATCGAAGGTAATCCTTGATGTTTTGATGTTTTCAGTCGAAATCAACTATCCGTGCTCCCCAAGTATCTCTTCAATCTTCCCCTGAAAGTCCTGGTGGTGAACAACAATAAACTCATGTCTGTTCCTGAAGAGATTGGCAAAGCCAAAGAGATTATGGAGCTGGTCAGTGTGTGTGCGCATGCATGGGTGATATTTATTTGTGTGTATATTACAGTGTTGTTTGGTGACATTTGTGTTTTCGCTTTTCAGGATATCAGCTGTAATGAGATCCAGGTGCTTCCTACTCAGATGGGGAAACTCCTTGCATTACGAGAACTCAACATACGAAGAAACTGCCTTCAAGTGCTACCAGACGGTACAGACAAACACAGGACACACACAAGCGTCAACAAACATATGCATCATTGAAATTAAAATTCAAAAGGTCCAGCTGATTTAAATGTAAAAATAGATTCAGTGTGTATGTACTACATTATATGTTATTTCTCATTCAGTGTTCCCACTGTCATTGAAAACCTAGAAATATCAGGGAATATTTAAATTATGATTTCCAGGCATGGACATTTTTAAAATCGTAAAATGCAATATAAAATAATTAGATATAACATTTTCTATTGTTCAGCTCTAAAATATTTATTTGTATAGAAAGTGTTATTTGAGAGTGGAATCCAAATTCTGTGTTAACAAGCGACTGGCAAATTTGGTAAAAAAATTGTGGAAACCGAGCTTATCCTTGTAAAGCGATCATCTTCATATACTGACTAATTTTTTTCCCTCTCTTCCTTTTTCCCCCTCTCTCCTTAACAGAGTTGTCTGACCTGCCGTTGATCAGGTTGGATTTCTCTTGTAATAAGATTACTGAAATTCCCCCATCTTACCGCAAACTCAAGCAGTTACAACACATTGTTCTTGACAACAACCCCATGCAGTTTCCACCAGCGCAGGTGAGTCTGTACTTATTTGTTACTGTGTATCTGTTCAGACTGTATTGAGCTGAAGATTATCTTGAATGTTTCTGCAATTTCAGTTCAATAGTTAATTCTAGCCTGTTGGCGCCATCCAGTGGCTGGCAATGTTTAAAACACTCTACAAGGCATATTGACACAAAATTGAGCAAGATATTTAATGAATGATTGTAGTTTATTCATCTTGAAAGACAATATACAGTACACTTTTAACACATTTTTTGTTTCCACATATTATTCCACATGCATAGAATTATAAGATTCTCTCTAGTGTAAATAAAGACATACAGTTCTTCATACTGAATAAAAATATAAATCAGAAATTAATGCTATTCACCCCTTCTCAGGAGCACCTTTGGAATGATCTTAGGCACAAGCACTGCTGCATGATTACTGGGTACTTAGTCCATTTCCTTTTAATCTTTTTGAATTTTCTTGTTTTCTGATGAGAAACAATGTTCTCAGTATCTTTGCTAGATTTTTGTATTATTGTCTATTGTATATGATTGTCTATTTCGCTATTTGCAAAGCCTTTCTATCAAACTAACCAGAGAAGTTATGTTGCACCCTGTTATCTTGCATTTGCACGTGATATGGACCAAAGTGTCCAGAGTGTTTAATTCAGACATTTATTTAAATGTTGCTTCAAGCATATGGCTGAACCCCAAATTATGTATTAATAAGTCCCCTTTCTGCTGGACAGAGGGGATTGTGAGGGAGCTTAATAAGCTGTGTGACCTATATGAGAATGGAGTTATGAGATCCTTTGAAAATATGTTTCAACATTTTGGGATTCCCAGGTCTCAATTCTTTAGGTACTTACAGCTGCGCCACCTGATTTGTACTACTTTGGGGAATAGTATACACCACCCTAGAATGGCAGATACTCTGGGAATGGTGATTACTGCTTTTAGAAAAGGTCATGAGGCATCAATGTATAACTCCCTGCTAATTCAGAGTCTGGGGGACAGTGCTTCAACTTCCCTCAAGAGATTATGTGAGAAAGATTTAAACTTGGTATTGGAAGAGGGAATGTGGGCTAGGATTCTAAAAAACATTACGTCTACATCTAGAGATGCAATGGTGCGCCTTATGCAATTTAAAATTGTAAATCGATTCTATTGTGCCCCCTCTATATTTTATAGGCTTGATCTTAAAGACACACCCACCTGCTGGCAATGCCAATCAGTAGATAGGAACAAAACCCATGGTTTTTGGTGGTGTGTTAAGATCCAAGAATTTTGGTTGAGGGTTCAGAGTTTAGGAGGCTAGTCAACTTAGATCTAAAATATAAAATGGGGCTGCTATTTGGCCTTTTTAGAGGACTCTCGGGGAGGGGCAATGGAGAGAGAAGTGCAATTTTATATGTGTGTGTGAATAATAGAATTCACACACATTTATATATATATATATATATATATATATATATATATATATATATATATATATATATATATATATATATATATATATATACACTCACCTAAAGGATTATTAGGAACACCTGTTCAATTTCTCATTAATGCAATTATCTAATCAACTAATCACATGGCAGTTGCTTCAATGCATTTAGGGGTGTGGTGCTGGTCAAGACAATCTCCTGAACTCCAAACTGAATGTCAGAATGGGAAAGAAAGGTGATTTATGCAATTTTGAGCATTGTGACAGGGAGGACGGCGGTGCCGGGTCGTGATTATACACACCTGATCTCTTATCAGGCTAATTAAGCCTATGAGAGTGATAAAGGCTGACTGCGCATGGTGGTGAGAGAGAGAGAGAGATCGTTTACGGGCAGCTGACTGTCATGTGTGTGTATGTGACATTTGTTTAAGTTTTTCTTTAAACTATTATTTATATTGTCAAGGCGGTTCTCGCCTCCCTTTACATTGGTGTCAAAACACGGGAAGTAGGAAGGATATACCATAGTAGAGTTCTCGCCACTACCATCCACCCCAATGGAGCAGCCGTGGCCATCTGCCGGGGGACGGAGGAGCCCGGCCATCTGGAACCGGAGGAACAGCCGCCGACTGCGAGAGGAGAAGGGGCTCCTAACCTACCGCTTGGAGCGATCAGGGCCGCTGCCAGGGGCGGAGGAGTCCCCTACCAGCCACTGAAACATGGCGGGGTCTGAGACCACCAACTGCGAGCGGGGAGGGACTGACTGCCGACCGCCTGGAGCAGGAGAAATGCTGCCAGGGGTGGAGGAGACCCCTTCTGTTCCCCAAAAACGGCTGTTATCCATTAGAGGGTGGAGGAATGGCCGAGTACCAAGCTACAGCGTATCGGGGAACTGGCGAGTAAGTGTTTTTTTTTGTTGTTTTTTTTCCATTTCTCCTCTCTCCCACTGCCACTCCACGTTGGCATTTTCCCTCTCTTTAAAATTTTACAGTGTTATTTTTTTGGGGGGTACTATACTGTTACAGGAACAGTATTATTCCCCCCCCCCCCTATTATTTTAGTTTCCCTCCCCCTGTCCCCTCCCAGATTCCGGAAGGCGTGGATGACCTGCCGGCAGACAGGGCTTAGGGCACGCCCTCCCCCAGGGAAAGGGGGGGGGGGGGGGGGTATTTGTCATGCCGGGGGCTCCCCAACCTGAGAGAACAAGGGAGGAATGTGACAGGGCCGGAGGGCAGGGCCGGGTCGTGATTATACACACCCGGTCCCTTATCAGACTAATTAAGCCTATTTGAGGGATAAAGGCTGACTGTGGATGGTGGTGCGACAGAGAGAGATCGTTTAAGGGCAGCTGACTGTCATGCTTGTGTCTTTTGTTTAAGTTTTTCATTAAAATATTATTTATATTGTCAAGCCAGTTCTCGCCTACTCCTTTCCATTGATCCCTTTACAAACATATAAAGAAACAAAGAAGCTTTCTATGGGCTAGTTTGATAAACCTATCAACCCCAAACCCTCAGTTGCATGCCACTGTCCATTATCATCCAGTCCACAAAGCCAGTCACCTTCGTCTCTGGAAATAATATGAGGCAGTTGTCCTTCTAACTGATCCAATATCCATCTGCACCAGTAGTGTTGGGGCATCCTTGGTTGTTAACGCACAACCCACAAATAGACTGGTCAACCACACTGTTCTTGTTTGGATTCCTTATTGTTTGTCACACCATCTTTACTCTGCTGTTTCCCCTGTCCAGTCTTGTGTTTTGTTGAAGGATAAACTGGCAGACTTATCCGGGTTGCCGTTGACATACCATGACTTGAGGGCAGTGTTCAGCCGGTCCCGGAACCTTCCTCCTCATTGCCTGTATGACTGTGTAATTGAATTGCTTCCTGGCACCTTGTCACCTCTGGGACAGCGGTATTTGCTCTCAGCTCCTGAGAGGCAGATCATGAACATGTATATCAATGATTCTCTGGCAGCCGGTCTCATGGCAGGGGCGGGGTTCTTCTTTGTGGAGAATTGGGGGATTATCGGGTGCTGAATGGCATCACAATAAAGAATCCTTTGTCGTTGATGTCCTCAGCTTTTGAACTCTTGCAGGGAGCATCTGTCTTTGCAAAATTGGATTTACGCAATGCTTAACACCTTGTCCAGATTAGGAATGGGGATGAGTGGAAGGTGGCTTTTAACACCAATATGGGGCACTTTCATTATTTGATTATGCCTTTCGGATTGGTCAATGCCCCTGCCAACTTCCAGAGGCTTGTCAATGATGTGTTTAGAGACATGGTTGATTGTTTCGTGTTTTTCCATCTTGACGATATTCTGATTTTCTCCCAGAATATCCAGGACCATGTTCAGCACGCCAGGCAGGTGCTTCAGTGACTGCTAGAGAATCGACTGTTTGTCAAGGTGAAGCGTGCTTTTCATGCACAGTCAGTTCTGTTCCTGGGGTTCATTGTTTCGTCCAAGGAATTGCGCATGGACCCGTCTATGGTTAGAGCCTTCTCTGATTGGGCAACCACAAATTCTTGCAGAGGTTTCTGGGGTTCGCAAATTTTTATTGGAGGTATATTAGGAATTACAGCCAACTCATTGCACCTCTGATGGACCTCACCTCCACACGCACTGAGGCCACGTTTTCAATATTAAAGGAGCAGATTTCACATCCTCGTAACTCCCAACCCTACAAGTCTGTTCGTGATGGAGGTGGACGCATCTGAGGTTGGTCTGTGTGGTCCTGTCGCATCGCTCTTCCTCGGACGGAAAGATGCATCTGTGGGCCTCTTTTCGCACTGCTTAACACCAGCTGAATGGAATTACGACATCAGCAATCGATAATTGTTGGCTGTCCGGTTGGCCTTGGGTGAGTGGTGTCACTGGTTAGAGGGTTTGGGGGTACCTTTCATGGTCTGGACAGATCATAAAAACCTAGAGTATATTCATAGCGCTAAATGCCTCAACTTTAGACAGGCTCACTGGGCACTATTTTTCATGCTATTTAATTTTGTCCTGTTGTATCGCCCAGGCTGACTCCTTGTCTCGATGTTTTGAGGTCGAGACCTCCACTGTCCCACCGGATACCATTCTACCCGCCACTTACGTGGTGGTCATGGTATCCTGGGAGGTGGAGGCTAAAGACCGTGCTGTGATATGAAACAAGTGCCCAGCATGCCGGTTATTTGTTCCGCGATCTGTTTGGTGGTCACTCTTCCAATGTCGCTTGTCATCCATGGGTGACGCACATCAGATACTCATTAGACAGCGATTCTGGTGGCCATCACTTGCACAGGACGTACGTCGATTCGTAGCTATTTGCCCCGTTTGTGCGACTTATAAAATCTCCTGTGAACCCCCCAGCCGGGTTCCTCCAAACGCTGTCTGTCCCTTCAAAACCCTGGTCACACATAGCCATAGATTTCCTAACTGGTCTCCTCCATCCCATGGCAACACAGTTGTTTTGACTGTAGTGGACTGGTTCTCGAAGGCGGCTCATTTCATTCCACTCCCCAATTTACCATACTCTAGGGAACCAGTAAGGCCAAGAGTTCTTCTGTATTTTGCTTATTCGGTAGCTCCGTGGACACTAGTTCGTGGTCCCTGTGCAACACAGGATTTCATAAAATCACAACCCTGTGATTTTTGCCCACCCTAGAGGAATTGAGTTTATGGACAAAAGGAAGACTATGATGAAGACGTGGGTAAGAGGGACACAGGAAGTTAGCTCATAGACACAGGAACTAGTGTGTCTGTGGACAAAAAGGGGCTGTATGGACACTGTTCACATTACCAAATGCTCCATGGGCTGTAGGTGATTCCTGGGCACGCCCCGAAGTGACCAAAACAACTCGAGAGTGCCCCAAGTCAGTGGGCAAGTGGGAGTCCACAGAAAGGAAAAGATCCATCGCCCCTACTATGGGTCCAATGGCAATTTAAATGAATTGGGCTTAATCCCACAAACCACCTAGGTTCCCTTACTTCAGCAAGGCAGACAGCGGTAGTAGTCATTAACCACCTCTTCCACAATCATGGCCTCCCGGTCGATATGTTTTTTGATAGAGGCCTCCAATTTGTGTCATGTTTTTGGGCAGGATTCTGTCAACAGCTCAGTTTGTCTTCTGGGTTACATCCACAAACAAAGGGTGATGCAGAGTTGGCGAATCAGGAGCTGGAAAAGGCACAGCGCTGTGTGGGTTCCTGTAATCTTCTTCTTGGAGCAATCATTTAGTCTGGAACGAGTATGCCCACAACTCCTTGCAATCGTCATCTATGGCAGGGGTTCTCAACCTTTTGCAACTCATGGCCCACCAATGACTGTTTAAAAACATTCAGAGGACCACCTTTCCAAATATGATAGTATAAACACAGAATAAAAGAAAATTCAAAAAGTACAATGATATACTCTGCTGTTAATCTGTTATGCCACTGTAGCGGTCAAGTCAACTATAGATGAAAACTGTCCTTGTATAAAAAAAGACTTGGCATGTTTACTCAGTAACCATTTATTCCTGTAACATTAACAGGGCAGGTCAGACCAATGACTGGGTCAGACACACAAGGGGAACACTCTTTTAACAAATGAATTAATAATACATCCTCACATCCAGGCTAACATACCTGTAACAACAGGTCAGACACACAAGAGGGGAACATTCTCTCTATTCATTAGCAGAAATGTTCAACAGTTCATTCACCCCAATTTATACTGTACGTGTAATTTATCAAATACAATTAGCGATATGGGCATGTTTAAAATAATCTTACATAAACAAACATTACGTAAATGTTACATGTATTATATATATTATTTTTACAATTCAACCAGAGAAAAACTGGACACGTTACTTATACTCCTTCCCACACATCCAAAAATGAGGAAGTCTAACAGGTGTGTCACATGTCAAAAACAGTTTTCATCAACAACCACTCTAGGTCTAGGACTATTAATAAATCCCAACACATTAATATACAGTATTTACATGAGCAGGTTTTTGGAGTAGTTCACATGAGAAAAAAACATATATAATGAGACACCTTGCTACAAAATGCATATTCTGCATACCCTCAGTGAGACACTTGGGCTTGCTTCTTGGAGATAATAAGATCAAGTCTTGGTGAAATGGGTGAGAGACTGACACGGAGAGTAGCATTCAAAGTAGCTTTCAGTTTGCTCCTTGCTTTTGATTTTGTGATAGTCACAGTGGAGAACCCTGACTCACATAAGTATGTGGTGGTGAAAGGCAATAGAAATTTGATTGCCCGCTTTGACAGAGAGGGATATTCACTTGCAGCCAGTAACCAAAATGAAGCAAGGTCAACTTGTGCGAGTTGAAGTTTTAGGCTACTGTCAGCTGATAGTTCCATTAGTTCATTTTCCAATACAGTGGAGAGAGCCATGTCTTCTGAAGCAGGATCCACAGAGAATGGGTCCAAAATCCAAAGGTTTCCATGTCGAGGGTCCTCTGGGAAGTAGTCAGCAAACTTTTGAGACAACTGAGACAAGTGCTGGGTTATAACACTTGATATGTGCACATGAGAAGAGGCTTCCAAAGTTTCACTTAGATGTGGAAACATGTCAAATCGTCCCTCCTTGACTCTTCTATTCCAAAGAATGAGTTTTTTCTTGAATCCCTCAATTTTGTCTGAAACCAAAAACACTGTGCTGTTTCTGCCTTGCATTGATACATTCAGCTGATTTAACTGATCAAATATATCAGATAAGTAGGCCAGTTTTGCACAAAATTTATCATCATTGTAATGCTCAGCAAGAGGGGAGCATTGCTCTTCCAGAAATGTGTGCACTTCTTTTCTCCAGTTCAAAAAGACGATTAAGCACACATCCTCTTGAAAGCCACCTTATTTCACTGTGGTACAAGAGCTGCAAATGATCAGCATCAAGACGTTCACACAGAGCTGCAAAACACCTTGAGTTGAGTGCATTTTTCTTAATATAGTTAACAGTTTTCACAGCAATGTTCATGACCTCATGCAGTTCTGGTGACATCTGCTTTGTTGCAAGACTTTCTCTGTGCAAGAAACAGTGCGTCCACTTTGCTTCTGGCGCTCGCTCTTGGATTTGTTTAACAACACCGCGGTGTTTTCCAGTCATAGCAGCCGCGCCGTCTGTGCAAATACCTGAGCAGTATTTCCAATCAAGACCTTTTTCAGTGAAGTACTCATCAAGGCAGTGCATGACATTATCTGCCGCTGTTCTCGTTGGAAGTTCTTTGCAAAATAGCAGATCTTCACAAAGATTACGTTCCATGCAGTATCGGACAAAAACTAACAGTAACGCGGCGTTGCTTATGTCCGTCGACTCGTCCAGCTGTATGGCAAAATAAGGGCTTGCCTTTATTCGTTCCACGAGTTGGCACTCAATGTCATCGCTCATGTCAACAATTCGTCTAGCCACGGTGTCATCGGAAAGTGGTATTGACTGAATTTTGGTTGCAGCTGCATCACCCAGTAACTCTCTACACATATCCACAGCACTTGGCAAAATAAGTTCCTCTGCGATAGTAAATGCTTTCTTACTACGAGCAACACGAGCGGCAACCATATAGCTAGCTTTCAATGTGACTTTTGATTGAGTTGATAACGATGTTATGACTTTTTGTTGAGCCTGAAGCCCATCTTTTTTCCTTAGAAAATATTCTTTTGGCTTCCCAACACAGCCCGGGTGTTTTGAGTTCAAATGTCTCTGCAGCTTTGATGGTTTTAGCGCCTCATTTGACAAAATTTCTCCACATTCGACACACTGCGCCTTCGGCTTAGTCTCAGTACCTGCACTTATAAAACCAAATTTAATGTATTCAGCGTCGTACTTTCTCACCACACACTTCGAAGCCTTTGCTTGCACAGGTCTGTCTCCTGCATCTGCTTTTCTTTTCAAAAAACGATCCATATAACGTAATGTTACTGCATCTGTTTGAACGAACTTTCAATCTGACGTTGTGACGTGATTGGTGTTGCGACATTTAAACATAAATTAGCTTTTAGATAATGCATCTTGACTTGAGTGTTTTTGATCAAATAAATTCATAAGAACAATTAGATAATCAGAAAATAACAAGATTTGTCAATTAAAAAATATAAAATATAAAAAAATTGTCAGTAGTCTACCACTGCCTACACGGCCCACCAGATGGCGCTCCGAGGCCCACTAGTGGGCCGCGGCCCACCGGTTGAGAATCACTGATCTATGGGACTATCACCCTTCCAGTGCAGCCTTGGTTATCAGCCCCCTCTGTTTCCCGCATAAGAACCCGACATGCAGGTTCCATCCGCCCACACCTTCATTCAGAGGTGCCGACGCACCTTGAAAGCCGCTAGAAAAGCTCTCATGCGGACTGGTGCTCTCGTTAAGAGGTCAGCAGACCGGCACCAGTCTGAGCCCCCAGCTTACTTGTGTGGGCAGAAGGTTTGGCTGTCCTCTAAGGACATCCCACTCTGTCTCCCCTCATGTAAGATGGTTCCCAAGTTATATTGGGTCTCGGCTCTGGACATCCTGGAGGCTTCCCTAAGGGTGGGTACTGTCACGGCTCCAGTGAGTTTGTCGGATTGTTTTGTATTTTTTGTTATTTTCTTACCCTCATATCTCGCAGGTGCGGCTGGCATGTATGATTTGTGTTTCCATGGGAACATTGATTGATCCTGGGGGAACGCTGATCATGACACTAATTAGCATTACAAGCAACACCTGTTCTCCTCTAATTCACTCCCTTTTCTTAAGCCCTTCGTGTTCTCAGTATCTTTGCTATATTATTGTTTGTTGTTAAGGAACTAACCTCACTCTCTCTGCCTAGTTGGTCCTGTCTTGTTTATCTGTTGGTTGCCCGCATGTGGTTGCCTTCAGTTTGCTGCGTGTCAGCTGGTCTTACACAGAGGATTCCTCAACTTAATTACTACCCATATTTATTGTAGATAAATCCTTTGAATTGTTCCTCTGCATTTGGATCTATTTTGTCTCCACAGATGGAGTTGGTAAGGTCATTCCACCATCGAGGTACAGTAAAACTGAAAGTCTGGGAAAGTGATTTTGTGCCTTTTTGTGGTGTTACCGCTCATTTACAAACACTTACCGCTCATCTTACAAACACTGCATCCTTCTGAGGGAACATGGCTCTGCAGGAATGCTTGTACTAGGTAAACCTGGTTGTGTGTCAATAAATAAATATCGTAAGACTATTCTTTCACAGCTGGTATGGTGCTATGTGGTGTGATATGCAGTGTTATACTACAGTTAGTTCCAGTCCTCTAATCTGATTTCATTCCAAAAGCGCTATTTAGTAAATAACAGCACTGGGACACTTCACTTTGTGTATCATTCCACTTTGTCAGCCAGATAGGCTGTCGATATTTGCGGTATTTCAGCCATGACATGCAATGGTTGATCCTACTTCATTTGGAACCATTTCTTTTGTGGAGGAAAAATAGACAAAATAACTGGTCCATATTTTGTCTTAAATGTAAGTTCATTGATATGTACTTATTGCTTGAATTCAACAATTCTGTAACCAAGATCACACTCACATAATTTAGTACAACAGCACTTTTGCACATGTCATATCACTGAATTACGTTTGCACCAGCCATTACAATGTGACATGAACATTCAGATATGATCTCATGCAACTATAATCTCCTTCACATTGCTGAGTCCTCACATTTTTGGGGAAAAGTCCAACTGATGTGTGAGATACTGAGCTTTGCCAGGTGTTTTGTTGAAATTCTGCAGATGAAAGCTATCAAGGTGTTCCGTGATACAAGCTGAGAACTCAACAAAAATGTACTTTGTTTAAACTTACTATCACTCTTCTTGCTCCAACATGCAGTTTTAGAGTTATTTTCTTATTATTCCCATTACTGAAATTAACCTTGTTTCAGATTTGCTTGAAAAGTTCCTTGTGTAGTTATTCCTTGGAAATGCACTGTGGCAATGCTCCCAGACATAAAAAAGATTTATCAACAGCTCACAGACCACAATCAAGGGATTATATAGTACTTGGAAAAGAGAGTTGATTATTTAAAGAGGTTTTGGTCAATTAAGGATGTTTTGTCAGGTTATTTATAGAAGGTGATTTGATCTTTGATTTAAAAAAAAATGTGAATGACGTTAAGCAATTTGTTTTCTAGGACAAAAACAAACACACACACACCTTGGTTCTAAACAACACAATAAAATGTGGAAAATTAAAAGGAGGGTGATTACTTTTTAGGCGCTGTTATATGAATTGCAGGGTTTATTTTAATGTTGGTTTGTAAAGTTTCATCTTGTCTTTATAATTCTTTGTCTTTGATTACAGATCTGTTTAAAGGGGAAGATTCATATCTTCAAGTATTTAAACATGCAGGCATGTATCCTGGATAAAAAAACAGACACTCTTGACATGCCCTTGCTGGGAAAACGATGCTTACCACAGCAACTGACAGACAGGTACATTCCTGCATGTCACCCTATATGTTTATGTCACCTTTTGCTTCATATTCTTGCAGCACACTTATGTTTTCTCAACAAAGAATAACAACACAATTCAATAGAGATTCACATATAAAAGCCATTTAAACCCATTGTGTGGGTTTACTAAAGTTTATCCAAGCCAATGTTCATGATATCCATTACAGATGAATGCCGTTTTTTTAAAACAGTGACGTCTGAGGGATCAGAGATCACACGTATTCAGAAGTGGTTTTCATCTTGCCCTTTACACACAGAGATTTGACCAGATTCCTTAAATCTTTTAACTATATTGTGCAATGTAGAGGGTGAAATGCCCCAAACCTTCCGATTTGTCTTTGGGAAACAGTGTTCTCAAATTTCTGGATTATTTTCTGAAGCGTGACTGACAAATTGACAAGTCTCGAATGATCCTTGCTCTTGAAGGACTAGGCTGTTTTTGGAGGCTCCCTATATACTATGACACGATTGCCTCACCTGTTTAACATCTCCTGTTTCACATTGCCTTGTTATTTCAACTCGTCAAATTGTTATTAGTCTTAAATTGCCCATCTGAACTTTTTTGGAGCAATCAACTGATTTGAAATTACTGTACATTTGAAAAAATCAAAAACAAAAAAAAAAACAATGAAATTCACAAGATAAAACATCATATAATGTGTAGTTGTAGTGCTTCAATATAGCAAAGGGTGAATATAATTTACAAATCACTCATTTTTGTTTTTATTAGCATTTTTCATACTGTCACAACTTTTTTGGAATTGAGGTTATACAAGTTTCAGAATTATTGGTGGTGATGAATCAAACAAGAGCAATAAGAGAACTTCAACGTGCATCCTAATTAACTCTCAACATAGTGCAGAATAATGATGTTGTGTGTGTCCTTGTGTATGTGTTTTTGTGTAGTATGGAAGATTTCTATCCCAGTAAAAACCATGGCCCTGACTCAGGTATTGGCAGTGACAACGGTGACAAAAGGCTGTCGACTACAGAGGTAAGCAATCAGACACACTCACACTCAGTTCTTGCTCTGCAGACTCACTGTTGTTAGTTGGTCTTTTTTTATTTGATTTGATATTTTTTTACTTTTTTTCTGTATGCATACAACTGTAAAATGTAACAGTGTTTGGATTGTGATTGTTTAAGTGATGAGCTAGCTCTTCTACATCGTGCTTTGGATTTACATTTGAACATATTACTGGCTTAGGGGCTGTTCACGCTGTACATGTTTTTGTCCATATGCACTGTTTTAATTTTTTTTTATATATGTAATCATGTGCTAGACTGATTTCTTTGACCTTTGCGCCACTTCTTGCTTTTTCTTTCAGCTTCTCGCAACATGATTTGTGCATTTATTTACATGCAGTACAAGGTTAACAAGAACGTCAAGTCTTAAAATCGAACTTTAGAGACGTGCAAGAAAATGTATTGGTCTGAACGGCTCCTTACAGTGTCTCTGTTATGCTTTAATAGGATTTCTTCTGAAAAACAGTAACAAACCCAAAGATTTGGGGGTTAGGCACCATCCAAGCTCTATGAATAGGAGACACAGGTCACCACATCCAGAACTTTAAAGGCTTGAGTGAAACACAAATGTAGTACCTTGGGCAGACATGTTAATCCAGCATTTTTTGTGTATGAGAGTGGCTATAAATACTGAAACGCTCCGCTCACTATTGGACCTGTTCTGGAACACTTTTTCATATACAAACATATACTAGAGACAAACTCAATATTGTCACCAATTGTACTCAACACACTGTTGGAAACAGCAGCACAAACCTGGTTCAGATGCATAAATAACTTTAGGGTCAAAATAAACATAGGCTGGTTTAATCTGTTCTTTCCAGCAGCGATAGTGGATGATTGATGAATTCAGTCATTTTGGATTAAAACACAACTACATACAAAGAAGCCAGGCAGGTAAAAACTAAACAAAAAAGATACAAACAGAACCCATTTGCACATGGTATTTAAATGCTTCTTAGATAATCCGATCACGTGTGGTCAGGGAAGACATACCGCTGTTTACTCCTGGTGTCTCCTGTGATCACTTGTTTCAAGATTTCGGGGGAGTGTCTCTGATTTCAAATTCATGATGATATATCAATATCAATCACCATGTCAGTGTGCATGATAATAAGCTGCAAAAAGTCAGACATAAAGAAAAATAAAGAAAGCACTTATAAAACCAGTGCACTGTTTCTCCCAAGTGTTTTTGAAATTCACTCTATTCACAAGCACAAACGCAAAATTTCAAGCAGAATTATCTGTTATTTTTGTGGAGTACCTGTATTAACCTGAGCTTTAGATGTGTGTGTTTGTCATCTGTGTCACTGCATGTTGATATCAGTCACATTTAAGAAGTTCTGTTAAGTTCTCATGCTTGTATGTGTATTCGCTTTTTAAAATTTTCAGAACGGACGGTTATTTCCTTTTTTTTTCATCATAACCACCAAAGTTTAAACTCGTATTGATCCGATCTCAAAACATTTTGCACCCCGTTTACAACTGTATTAAATCTTAATACCAGATATAAAGGGGGTCACAGTTGAGCAGAACAGCTTTGTTGATCTTTATTCCTTCCTTAATCATTGTTTTGTCTCCCCTTCTTAATGTCGATTTCTAGCCATCTGATGATGATACGGTTAGTCTCCACTCTCAAGTATCTGAGACAGCACGGGCTGACGCACACATACTTCTCACAAAGTTGGACTCAAACAAAGGTTTGTGTGTGTTCAGTGTTGGTTTTTGCTACAGATGATTATTTGTATAAATATTGACTAATCACAATTTTTTTAGAAGTTATATTTATAGTAATTCCAACCCTCAAGAAAGTAAAATGAAAACACTGTCTCCATTTAAATATGGACATTTCTCACCTATTTTCACCTACAATGTTCAGACTTCAAATTGTAACATCTTGAGGACAACTTATATTTTTTCTCTAATTAATAGAGTGTAACAGTCTGGTTCCGGAAGTAAAAATCCCATTCATTTTTTCCATAGACGAATAAATTTTCAACAATAATTTATAAATCTTTAAAGACAGACTACCTTGAGCTCTGAGGTTGTTCATCGATAGTATATGATTCCGTTGAAGCCATCCATCTGCGTTACTCCAAATTCATTGTTTAAAAATTGTGTTTGATTGCGGTATTCGTGGTAAACAACAACATTACCCATGGTGCAGCAGAGGAAGCTTTGCCAATCAGAGAACTGCGGCCAACGAAGCCCGCAAAATGTGCCTCAGAGCGACCGCGCGCTCCCGTGATGCACTGTGAATGACGTAATTGAGTCATGTCTCTTTACCCTTAATCAACTTATCTATATGTACATATCAGAATATTTAGCAATAAACATAAAATATATTGTTTCTATACTTACACAACATAATCATCAACCTAAAATCAATAGTTTGATATATTTACATCGTTTTTTTATTCAATTACATAATTCGCAATGCTTCGTGGTACTGTAGTTTGTGCCCTCATGAAAGATGGAAAGAACACAGTCTTGTGTACAGTCTTTTTATCTGATTTTCAAATACATTTTTGCTTTAAACCAAAGTTTGTAATGTTGTGATTCACCTTGGAGCTGGTTGGGTTGGTTCATTGTTTAGAATTTTTTTGAAGGATTTTTTGTAAAGTCAGTGGGAAAAATGAATGTAAAAATGAATGTAAAAATACTTCCGGAATCGACACTGAAAAACTGGACAGGCAATGTTGCACTCTAATGCCAGTTATTTGAAAAGCTGAATAAAGCATAAGGAAACTACCATAATGGCATTACCCACAAAGCCAGTTATGTCACCAGAAAAGGCAGACATGTATCTCTGTAATTAATGGATTAATTTATTAAAAAAAGAAAATACTTTCATTATTTAATAACCCTCATGACTCATTCCAAACACATATTACTTTTTCAGTGGAACAGAAAAGGAGCAATTTTTAAGAATTGTACTGGTCTCTCATTTCTGTGCACTTCAGTGGGGACTGAGACATCTCACGGACCCACTGATCCAGTCGCAGCCGTTAACAGCCCACTGAGTGGGAGGATTATCAGCGAATAACAACTTAAATTTAAGTATGTACTCACACAAAGCTTTTGACTTCAAAAGACTTTGGAATTTAGCGCTCAAATCATATGGATAACTTCAATTAAACTTTTATGGTGCGTTTCCATCCCATTCCTCATGGAGACTCATTGCATGGAAAGAGTGACCAGTGCAATTTTGCTTTTGTGTTTTACAGAAGAAATATGGGTTTGAAAAGAATTAAGGGTGATTAAATTATGACAAAATTTTTTTTGGGGGGTGAATTAATCCATGTAGATTTATCACAGTCATGGCATACAGCCATGTTCCTCCTATACACTGGAAATCTTATGAAAATGGTTACTTTCTATGACATAGTTTGGTGTGTCTTTTTGGTGTCTTTGCACTCAGTAATTTTGTTAATTGTTAAACATTTAAACTTAAAGTAGCAGTAATATTAAAAGAGTATTTAAGTATGGTGAAAATGAATAACACTCACATGAGATGAAGACTGTAGTCATATTAGTCTTAAGATAAAGCTGCTTTATTCTACACATGATGGTGGGTGCACATTGTTGAGCACCACCATGTTGATCATGTTGAGGTAATATGACCAATCAAATATTACTCATTCTATCACAATAATCCCCATGTAATCAGACACTTTCGCTGAATAAATGAATCATAAATGACTGTGAATAGCAGATTCACATTACAATGACATCACTAACTGAGAACTTCTGTTTTTGTGTGATGCTGAATCTATGCCGTTAAGTGTCAGTTAGCATAAACACAGTTTTTACTTTTTGCACTATTAAAGTGTAAATATCTTGTCTTTGGTGTTCTTTTCTCAAATTTTTTGCGATGAATATGCAGATCAGGACCTATACGACTTTATTGATCCAAATCCAGATGAAGAGGCTACACTTTCTGAGGGAGATATACAACACAATGCACCCTTTGTGTCTTGTATAAAGGTATACATAAACAGAGATGTTCACTTCCTTCACACACAAAACCATATGTTGTACATGCTTCCTCAATCCTTATCTTTCCTACCAAGAATTAGATCACACGCTTGAGTACAGGTATATATACACACACTCACCCTGTTAAAAAGACCAGCATTGCCTTTCACCTGCATATGATGTGTTTTGGATGCTGGTATCCCCACCCAGGCATATTTTACCTTGGTCAGCCAGCTTCGTCAGAAAAAACATTCTGGATGACCAGCTTTTTTGGCAACAGTATTTTTTTCCACCAGTGAGATTAGCACCAGACCTGTATAAACCTGCTTGTTCCAGCATGGAAATGTATGCTTGTCTAAGCTGGTCTTTTCAGCAGGGCACTCAATAGTGCATTCACCCACTACACACTGTAATAGAATACACCTGATTAGAGCTTCTCTTCTCTTGTCCCCAGGAGCTGGAGAGGGTTTTAAAAACACACCAAAGCAAAGACAAAGAAAACTGTAAAGAGGAGTGTGGGTAAGTCTGTCTCGTTCAGGGTGCATTCCTGTACTTTCATAGTATGTACTAGGGGTGTCCATGGTTAACCGATTAACCGATTAACCGTTAAAAATTGCGTAACCGAGTGAAACATTTTGCTCGGTTAAGTGGTGTCAATGGCGTGCATTGAATTTAGTTGAAATACATTTTTGCACCACCAGAGACTGCCAGAGCGCTCCCAGACATTTGTAATGTCCACAAGAAGTAGTCTTGACCAGTTTTCTAATATGAAGCGGGCAAAGAAAAGCACAGCGTGGGAGCACTTTAAAATCGAGAATGACGGGGCAAAATGCAAGTATTGCAATGCAGTGCTTAGATATACTTCAAGTACAACCTCGTTGTTGTACCATCTCAACAGCCAACACCCGGGCACACCAGGGATGGAAATTAGCACCAGCCAAATGCGGGTGATTTTGTGTTGTGGTGGGTAAACTCGCTTCACCTACCGGCCACCGTGGCGGGTAAATAAAAATAGCATCATGCGACGTTCGTCTGTTAAAGGACAAATTAGTTTGAATAAACGAGGAGACACTGATTAGCAAGACAACTCAGTGAATGTGCTTTCCATTAAATGAATCACACACACAGTAAACAAATCCTTAACAAAAAAACAGGGCTATTCTGGTGGGTGCGGTGACGCGCTCATGTAAGGGTGGCGCGTGGCGCTGCCAATAAAGCTCCTAAAATCTGTCACAAAGAACCGGCAAAAGTAATGATTATGAATATGTAAAATATAGCAAGGAGATATTTTAATTATTTATTAATAAACAAGTCTTTTCTTTGTCCGTGTCATTTGCAAAGATGAAGTTGACGATGCTGACTCGCGGTCTTCGCAGTAACGCACCAGAGAGAAATGCACATTTCTTACGGATTACATAAGCAGAGAGCAGTCTGTGTCTGTTTTCTTTAGTTTTGAATTATTTGTGAGGCAAGGCTACCTTATACACTGAGTTTCGGTTCATTTATGAGACGAGCTCCAGTTCACGCGCCGGCGCCTCCGCTTTGTGATTATATCGTCTGCTATATTTAATTCTTATTTATTAAATCCAGGCAATTGGTTGATCAAACATTGATTAAAATTAAGACACAATTAATACAAAACGAAATTCACTTTAAAGAAAGGTTTTGTGCTTTCTGTTTGATGTATCTGTGGAAGTTTTAAAGCATCTTTCAGTGCCGCTTTCAGAGCGCTCACGTCCGTAACATTGTGTTTTCCTCGTATGCGAACTGAAATGAATATCAGTTCATGGATTGTGTGTGTAGGCTATAAGAGAGAAAGAGAAAATGCCAGTATTTCATTGAGACTTGAGATTAAATAAACTGCTTAAGTATTGTAGATCTTGTAGTATTAATTTTCACATGCAGTTACACATTGTCGGTTAAAAACAAGAAAGTGTCTGGTAAAAACATTGAGTGGCTGGTAGATTTTGAAATCCACAGTGGCCGGTGGACAAATAAGTTAATTTCCATCCCTGGCGCACACTATGGTTAACCGAGTATTAACCGTTAAGGGCCTCGGTTAACGGTTAATGAAAAACTTGAAAACGTGCAGCCCTAGTATGTACTAAATTCGATGAAGAATGTCTTAAATACTGTATATAAATACATACTACGTCCACCATGTTAGCATTGTTCTTTGACCTGTGATTTTTGGACCCATGACATACTAACAACAAGCGCAAGAAACTGTCTGCTCTGGTGATGTTAAGCGAGTAGGATTCAACCATGAAAAACATTTTTTTATTTTTTTTATTTTTGTGGAAAAGTAGCATTCCTCATGGTTCTCCCCTCTACTCTTGTGGCCTTATGGGATAGCAAAGTGTCCACATGTTGCAGGCTTCAGAAACTCAGCAGATGCAGTAGGTTATTTGGGTATCGTTTCCCTATCAGTGTCAAAAAAAAGTTTTGTGAGGTAAGCAAAAAACTTGCCTCATGTAATAACATCTAAATAACTGGATTTATTCAAATAAATGTTATTTAATCAACTTTAATGACTAAATCAACCTGAATACCTTAGGTTACACTAACAAAAGTCATTTTTTAGGGTTAGATCACTTATTTGATGTACTACATGTTGCATACTGTGCAGCAGGGAAGCATGGACACAGGAATTGTGATAGGTTCATTCCTGCAAACAAAATCAGTGTTGAGTTAATATCCATGTACAGAGTTAATTTAACACTATATGGACAAAATATGTGGACACCCCTTCTAATTAAAGTGTTTGGCTATTCTAGTAGTTTCTGTAAAATCAAAATTAATGTTTCTCCACAAATTACATTCTTGCAAATTGTGTGCTTCAAACTTTGTGGAAACTGTATGGGGGTGGGTCCTTTTCTATTCCAGCATGACAATGCCCCTGCGCAGTGAGGTCCATAAAGAAATAAGGTATTAAGATCTTGACTGGCCTGCACAAAGCCAGACCTAAACCTTTGGGATTAAAACATTTGGGGTTTACTTAAAAAAAAAAAAAAAAAAAAAAAAAAAAAAAAAAAAAAACCTAAGAAACTATTTCTATGCAGAAATTGCGAGTAAATTTAACAGGCCATATTTTCAAGTACAGTAAAGGCTAAACACATATCTTGGTGGCTTTAATTCAAAATTCTCAAGTTAAGTTTACTTTGCAATACTCTGTTTCAAGTAACATTTTCTCACTGTTGTATATTTTACTATGAAGCACTGAAATATGCTATGCTTTTTAAAGCATAAATGCATTTCATTTATTTTTTAACATACCTAGTCATGTACCACATGAGAGACAGAAGCCTTCCACAGGAAACCTTAATGCATGCAATGTAGTCTATTAGACAATATCACCTTGCTTTAATGGTGATAGAAACAAATACTAGAGCTGTGTTGTAAGGCAGGTCCTTACCAGACATCACTGGCAACTGTGGGCACAAACCCACCTTCACTGGACCAGACTGGACTGGCAAAAAGTGCTCTTCACCGAAGAGCCGCAGTTTTGTCTCACCAGGGGTGATGGTCGGACTTGCATTTATCGTCGAAGGAATGAGCGTTACACTGATGCCTGTACACTGGAGTGGGATTGATTTGTAGGTGGAGGATCCATCATGGTCTGGGGCGGTGTGTCACAGCATAATCGGACTGAGCTTGTTGTCATTGCAGGCAATCTCCATGCTGTGCGTTACAGGTAAGACATCCTCCTCCCTCATGTGGTACCCTTCCTGAAAGCTCATCCTGACACAACCCTGCAGCATGACAATGCCACCAGCCTTACTGCTCGTTCTGTGCTTGATTTCCTGCAAGACAGGAATGTCAGTGTTCTGCCATGGCCAGTGAAGAGCCTGGATCTTAATCCCATTGTGCACGTCTGGGACCTGTTGGATCAGAGCGTGAGGGCTAGGGCCATTCCTCTCAGAAATGTCCAGGAACTTGCAAGTGCCTTGGTGGAAGAGTGGGGTGACATCTCACAGCAAGAATTAGACAAAAATTATTTTAAACAAGGTGTTTGAAACCAATATACAAAACCACTGCTAGAGAAAACACACATTTGTGTCAGTGGACTTTTGCCTCAGAACCTTATAGTTACTGATATATAGCCCTTATGACAATTTCCCTGCCTAAAAATTTGCTCTGATTTGCCCATTCTTCTTTACTTAATTTCCTCCAGTTACTGTAATGTCTAGGTTACCAAAATGTAACCTGATTCCCTGAAAGGAGTACACCAAGTGACACTACCATAGACAAGGTTTAGCCAATCTTTTCCATAGAACTCACGTCAAGTGAGGTGATGAACTGTTGGTGGGAAGACTGAATCACAGTCTTTCAATCCTGGTTATGAAAGGGGCTGCCTTCTGGGGCACATTAAACCAAGCTATGGAAGAGTTTAATCTTCCCATATGAAATCTAGGAAAGATAAATAGATAGATAAATAAATACCCTAACTGCCTAACTTTCCGTGAGGCAGATAAAACATACTTGGGGACTCAGGAGTGACCCCAAGTCATCCGACATAACGTTGAGTGACTGACTTGAAAGGGAACTTGTATCTTTGGAGAAAAAAATTAAATAAATAGGTTAAGGCAGACATCCAAGTGTGATGTTTGATAAGAACCTTTATGGGTGATAAACTATAATAATTCAAGTAGTTAGAATACAACATTCTTTCACTCACTAAACATATATAAACGTTTATCTCCTTGCAAAATGCATGCATCACATCAGTGTGAAGGCCTTATTAAAGTCGTGTTTCAGGGGGCCTGGGTAGCTCAGCAAGTAAAGACACTGACTGCCACCCCAGGAGTCGTGAGTTCGAATGTGACTCCAGCCAGGTCTGCTAAGCAACCAAATTGGCCTGGTTGCTAGGGAGGGTAGAGTCACATTGGGTATGAAGCCTCCACATGCGCTAAGCCTCTGTGGTAACATGCTCAACAAGCCACTTGATGAGATGCGTGGATTGACATTCTCAGACGTGGAGGCAACTGAGATTCGTCCTCCGCCACCTGTTTTGAGTCACTACGCCACCACAAGTACTTAGAGTGCATTGGGAATTGGGCATTCCAAATTGGGGAGAAGGAAAAAAAAAGATGTGTTTCCTTCCTGCCTTCACGCAGTTGGTGATACATGTGACTGAAGGCAATCAATGCAGGGTTGCTAGCTAAGACCGCATTATCAAGTCCAGTCAAGTCGTTTTTATTGTCGTTCAACCATATACAGTTCGTACAGTACACAGTGAAATGAGACAACATTCCTCCAGGACCATGGTGCTACATAAAACAACATAGGACAAACACAGAACCACATGAGACTATACAGACTAAATCACATACCTATATTAAGTGCACGTGCAAACGTGTGCAAAAAGTCCGGGACAGTACAATAAATTACAAAAAATTAACAGGACAATAGGCACAGTGAGAGACAGTGCAGCGCCGACCAGTACACAGTAGTGCAAAAAGATGACAGTTTCTAAAAATGGCAAATGTAAACATAACATACTATGAAATAGTGATCTATGCACATAGCAGTTATTGAGGTAGCAGCCAGGTATAAAGTGACAATAATTAAAGTGCAACTCAGAACACGTGTGTGTGTCAGTCCAGTCTCTGAGTATTGAAGAGTCTGGTGGCTTGAGGGAAGAAGCTGTTACACAGTCTGGCCGTGAGGGTCCGAATGCTTCAGTACCTCTTGCCAGAAGGCAGGAGGGTGAAGAGTTTGTGTGTGTGGGGTCATCCACAATGCTCTGTTGCTTTGCGGATGCAGTCTTTTTTGTAAATGTCTTTGATGGAGACTAGCTAGAGTCTCCAGCAACTCTAGGCAGTTGATGTGCCAACGCAGCTGGGGCCCTGTCCAGGAGCCAGCGGCTGCGTGCCCATTGCACACGGTGCCCCAACCCAGTTGAGAGGTGTCCGTGTACACACGGTATGTGCCGCGGCGCCATGCCCATCTCGGGACTTGAGTCTGAAACCAGTGCTGAAGCGGTCTCATATGCATCAACCCGAGTGACGCAACCGCTCTCGGCTGGAGGGACAGGCTCTATATCGTGTTGTAATCTCTGTCCATAAGGTGCTGGCATTTTCGAAGTGGAGTAAAACGAGGTGGGAGCCTGGTGAATTGAATCGCGTAGCTGAGTCAGATGGTCCTGGTAATCCAGCGCGACATGTTGGGCAGCAAAAGCCATGCATCCAAGCTCCGTGCGAGGGGCACTAAGGGGACGATAGTTTTTGATGTACCAGGTGGGGCTTTGCAGTGGGGGGAGCAGGTAATAACGTGTCAGGAGGCAAAAGCGCATCCCGAGGCTTGGGTGCTGAGAAAAGACTCAAAGCATTTACCTTGCTCCGCGCACCCATGGGGCAGGTTAGAGACTGAGGAGGAGGTCCTGTGTAGACGTCCTCGGAACTTGCCAGTGCTGGCCTGCCGGGAATGGGCAGTCGCGGGTCCGGAGGTGAAGTAACTGCGTCCGGGGAGCCAAGACTGTGGTGCCGGGGTGCCGTGAGAACGGCGCGCACTGGAAGTGAGGAAATCGCTCTTTTATTAACAAAGTGGGAAAACAAGGATTTTCCTGCCGGCCCTCCTCTGGGGGACCGAGTGGTCTTGGTACCAGCTCCGGAGCGAACGTCTGACTCCCTGGGTCTTCTGAGTGCTTAGGAGCCTTCCAGGTCCTAGAAGAAGTCCTGGAGACAGGGGGTGTGTGCTGCCTTTGAGGTGCTCGACGCTGGGGCTGAGAGCTGTGCCCGGGTTGAGATGGAGCTGCCTGTTGCTTGGACGCAAGGGGATGCCCTCAGCGGGCAGACAGGGCATGGCTATGAGCAGCACACTGACCTAGGGAACCAATCGTCTAGACGTGAGGGGTGGGTGGAACGGAAGTTTCCTGTCCAGCCTCGCGCTCACGTCGGCCCAGGAAAGCTTAGCGGACATCTGTGCGTCAGCCTCAGACTAGGCGAGCAGACCCGAATGTGGCAGCCCAGATGAGTCATTAGCACCAGACGCCGCTGTGGTGCTCTCTGATGCAGCGGCGCAATCATCATCCAGTTCGCAGGGTCCGAATGAGACAACGGACTGGCCGTGAGGCTTGCATTGGACCCAGACAAAAGCAAACAAGCGTGCTGAGTGGGCGGGTGGTTTGTGGGGATTTACTCGCTGAAACCGAGCCCGTTTTTCTCCCCAAATCACCTTCATTGCCGGCCCCAGGGGCGGGACAAGCAAATTCTGTCTGACAATTTCTCATTGGCCTTTTCTCAAATTCAGATGTATGCGAGGCTCTCAAGAAAGACACCTTGTGTCACTACATTTACATTTACATTTATTCATTTGGCAGACGCTTTTATCCAAAGCGACTTACAAAAGAGGAAAACATAAGCGAATCATCTTAAGGAGACAGTGTTACGAAAAGTGTTATACAAAGTTTCACCATCATCAGAATAGTATACAAAACAGATTTAAGTGCAACAACAATTGTTAATTATTTTTTTTGTGACTGGTTAAGTGCTCTTGGAAAAGATGTGTTTTTAGCCGTTTTTTTAAGATTTAGTTGGGAAGGTCATTCCACCAACGTGGTATGTTGAAACTGAAAGTCTGGGAAAATGTTTTGGTGCCTCTTTGTTTTGGTACAACAAGGCGACATTCTTTAGCCGACAGCAGGCTTCTGGTGGGAACGTAGCTCTGCATAAATGTTTTTAGGTATGCTGGCGCAGACCCAGTAACTGTTTTGTATGCCAGCATCAGGGCCTTGAATTTGATGCGTGCATGAACCGGCAGCCAGTGGAGAGAGACAAAGAGTGGTGTAATATGTGCTCTCTTTGGTTCATTAAAGACCAGCCGTGCTTCTGCATTCTGGATCATTTGCAGAGGTCTAATAGCACATACAGGAAGGCCTGCAATGAGAGTGTTACAGTAGTCCAGTCTAGTTTAAAAATTACACAACGTTGAGTGAGTGACAGAAGGGGAACAAGGAACTGTCAGGATGTCTAACTTTCTTAAATAATATTGTGTGAGGATAAACCTTACTTAGAGTTGTGTCATATATAATTTTTGACTAGAATGAAAATGAGGGTTTAAGGGGTAAAAGGCTCTTCAGTCGGTTGTACTGTTGTTTAAATTGTTTTTGATCAATCGTTCCTCTGAAAGAAATCTTTCCAAAAAAATTAAAAAATCAGTACATAAAAAAAACTTTAGAAAACTTGAGTTGTGAAAATTAGATTTTATCTAAATTACCTTTAAACAGTGCATGCCATAAGTCTATCCCTCACAGCCCTGTTATCATTCCCCTCAAAAATTAAATATGACAGTATGTTAAGAATTTAGAAATGGTCTCCATTTGTCTCTTTTTCTCCCCAGTTGAAAAGACAATTGCTGGTCACCAGCTTGTGTTTTAGATACTAGTATCCCCTCCAGTCTTCCTAACTACATAGCTTAAAGGGATGGTTCACAAGATATTCTCATCATTTACTCACCCTCATGCCATCCGAGATGTGTACAACTTTTAGAATATTTTAAGAAGAATATCTCAGCTCTGTATGTCCACACAATGCAAGTGAATTGTGGCCAGGAATTTGAAGGTCCAAAAGTCCCATAAAGGAAGCATAAAAGTAATTCATACAAATCCAGTGGTTAAATCCATATCTTCAGAAGCAAAACAATAGGTGTGTGTGTGTGTGTGTGTGTGTGTTTCTTTTTGTTTTCTTTGTCTCACTCTGTCTCTGTCCTTTTTTCAGGTCAGAGAAAGAGCAGTTAGCTGAAGAGGAGGAAGTGTTGGATCTGAGGAAGATCGCAGTACAGCTGCTACAGCAAGAGCAACAGAACAGGTGATAGGCATGCAAAATCACTCAAGATTATAGTCCATCAAACATGTACACAATATACAGTATGTGAATGTACAGATAAAGGCACCACTTCCTTCTTTCCATCAGACATCATAGGGGCATAAATCTTTTGCGAGAAAGGGCTAGTTTACCCAAAAATACAAATTCTGTCATCATACTGTATACTCATTTTGGTCTGTAAGAAAAGTGAAAGGTGGCTGAGGCACTCCCTTCCTAAGATACACCTAACATCTCCATTTGTGTTACACGGAAGAAATAAAGTCATACAGGTTTGGAGTGATATTAGGGTGAGTAAAATTTTGTTTTATTTTGGTTATTTAAGTGTTGCCAAATCCTGTGGCAAGATTCTGCATTCAAATTTTTTTAAACTTGTGTCTGTTCTGACCCATCTGGAAAAAAGGTATTAGGAAAAAAAGGAGTAAAACAACATATAATCAGAAGCAGCTTTGTGGCTTACGTTTTGTGTAAATGGTGCAGTAAATCAGAGTGACCTTAAACAACCTTTGACATTTAGCTCCCCCCATTTGGTGTTCTGTGGCTGTACACAAGAATGATTAGCTTTCGAGTGTGTGATACTTGTGTCCCGCAGTTGTGATTCCTGTGTAAATAGATTTATTCCCTTTAAATCTAGAGTTTATGATGAACTAAATTGTTTGTTTAAAATAAGGCTTATACTGCATTTTTATCTCTGGTGTTTAAACTTCTCTGAAATCTCCCAAACATATTTCTTTGCACAGTGTATGTGCATGTTTTCATGGAATAAACAGAGTTTGCACATGGTCCTTAATGTGCTTAAAGTGCAGAAATGTAGCTTTTAGAAATGTATGCATTGCAATAACTGGAAAAATGGCTTGCTTTGTTGAAAAGTGCTTAAATCTGCTTGAAATTAAAACAACATTACAGTTAGCATTTCTGATAATTTTCTACACTTCTTTGATGATATTTGCGATATCACCAGTACAGAGTACAAAGATACCACCCAAGATTGGAAGGGGGGCTGTCTGACCGACATGAAAAGCACACTCCATTTTCATTGAATAAAATCGCTATTAATATTCTTTTCTGTTCTTTATAGTCAGTTGTTAATGAAAAAGTAAAAAGAAACATTAATTCTAATTACACATGACATGGATGCGATACAGAAACTGTGTGACTCCTCTCTGTGCACTCAGCTGAAACACATAAAGGCTTGGGATGCTCCCTTAACTGGTGCCTTTCTCTAAACGAGAGTACCATTTTACCATTTATTATATAAGCAGACTTTCACACAGTGCTTAAATTTCTTGAATTCAGCTATTTGAAATTTAAGTACAACAATACCTGGAAAATCTGCATGTTTTGTTAAAAAGTGCTTAAAAATGGTTGAACTTAAAACGTCATGGTTACTATTGTAACCTCCGTTCCCCAAGACATTGTGCCAAAGGAAGTGACACAAGGGGTCTTCTCGGACGCCGAATAGTACCTCTGAACCTGAGAAAAGGCCAATGTCAAGTTGGCAGACAGAATTTGCATGCCCCGCCCGGACTTACGGGTATAAAGGGAAGCGGGGCAGCGAATGCCATTCAGGATTTTGCACTGAGGAGCCGAAAGATGAAGCACGGCCATTTACGGTGCTAGGTCTAGTGCTGTGGCAGGACGGACACAACGTCTCGTTCCCTCCCTCGGGGAATGGAGGTTACAATAGTAACCATGACGATCCCCTTCTGTCACTCTCTCCGAGGAAGTGTCGAAGGAAGTGATACAGGGGGTCCATATAAAAACAGCACGTTACGTGACTGTCGGAACAGGGGCAAAGCAGGCTATTGCGTGTTAGAGGCACATGTGCCGAGTGCATGTAGCCCTCCGCAACACCCCCTCAAAGAGTTTTTGACACCCCTGAGGGAGAAAAAAGCTGTTACATGCTAGCATGGGAGCAAGCCCAGCAGCCGCGTCCTTCTCTCTCACTATGTCTCTCACATAGGATGTAAAGTGGCTGGGGCCCAACCTAAGTCGGGAAGGCGTCCGCCATCGTGTTGCGGTTGCCAGGGATGTGAGTGGTGAGCAGCGACTTGAGTCGCGGCTGACTCCAAAGGAGGTGATGGCGGGCGAGTTGTGACATATGACAAGAGTGCACGCTGCCTTGGTGATTTATGTACGCTACCGTTGCGGTGCTGTCTGAGCGGATCAGAACATGCTTGCCTTTGATTATTGGAATAAACCTCCGTAGGGCAAGAATTATGGCTATCAACTCTAGGCAATTTATGTGCCAACGCTGCTGGGGTCTTTTCCAGGTGCCAGCGGCAGATCGGCCATTGCACACGGCGCCCCAACCCTGTTGAGAGGCGTCTGTGGTTACCACGACACATCTGGACAGCTGCTGCAGGGGGACTCCTGCCCGCAGAAAGCAGAGGTCTGTCCAAGGGTTAAAAGTCTGACGGCAGGCGGGGGGTGATTATCACATGATGCGTGCCGTGGTGCCATGCCCATCTCGGGACTCGAGTCTGTAGCCAGTGTGGTCTCATATGCATCAACCCGAGTGGTGTGACCGCGGCTGAGGATGCCATATGCCCCAAGAGCCTCTGAAATTGTTTTAGAGGAACCGCTGTGCCAGGCTCGAAGTGAGCGAGGCATCTGAGCACTGACTGGGCGCGTTCGTTGGTGAATCACGCTGTCATCGAGTCTAACTCCATGCCGAGAAAAGAGATGCTCTGGACCAGGGTGAGCTTGCTCTTTTCCCAGTTGACCTGAAGCCCTAAACGGCTGAGGTGCCTGAGCACCTGGTCCCTGTGAGCGCATAGTAATTCTCGAGAGTGGGCCAGGATGAGCCAGTCGTTGAGGTAATTGAGAATGTGGATGCCCACTTCCCTTAGGGGGGGCAAGAGTGGCCTCTGAGACCTTTGTAAAGATGCGAGGGGACAGGGACAGGCCGAAGGGGAGGACCTTGTACTGATACGCCTGGCCGTCGAACACGAACCATAAGAAGGGTCTGTGTCATGGCAAAATGGAGACGTGGAAGTACGCGTCCTTCAGGTCTACCGCCGCAAACCAATCTAGCTGTCGAATGCAGGTGAGAATCTGTTTCTGCATGAGCATTTTGAACGGGAGTTTGTGCAAAGCCCAGTTGAGAACTCGCAAGTCCAAGATTGGTCGCAACCTGCCACTTTTCTTGGGTACGATGAAGTAAGGGCTATAGAAACCCTTCTTCATCTTGGCTGGAGGGACGTCTCTATCGCGTCCTTGAGGAGCAGGGTGGAAATCTCTGCTCGTAAGGCACTGGCTTGTTGACCGCGCACTAGAGTGGAGCGAATACCGCTGAAACGAGGCGGGAGCCGGGCGAACTGAATCGCATAGCACAGTCGCGGGGCCGGAGGCAAGAGAGCTGCGTCAGGGGAACCGGGACTGGAGAGTTGTAGGGCTGGGGTGCCGTGAGAACGGCGCACACCGGCAGAATGATCCAGGGAGTGGGGGAATCGCTCTTTTATTGAGTATTTGGGTATGAACAAAAGGAAAATAAAGATTCTCCTCCCGGCCCTCCACCGGGGGACGGAGTGGTCTTGAAACCATCTCTGGAGCGAACATCAGACTGCCTGGGCTGTCCGTCTCAGGAGTGCTTCGGAGCTTTTCTGGTCCGAGAAGGGGTCCTGGAGACGGGGGGCGTACGCCGCCTGCGAGGTGCTCGACGCTGGGGCTGAGAGCTGGGCTCAGGTTGTGGAGCTGCCTGTTGTCTGGTTGCAGGGGGATGCCCTCGGCGAGCAGGTGGGGCGCGGGGCGCGCTGGATGAGTGGTGCCTTGGCATGATGTGTGAAATCGCCTCCTCCTGCTTCTTCACCGCCGAGAACTGCTGGGCCATATCGTTGACGGTGTTGCCGAAGAGGCCGAGCTGGGAGACAGGGCGTTGATAAACTTAGCCTTGTCAATGTCGCATATCTCAACCAGAGGTGGTTCTCCTCGACCACAAGGGTGGCCATCGGCCATCGTGCCTGCGCCGTGACCTTCCTGGCCCTGAGAGGCGAGGCTGGTGGCAGAGCGCAGTTCCTGCAGCACATCGGGATCGGGACTACCCAGGTGCAGATCTTTAAGTGCCTTGGCTTGATGGACCTGCAGGAGAGCCATGGCGTGCAGGGCGGAGTGAACAGGAGTGAAATTCAGCTGCTTGTACAACCATTCGGCTCCAAATAAAAATTCTGACTGGCATTCGCTGCCCCGCTTCCGGGTGCCGGGCGCTGAGGTACCAATCATCGAGCTGCGAAGGCTGTGGTTAGGAGGGAAGGTTCCAATCCAAGCCCACGCTTACGGGAGCCCGGGAAAGCATATCGGCCATTTGAGCGTCAGCCTTAGACTGGGGGGCCCGGCCGCAGGCGTCAGACGCCTGAACGCTCTCCGATGCAGCGGTGATGTCATCATCCAAGCCCGGGGGCTCGAGGGAGAGCGCCGGCTGGCCAAGTGGTGAGTCGCGCTCATCCCGAGCCTGGACGGAAGCACACGAGCGTGTCGGGGGCGGGTGGTTCGTGGGGATTTACCCGGCAAAACTGAGCCTGTCATTATCCCCATATCGCATTCATCGGCAGCCGGGTCGTCCTCAATACCGTGGGAAGGAGTGACGCGGGGGGCGGCTGAAGTAGCATTCACCTTCAGGAAGGAGAGCCACGACTGCAACGTTGCCATGGTCATGTTCTCACAATGAGAACATGAACCATCCATGAACGCCGCCTCACTGTGATCGCTGCCCAGGCACACGAGGTGCCGTAGTTCTTGGAGAGATATCGCCCGCATCTAGGAATAATACAGGGGCGGAAAGGCATCTTGAAAAAGACGCGTCCTGAAAAGGACATTCAACGCCGCTGTGACTCTTTTAGTGAGTGGAAAAGCTCTTTTAGAGGAAATATACTCTTTTACACAGAAAGAAGCGCTGTCAAAGTGCCCATGGATGTGAACTGCACAGCTTGCAGGGAGAGAAACGCCAGCTGGAACTGCGGCGTGCAAATCCAACAGCCACGCTTCTCGCTGACAGAGGTGAGTGAACAGGAGTGAAATTCAGCTGCATGTTGTACAACCATTCGGCTCCAAAGAAAAATTCTGACTGGTATTCACTGCCCTACTTCCCTTTATAACCGTATGTCCGGGGCGGGGCATGCAAATTCTGTCTGCCAACTTGACATTGGCCTTTTCTTAGGTTCAGATGTACGATTCGGTGTCCGAGAAGACCCCTTGTGTCACTTCCTTCAACACAACGTCGAGAGAGTGACAGAAGGGGAACTGCAAATTTTTATACATTCAGCATGCCTGAGAAATGCATACTGTAACACGATTCAAAGACAGGGTGGGAAGGAGGACACGGGAAGTTTCTCCACTCAAGGTATGCTTTTAATCAGTGTTATCCTCAGTACAGAGCTTTTACCATTTTAACCTTAACAATCACTTTTAATCAACGTCTCAGCTCCTCGAGCTAGTTGTGTCAGTCTCTCTCCCTCGACTGCAAGTTCTGAGGTTCTATTATGCCGCTTTCCCCGTACTCACTGAAATTAGAGACACGTGTTAGACATAATTTAGCTCAGGTGCAAGCGCCCTTACCGCTTTCTCTCCCCGGACGGGCGCTTGACCATGCCCCCGCTGCCACACATACATTTTCCACATACCTTTTGATTGCATTTGTGATAACCCTGCTCATAGTACACATACTTGAACCACCCAAGATTGGAAGTGGCTATCTGACTGACATAAAAAGCAACCAACAGCTCGTTTTGATTTTAACGTGATGTGTGGGGTGGGTAAATAAAAAAGGTTTGTGCTATGTGTTTTTGCCATACGTTAATGTGGACGCACAGACCTCTACAACTCACATATGTAACCAAATTTTGCGCTCAGTGGCGAAAATGTCTGTCATTAACCACTGGCTAGTGATTGAGTTTTTTAGAACTTTTAACACCTATATCCTTTCATTACGTGTTGTGTGTCGCACGAACGCTTTCTCTAATTGAATAAATCTACACAACCCTACATTGCACATATATTACCATTGCAAATGTACATACACCATTCTATATCCTATTTAAATTTTTTATGTCTATTTATACTCTTGCCTTGTTTTATATTCTGTGTCTCACTGTAATGTTCTGTGTACACTTGCTTGTTTCTCCTATCACCAAATGGAATGGCTGTATGTAATGCCACCATTGTGTTATGACGGGTTCACACATCCTCCGTTATATCGCATGAGCGAGGCGGTCACGTTGGACGTTCACTTTGGCCGCGTCCCTTCTGCGAGAAACAGCAGTGCCTCTGCACAGAAAATAAAGTTATTTATGGGGTCCTATGCCCAATTTTTTCTTTAATAAGTTCATAATAAGCTGAGGTTATTGCTGCTTCATGGACAACAGCGGGCAGTCGCGTGCACTTCATCATTATCAGCACTCTTGGCTGTGATTGGTTAATGTTGTGTCTATATTGTAAACTTATATACACAGAATGGCAAAATTTCCAGCAGTTAATTAATTATCTCCTTTATTATGTTATTTTATTCAGTTTACTTGAATGCAGACATATATATTGTAGTGCACTATAGGTTTGGTTTGAATAATTTTTACTTGCTTTTGTGTCTTTTCTATAATCTCCAGATTATTTTTGTGTTGTACTGCACCCAGAGCTGCTGAGCTCTGCGTGAGCCGTGTGGCACAATTATGCTCAACGCCGGATTTATCCGCTCACTGCCACGTCTGGGACGCTTCTGGAATGCGTCACTTCGTGACTCACGCTTGCAGTGTAAATGGTGTCATCTGTTAATATGTGCGCCGAAATGAAAATGCGCCGCTCATGCCTCTCTCACTTAGGATGTGTGAACCTGGCGTTAGTTTGAGGCATGATATGCCATAGTTACATATACACTGCATTTAATGAGGTCAGCTTTGATTTTGGTTTGATTGATTTTGGTTAAACGTTACCGCAGACTGGATTCACAAGATTCACCCTTTTAACACACATGCCTTTACAGATGAGTGTATCATTTAGTATGCAAACATTTAATTTTACCTTCTCCATTTAATGTGTCCATCAAAGATTAGATCCAAGCACTCCATTTACACTGAATAATGTCTCTCTTAATATCCATTCTGTTCTTTACAGTCAGTTGTTCATCAAAAGTCAAATGAGCATTCATTCTAGTCAGACAGCACAGATGAGATAAAGAAACTGTGCAACTCTTCTCTCATTGATGTGCGTTCAACCAAAAAGCACTTCTGTCAGACGCTCACTCTGAATTGCCAGTTTTCTTAAAGAGACAGTACCATTTTAGCACTTGTCAAATATTTGCATATAGTAAATATTATTTCAAACAGTGACAGCTCATCATGAATAATATGACATCATAAATCTTGACATCATGCAGTGTCATGACATCATGTTAATTGATCAAATGTAAAAAAGCTAAAATGTGATTATAATAATGATGACAAGCAAATTCCAATAAATATAGATACTATGTAATGAATATATATAAAGAATTTATATGCACTGGTGAGCCAAAACATTACAACCACACACAGGTGAAGTGAATAATGTTGATAATCTTCTAACAAGGCCACATGTCAAGGTCTGGGTAGATTAGATGTTAAGCGAACAATAATTTCTCGTGGTCAACATGTTGAATGCAGGAGAAATGGGCTGGAGTAAAGACCTGAAGAGTGACTTTGACAAGGGCCAAATTGTTAAGGCCAGATGACTGGGTCAGAGCATCTCTGAAAGGCAAAGATTGTGTTGTGCTCCCGGTCAGCAGTGGTGAGTACCTACTGACTGTTGTCCGAGGAGGTACAAACCACAAACCGGAGACAGGGTGTTTGGCACCTAAGGGTCATCGATGCACGAGGGCAACGAAGGCTATCCTGTCTGGTCTGAACCGACAGAAGGTCTACTCTGGCACAAGTCACATAAAATTTTAATGATGTTATGGGAGAAATGTGTCACAACACAGTGAATCGCACCCTGCAGCGTATGGAGCTGCGTAGCTATCAGAGTGCCCATGATGACCCCCTGTCCAACATCGAAAGTGTTATAAAGTACAATGAGCACGCGAGCATTGGAACTGGACCTTGGAGCAGTGGAAGAAGTTTGCCTGGTTCAGTGTTCACTATTTTCTTTTACATCACGTGGATGGCGGCGTACATATATGCCGTTTACCTGGGGAAGATTCATCAATGTCATTTTGACACGTGCCACCTACCTAAACATTGTTGCAGACCAGGTACACCCCTTCATAGCAATGGTATTCCCTGATGGCAGTGGCCTCATTCAGCAGGATAATGCGCCCTGCCACATGGCACACATTGTTTGGTAATGGTTTGAGGAACATGGTGAAGAGTTCAAGGTGTTGCCCTGGCCTCCAAATTCCCCAGATCTCAATCTGATTGAGCATCTGTGGAATGTGCTAGACCAACAAGTTCGATCCACCTCGCAAATTACAGGACTTGAAGGATCTTCTAAAGTCTTGGTGCCAGATACCACAAGGCTCCTTCAGGGATCTTGAAGAGTCCATGCCTCGGTGGTTGTCGCTGTTTTGGCAACATGCAAAGGACTAACACCATATTAGGCAGGTGATCATAATCTTTTGGCTCGTCTGTGTATATACACACTTTCATATATATTAGGTTTCTTTTCTGACCAATTACCTCCTATACATTTGTTAATGTTCATGCCATGTCGGAATTACTGTAATTGCAATGTTTCCGACTTGTAAATATTGTTCTCTTCACTCATAATACAAGATGGGAACACAGAATTATATGAAAGCTCAGAGTTCTTACTTCTGTAAAGTCCTTGAAAATGAAATACTGGTGCTAAATTTAAAGTCCTTGATTTTTATTCAATAACTCCTGTATGAACCCTGTAAAAATGTGTGCAAACTGATATCTGATATCATTATATATACAATTTCATGACATCATATGAATTGATTGAATGTGGAATTTAAATACTTAAAAAGTTAAATTTGATTATAATAATTATGTCATGCAAAGTATAAAATAGAATAAAATATACAATTTCACATTCTATAAATATCAAACTTTTTTTCCCTGGCTGGTTATGTCTTTTAAACATTTGTTAATGATCAGTTTATGCAATGTTGGAATTACTGTTATTACAAGTTTCTGACTAAATACAGTTCAGGTCACTCGTAATAATATTTGGTCACTTGTAATTAAATGAAAGCTCTGAGTTTACTTGCATAAAGTACTTGAAAGTGAAAAATTGTCCTTTATTTTCATTCAGTGATGCCTGTATGAACCCTGTAAAAAAGGCACTGCAGATGCACCTTACATGCGGTTTCTGCAGTGTTGCACATCACATTGCATGTCACTTATCTGTAACTCTAATGTTTTGTCCTGCTTTTTTTATATACGCATTTTACATATTTCTCAATAACGTCTCGGTTACGTATGTAACCTCCGTTCCCTGATGGAGGGAACGAGACGTCGTGTCGAAGAAGCGACATTAGGGGTCTCTCTTGAGCGCCGAATATGCCTCTGATCTATGAAAAAAGGCCAATGAGAGTTGGCGAACAGTATTTACATACCCCGCCCCCGGACATAAGGGTACATAGGCGAGGGAAATACGCTCATTCATTCGGGACTTTTCTGAGGAGCCGGGAGTGTCCGGTCACCTCAGCAGCTTGGCTCAGTGACGTGGACGGGAGGACAATGTCTCGTTCCCTCCATCAGGGAATGGAGGTTACATACGGGGTATGTACACTAGGGGTCCACTTCAAATCACGCCATGCACTGAGCCGTGTACGTGTACTGCTGACACAGGAGCGGGGAGGTATTTCACATGCACAAGCAACCAACTGTGTTTCAGACTGCACGTACCCTTCCCCAATGCCCCAAAAAAGCCAACTAGGGAACGGGCCAAGCCTGGCTGGGCCTCTTTTCTCTCTATGTTTTTTCGGCATAGAGCAAGAGCAGCCAGGGCCCTTACCACATCGTGGGAAGGGGGTCTTACCTGAATTCCTATTCTTTCAGGGGGAAAAGACCCTGCGGAGGCCACACCCGCCCGAAAGGGGAGGTAAAGGTGGCAAAATACATCATATAGGTCACATGTGGGAAAGAATGGCGCAGTGGTAGATCCAACCTCGAGGAGTGGGGAGTTGCTACAACAACACGGCGACTGGAAGGCTGCGAAGAACTGCCTAAGGGAGACGTGGGTCAGCTCGTAAGGTGACCGTGCCGCGGATGTACACACAGGAGGAGTCCGTAGGAGGACTGATTTGTGGAGCACCTATTCCAGTATGGGTAGCCTGGGGTACCCCTAGTGGACTGAGTCGGCGAGTTCTTTCGCTGAACTGTGGACCCAAGAGGGCTAGGGAGGAATCGACCAGTAACCTAGGAGGGGTCTCCTGGGAAGAAGGCGCACTGTTTTACCTCGGCCGAGGGAAAGGGCGCTGGACGCAAGCGATTCACCCGGTCAGACCGTCGACGTGTACCGAGTTCTACTGGCTCGGACCTGAAAAAACACGGGACGAGACTGACTCAACCCTGAGATTGTAAAACCTCACAAAGGTGTTAGGTGTTGCCCAGCCCGCAGCTCTGCAAATGTCTGCTAGGGAGGTGCCCCTAGCCAGTGCCCATGAGGATGCCACACTCCTGGTAGAGTGGGCTTGAACCCATAGGGGCACGGCCTGGGTGTGATAGGCCAACAGAATGGCATCCACCACCCAGTGGGACAGCCTCTGAGACAGTGTTCCCTTTCTGCTGTCCCCCAAAAGCAGACAAAGAGCTGCTCAGAGCGTCTGAAGCTCTGGGTGCGTTCCAGGTAGGCACGCAAAGCACGTACCAGACACAGCAGTGAGAGGGCTGGGTCTGCCTCCCGGGGCAGCGCTTTCAGGTTCACTACCTGATCCTGAAGGGCGTGGTAGGAACCTTGGGCACATAACCCGGTTGAGGTCTTAGGATCACATATGTGTCTGCCGGACCGAACTCCAGGCAAGTGTCGTTAGTAGAGAAAGCTTGCAGGTCACAGACGTGGAGGTTCCACAGGTCTGGATGCGAATGCCAGAGCATGCCCCGTCCCTGAGAAAGAAGGTCTTTCCTCAGGGGAATTCGCCAGGGAGGGGCTATAGCGAGGAGTACAAGGTCGGAGAACCGGGCCTGGGTGGGCCAGTAGGGAGCGACAAGAGTGACTTGTTCCTCGTCCTCCCTGACCTTGCACAGCACCTGTGCAAGAAGGCTCACTGGGGGAAATGCATACTTGCACAGCCCCACTGGCCAGCTGTGTGCCAGTACATCTGCCCCGAGGGGAGCCTCTGAGCGGGTGTACCAGAGCTGGCAGTTTGAGGTCTCTCGGGAGGCAAACAGGTCTACCTGGGCCTTGCCGAACCGTCCCCAGATCAGCTGAACCGAGTGGGGGTGAAGCCTCCACTCTCCGCCAGGCAAGCGTTGTTGTGACAGCGTGTCCGTTATCACATTGAGGTTGCCGGGGATGTGAGTGGCGCGCAGCGATTTGAGTTGACTGGCTCCAAAGGAGGAGCGTACGCCGCCTTGGCGATTTATGTACGCCACCTCGGTGGTGCTGTCCGACCTGACCGGGATATGTACGTCTCTAACCGGGGCCAAAGGATGGTCAACAACTCGAGACAGTTGATGTGCCAATGCAGCTGGGCCCCTTTCCAATGGCCTGCTACTGCGTGCCCGTAGCATACGGTGCCCAACCCGATCTGGAGGCATCGGTCGTGACCAGGACACGTCGGGACACCTGCTGTAAGGGTACTCCTGCCCGTAAGAAACAGAGGTCTTTCCAGGGTTTGAATGTTTGGCGGCAGGCGGGGGATGATTGTAACACGGTGCGTGCCGCGGCACCATGCTCGTCTTGGGACTCGAGTCTGAAGCCAGTGCTGAAGCGGTCTCATATGCATCAACCCCAGCGGCCCGTCTGCCGCGGAGGATGCCATATGCCCCAGGAGCCTCTGGGAAAGTTTTAATTCGAAATCGGCGAGGCACCTCAACACTGACTGCGCACGCTCGTTGAGGAAACGGGCAAACATCGAGACTCTGTCAAACTCCATGCTGAGAAAAGAGATGCTCTGAACTGGAGTAAGCTTACTCTTTTCCCAGTTGACCTGAAGCCCCAAATGGCTGAGGTGGTTGAGCACCAGCCGAAGGGGAGGACTTGTACTGATACGCCTGGCCATCGAACGCGAACCGCAGAAAGGGGCGGTGTCGAGGTGGCGCCGAATGGACGGAGCTGGGAGATGGGGGTGTGGGAGAAGGTGTGCCTTGTCTACCTCCCGCATTTCGACCAGGTCCAGTCCATAGATGCATTTCTGGACCACAAGGGTGGCCATCTCCTGTTCGAGTGCTGGCGCTTCTGACCTCCGTGGCCTGGGGGCGCGGTTGGTCATCCAGCACAGTTCCTGCAGCGGTCTAGGTCCATTCCACCGCGAGGGTAGTGAGAGCAGAGGAGCGAAGAAGCCGCGACTTTGCTCAACTCGTCATGCACGTCCGAGAAGAAAGGAACCGGGGGCGGCTGTGAGCGGCGCACATGCCCGCGGGACCGATCAAGTAGCCCGGAAAAGCATAGCGGACCTCTGTGCGTCAGGCTCAGGCTGGGCGAGCAGACCCAAAGGTGGCGGCCCAGGCGAGTCATCAGCATCAGATGCCGCTGTAACGCTCTCCGATGCAGTGGTGATGCCATCCAATTCTGAAGCAAGCAAGCATGCCGGGGAGGCGGGCGGTTCGAGGGGGTTTACCCGGCGAACAGAGCCCATCAAAGTCCCCAAATCGCCTTCATCGCCCGCGGCGCCTGCGTCAATCCCGTAGGAAGGAGGCGAGGCGCGGGGGGTGGCTGAAGTGGCTTTCTCTCATTACAAAAGAAAGCCACGCGACCGCAATGTTGCCATGGCTATGTTCTCGCACTGAGAACATGAACCATTCATAAACCGCTGCCTGCGTGTGATCGCAGCCCAGGCACGCAAGGCAGCTGTTATGACCGTGAGAGGTGGGGAGAAATCACCGCATCCAGAAACTACACAGGGGAGGAAATGACATCTTTATAAAAACACGTCCTGAAAAGGACGTTCAACGCAGCTGTGTAATGCTCTTTCAGAGAAATGAACTCTTTTACAGAGAAAATCACTCTTTCAATGTAACTCTTTCAATTCTCTGCGCTGTCGAAGCACCCAGGGGCAAACTGCACTGCCGTGCAGAGAAGGAGAAAGCCGCTGAAGTGCGCCGTAGATCCAACAGCAAACAGAGCGTCAGAGGAAAAGAAGCAGGACCCTGGTGTATGTGACTTGCAGCTGGCTGCATACACGACCATCGGTTCCGAAGAAAATTTCTGAATGAACGAGCGTATTTCCCTCGCCTTTGTACCCGTATGTCCGGGGGCGGGGTATGCAAATACTGTTCGCCAACTCTCATTGTCCTTTTTTCATAGATCAGAAGCATATTCGGCGCTCAAGAGAGAGACCCCTAGTGTCGCTTCTTCGAATTATATTAAGTTGTCAAATTCTTAATCTGATTTATTTAAATAAATATAAATATTTAAATGTATATATATATATATTTATTTATTTATTTATTTATTTTTATTATTATTATTATTATTTTTTTTTCTGGTTTAATCCAGATTGTTTGAGAAAGAATCACAATGCACACAGACCCAATGCCTATCTTCGAGCTCTATAATATACATACTGTATATACTTTTAATACATACTTCTCCTCTCCTCTGCACTCCTCTTTTTTTCTTTTTCTTTCTGATGGGTCTCATCCCAGCAGCGAAAATGACTCTACTCTCTTCATTCTCCATTTATTATATTAGTTTTGTCTGTGAGAGATTCACAAATGCCAGTCTGTTCACCATTGCTTCTGAGGCAGAGAGCGGACTGCAAGTCTATTCTCTGTTCACTAACAAATAAATCACCATATTCCTCCCTCTCTTTTGCTTGCATCTCCTTCTTCATCACTTCCTGCTTTGCCACCTATTCCTGGGATCTGATTGGTGCACACATGACATGTGACTCTCAGGAGGCGGTCCCTAATTTGCAGGGCAGAGAGTCTAATACACCGTAGAAGAGCAGCGGGGAGAGCTCACAGGTAGAAGGAGACGTGTGTGTTTATGTGTCTTATTTTTTTTAGATGGTGGATATGTATCTTCAAGTAGAAGGTCTTTAAATGTCCAGTCCATCTGGTCATGTGTGTTTATGTTTGCGTTTTTGTTGGCAGTAAGAATGCATGTTTTTATGATGTCTTTTTACTTAGATTTTGATTATTTGTTAATACAAATCAAGTGTGTATTGCATTTTGCTGTGCTGCCTTGTAATTTTAAATCTATGTTCAAAGCTTCTGAAATACTGATAGTAGCATGGCATGACGTTGCAGACAGAATCACATAAACACGGTCCACAAGCATGCCACAGTTTTCCACAATCTTTTGGCCAAGATTATAGATGTGCAGTTGTGGAAACAGTCTCCTACATTTCTTGGTTCAGCAAAAGAAACAGACTTATTAGACATACTTGGAAGATTTTTTTAAATCCTATTTTAGAAATGTCTTTGTCAGCTGAAAACTCAAAAGTGTAACTGATCACTCAAATCAAGACTGCAGTATTCCAAAACTCAGGCTGTTTTCTTTAAAGTAACTGTAGCATGGAGCAAAGACACACATAGTGGGAAAATCATGTAAACTACCAGTAAAATGTCATTTTGTGACCTAAAAAAATTTATAAAATAATGCAGCGTGTAGAAAGTTTCAAGCATGGAAAAGGAGGATGGGAAAACTGGAAATTCTTCTCATTATAGTGTCTTATTGTGGTGATAAACTCATGAAGTACCTGTTATTTAAAATAATTTTTTGATGATGCTATCACAAGTGGTCAGCACTAAATACAGGTGAAAAGGGGTCTGAAACGTTTTGTAATATGATCACTGAAACCAAATACGGGGTTGTCAAAAAAAAGTATTTGACCATATAGCATTTGAGGTGTGAAACGCTAATCAGTCCTGAATGTGTCCCGGAAAGCAGTGAAGCACCACCCCTCACCTGTTAGTTAACTGCTACACCACAACAAAAATTTAAACCTTGCCAGTTATGTGTGGCTTTAAATGGAAATAATTGTCTAATCAGAAAATGTGAAAAAGCCAATACATTTACCTGCTTGAGAACTGCACAGATCGTCTTAAGTGTGATATCAACATGCAGGGACATAGACGACAAGCACACACATCTGAATCTCGGTTAATACAGGTACTCTACGAAAATAATGAAGAATTATGCTTGAAATGTTGTGTTTGTGCTCGTTGTGTAGATCAAATTTCCGCTGCATGTGGGAGAAACAAATGTGTGTAATATTTTTTTTGCTTTCTTTGTCTTTAATTACTTTTTTGCGGTTTATTATCATGCAGTAACATTATTGCTGGCACTGGTAATGACGATGACATGAAGATAAAGTGCAGTTTATTTACATACATGAAATCCAAAACCCTAACTATAGATGTGAACTAAACTAAACATAAACATGAACAATTAACATGAACATAAAATTGACTTGCCAAAAACGTGGCTTGACATAAACGTGGCATGACCTAAACATCTACATTCACAATTCCTGACAACACACAATGGCAAACATGAGGGCTTAAATACAAGGACATGGTTAACAAGTAAATAAGGCAACCAATCACAAGACTAAACTATAAACAAGATAACAAGACTCAATGAACAGGGGAAACACATGACAAGATCACAGGAATCACATGACATAAAACAGGAACTAACATTTTAAAATAAAAGACATGAAAACATGAACCAACAGAATAGAAATCTGTTAAAATCTGAACACAAATGTTCGCAGGAGATGTATTTGAGATGCATGTTAAAACTGAAAACACATCTACTAGGAAGGAATAGGGCCTGAGACAGCATGAGCATTGGAGGCAGCACTGGGTTTTACACATACTGCATATACCGGTGTCTGAAAACACTCACTCATTTACTATTCACTGTATAGCAAATGCCTCATAAAACATAAAAATATAGGATAGACTTGCATTGAAAGAGGGACCTGAAAAATATAAAGGACAGAAAATCATAGAGATTTGTGTGTGGTCTCTTTTGACTTGGGGCAGGAAGCAACCATCCAAAACATCCTGTATTTTGGTTGAATAGGATGCCTTTTTCACAGGTGTGACATTTTTTTACCGGGAACACAAGAGGAGAGAAACAGCTTGTGAGTTTATATTTGGATGAGAGCATTTCACAGAACATTAAACTGGAGCAATAACAAGAACCAAAGTGCCTTTATTAAGGGGATGGATTTTTACCTATATTCTCAAGCATCTGTCTTTATTACACAGTAAAATGTAAAACCACAAGACAGGCACATAAGGTCCCTTAGAAAGTATCATACTCAGTCAGATGCAATGATAACAGGATGTGATGAATGTGTTGACGTTCCATGTGACGTGCTATTGAAGACATTATGGTTGTTCTGATCTTACAGATTTCTCAGCCACTCAGGAAGCAGCAGCAAACAGAGATCCCCATCTCAGACTGGTAGAAGGTATTATGATGGACACACACACACACACACACACACACACATGTTAGTGTGGCAATCCTTATGAGGACTCTCCATAGACATAAAACTATAGATTCTATCCCCTACCCCTAAACCCATCCCTCACAAAAAACTTTCTGTATTTTTACATTTTCAAAAAAAAAAAAAAACATTGTTTAGTATGTTTTTTAAGCGATTTGAATTAAGGGGACACTGTTGTTGGAGGGCGACTGCCTCCAACTGCCCAGTAGCTTCCTTCATGAGCCTCCTCCACAGAGGCCGATCTTGACAACGTTGGTAACACTCAGCGGCAAGTCCACTCAGCTCCACATCGTCCTGTACCACATCACTCCATCTCCTCTCCAGCCCGTGCTGCGCCCGTTTAGCCCCCTCAATCTGGCCCAACAAAAGCTGTTTAGGCATGTGGCAGACTCCATCTCCTCAGCAACCCATGACCATTACCTATCCTTGCAGCGCCTTACGGCTCTCCGAACCTCTGAGTGAATGCTGCGGTAAGCCTCCTCATTCTCCGACGTGGGATGTTGTAGCCGATGAGAGTGGGCCTGTTACTTTTTCTCAGCCACCTTGAACACCTCCTCTGTCAGCCAGGGTCTTTGGGAAGGTCTGGACCACTCATTACAGCTATACGAGCCACAGTCCTAAACCTCACCCATTTCCCCTCGACATCTGTAGGATTGGGGGATGATGCCAAACCCAGTCGCAGGCAATGATGAAATTCTCGCTTGCAACTTTCATCAGCTAGCTGAGGCCATGCCACTAAGGGTTTGAATGGGGAAGAATGGCAGGCGCATCTTACAGATGACAAGTCAGTGGTCAGTGGTCAGATCTGCTCCACGGTAGGTCCTGTTGTCAAGGACATGGGCCCGCAGCTGCTGTTACGTCATTTAAAAAATGTATTGTTTGTGATACACAGAAGAAAGAAAGTTATATGAGTTTGAGATGGAATGTGGATGAGTAAATGATGCAAACTATCATTTTGGGGTGAACACTTCCTTTAATATCACAGCACCAGACGTGATATTAAAGGAATTTATTTGCTGATATAATGACCTGTTAAGAGTACCATTCTTGTTAAGAGTACAGTAATCATATGTATGTGCAAAGTCATACTCATCATGAATTGGTTATAGTGTGAGAGTAGTGTTTAGTAGTTCTCTTTGATGAGCAATCAGCATTAAGATTTGTGTGTTAGTGACTCACCTCATTTTCATCATCTAGTAAAATCTAGTAAAACCTGAATTCACCTACATTGCAGCCAATTGTCCCAAGGAAGAAAACAGTTAATAAACATACAAAAAAACGTCTTAGTGAAAAAAATTTAAAATTGGTTTAGGGCATAAAAATAGTTGCGTCTATGGAAAGTTCAAACTATGTTGAGCGGTAAAAATTATGTATTTAAATGAACAAGAGAATTCTAGGTCCTCACATGTAATACTGTGTATTTTATGTATGTGTTTTGGGGCCTGTGTGACTCAATGTAATCTGTTCTGTTCTTTTTCACAGTGCATCACTAGATGAGGGAAGTAGCTCAGCCTCTGCTTTTAGTGGACAGGTACAAAGATACAACACATCTTTTCATAATATGAATACAAATAAGAACCCGCAATCACACAAACCTGCCTGCATTGTTATTGTAACACCCTTATATCTCCCTTTGATTTGTAATTGAATATAATAGCAGGATTTACAATGTAAAGATTTGTAGTCACAGTGAATGGAGGAAGTAACACGCATTAAGTGTTGAATCATAGGGACTGGCTTTGTCATGTTCCTTACAGGCTGCAATAGCTCTGTTTGTACTGTAGTTGAATCGAACGATTCAGACTTTATTCATCAGCCTAAGACATTGATTCTTTTGTTCATTCATCACTGTGTTGGTTGGTTTCTGGTTTGCTCACTCATCAGTGTGTTTTCTCTTAATCCCGTACTTCCTCTCATTCTTTTCTTTTAAATGTTATTTTCTTCTATTTATTTCTGAAGGAGACTGATCTCACTGATGAAGATGCAGCTTTCACTGAGGTCACTCTTTATCTCATCACATTTCTCCTTGTCCTCATTCATTTCACTATCCCTACATCATTGTAACAATTAAGAAACATTTGCACAGTAAACACACACACAAACATCCAATGTAATATTTTGATTTGTCCCTCAGCCATCTTCCTCTTGCTCGTTTGATGGAAGTTTGAAATCAGAAAGCAGTGATTCAGAACCAAGATGGCCAGAGGTTCCTCCTGTACTCAACCAAAATGAGGATCGCAGAAGAAACAAGTACCTGAGGAAAGACTACCTGAAGGTAAACACCCCCACATGGATATGCAATCAGTAAAAGCAGAAAAAGCACCATAAAAATCATAAAAGTGTTCACCTCGGATCTTTTAGTAAAGGCCATTGAAAATTGGTGAGAGGAATTTGCATGCCACTCCCCCAGACATACGGGTATACAGTAAGAGAGCGGGAATGCAGGATTCATTCCGATTTTTTTCTTTGGAGCCTATCAGCGAGCTGAATACTACTGCTGTTCCATTCACCTCTAAAGAAGCGTATGCTGTTGGATATATGCTGCATTCCATCGGCTTTCTCTCCTTCTGCACGCCAACTTCAGATTCGCCCCTGGGCGCTTCGACAATGCTACTGAAGTGAATATTTCCTGCTAAAATAGTATATTATTTTATATATAATAATAGAAAGACGTGTCTTTTTAAAGATGCCTTTCCATCCTTGTGTGATTCCTGGGTGTGATCTTTATCTCTCTGCCTCCGATGGAAACCAGCGCTGCCTTACATGTCTGGGCAGCGATCACACTGAGGCAGTGTTTGTGGATGGCTCATGTTCTCATTTTGAGAATATGACCATGGCAAATTTGCAGTCACAGCGTTCCTTCTTCAAACCAAGGAAAGCCACTCCAGCCACCCCCCTCCCATTCTCCAGCACCCTCGTTTGCCCCCTGTCTGGTTCCGAAATGAGACCAGCCCGTCTCACGGCCAGCTTGATGTCTCTTTCGGGGCCCGCAAGCTGGATGAGTCTTCAATTGCAGCATCGAAGAGAGGACTGGCAATGTCATACGCTCAGGACTCGACTGGGCTGCCTCCTTTGGGTTTGCCCGCCCAGTCGGAGGCCGATGCAGAGCTGACCGGCATGCTTGCCTGGGCTGCGCAAGTGTCAGGTTGCACTGGAAACCTCCAGCCTCTCCTGAACACTCGCGGCTGGATGGTTGCTACCTGGGTTCGGGGCGCCATTCAGTTGCGATGCACCTGTGCCTGCAGAACACCGCAACCTGGAGGGATAGTCCAGCACTACCCTCCAAGGCCTGTAGGACTATGTTGTCTATGGTGACCAAAGCCTATAGTGCTGCCTGGACAGACCGCCTTCGCCCTGCATGCCATGGCCCTCCTGCAGGTACACAAAGCCAAACCACAAATGGGTACCCAAATTGTAAAAAAAAAAAAGAGCAGTTTCCTCGCTCCTTGTGTCACATAATCGGTGTCCACAGCCGCTGTGAGGACCCACCCCCAGTTACGTCACACGCGATCGTCCCCTTAGTTCCCCACGCCCGGAGCTTGGATGCGTGGCTAACGCTTTCCAACCCATCGTGGTGGAGATTGCGACCCTTCTTCGCAGGGGCGCAATACAGCCTGTCCCTCCAGCCGAGATGGGGAAAGGGTTCCACAGCTCTTACCTCATCATGCCAAAGAAAGGTGGTGGGTTGCGGCCAATCTTGGACCTGCTAGTTCTGAACCGGGCCTTACACAGGCTTCCGTTCAAGATGCTGATGCAGAAACACATTGTGACGTGCATCCGGCATCAAGATTGGTTTGCGGCGGTAGACCTGAAGGACGCACACTTTCACATCTCAGTTCTACCTTGACCCAGACCCTTCCTATTGTTTGCTTTCGACGGCCAGGCGTATCAGTAGAAGGTCCTCACCTTCGGCCTGTCCCTGTCCCCTCGCGTCTTCACAAAAGTAGCAGAGGCAGCTCTTGCCCCGTTGAGGGAAGTGGGCATCCGCATACTCGACTACCTCGACGACTGGCTGATTCTAGCACACTCTTGAGAGTTGCTGTGCACGCACAGGGATTTGGTGCTCAGGCACCTCAGCCATCTAGGGCTTTGGGTCAACTGGGAAAAGAGCAAGCTCTCCCCGGTTCAGAGTATCTCTTTTCTCGCCAATGACTCAATGATAGCGCACATCACAAGCGAGTGTGTGCAGTCGGTGCTGAACTGCCTGAAATAATTCAACGGAGGACAGCAATTCCACTTAAACACTTTCAGAAGCTCCTCGGGCATATGGCTTCCTAAGTGTCAGTCATGCCACTCGGGTTGATGCATATGAAACCACTTCAGCACTGGCTTCTGACTCGAGTCCAGAGATGGGCATGGCACACATCGCGAAGCTATCACGCTGCTCTGCTGCCACTTATTCATCCCTTGGACAGACCTTGCATTTCTACAAGCAGGAGTTCCTATACAGCAAGTGTCCAGACGTGTTGTTGTCACCACAGACACCTCCAAACTGGGCTGGGGTGCAGTGTGCAATGGGCACTAGAGTTGCTGGCTGTACTACTTGCCCTGCGGAGGCTATTGCTCTAGATCCAGGGCAAGCATGTGTTGGTCCAGTCCGACAACAAAGTGACATTGGCATTACATAGTTGCATTTATAAATCGCCAGGGCGGCATATGTTCTTGTCGCATTTCGCAACTCTCCCATGATCTCCACAGGTGCCAATTACTCCGGTAACAGCTGTGATGTATATTACGCAGTATGGTCTCCCTGTCGGCGGACTCGCATCTCCCTTGGGCAGAGCTATCTCTGCCCCGGTCGCTGTATTTGTAAAGTCCCCCCCTCCTTTCGTGGGGGGGACCTACCACCGCGTGTCTTCCATGTGGGACTGCTGAGCCCAAGTGTCGTATTGCCACATGTTGACCTCCCCTTTTGGGCAGGATGTTGTCTCCTCCCCCTGAAAGAATAGGAAAGGAAAATAACACCTTCCCCAATGCATTTGATAGTGTTAGATGGCCCCAGCAGAATCTAATACTCTGTGGAGAGAAAACATAGAGAGAAAAGGCCACGGCTGGCACGGCCTGCTCCCATGCTAGTTATGTCGCCCAAATGGAATGTCTTTTGGGGCATTGGGAGAGGTTATGTGCAGTCTGATGCACCTGCTATTACGTACGCAGCAGCTTGCTTGCAACTGCATCAGCAGTTCGCATAACACGGTTCAGCTGTTGTGGCATTTTTCCATAGGGACCCAGAGTGTCACTACATTGACACAACGTCGAATGTGTGACAGAAGGGGAACATCTTGGTTACTGTTGTAACCTCCGTTCCCTGATGGAGGGAACGAGACATTCAGGAAACAGAGGTTACGACAGTAACCGAGATGTTTTGTATATTGAAGAGGGGAGCAGAAAGCATGCGTTGTAACTCTGCATCCTGTTTGCAAGCATAACTGTCTATTTTACCTATTAGTAATATTACATGTGATCATTTCTCCGTACCCTGCCATTTTCACAAAAACATTTATTCAGAACTGATGATAGCATTTAAATATTGGCACAGCAGTGCCCCCATTCACAAACATGCTCAGTCAGGTTCCATGGAACTGTAAAAAGAGCAAACCTAAGACAAGCCAAGTCAGGGGCCAACATTAGTTCACAGTAAAAGTATTGTTACAGTACTGAACTAGAATTGAGGGGAAAGAGGGTTGTTTGGCAAAATTAAATAATTGAATTTAGTATTTGTGTAGTTGACAAATATCTTTTTTTTTCATTACATATATATATGCATGTTATATACCATCTACACAAATACACATGTGTCCAATGAATTAACCAGACCAAACAACCCTAATATGTATATAGGCAGGAAATTCATACTTTAATTCACCAAAGTGGCATTCAAATGATCACAAAGTATAGTCAGGACAGCAAAGTATAGTCCGTACACCCTGGATTCGAACTCGGGACTCCAGGGGTGGTAGTCAGTGTCAATAATCCGTTAGCTACCCAGGCCCCAATTTTTCACATTATTAATGTCATGACTATACATTGTGATAAGTTGAATGCCACTTTGGTGAATAAAATTGCTAATTTCTTTCCATAAGAGCAAAATCTGTATATTATGGTAAATGGTCTGCACTTATATAGTTTATATCAGTGTCATTTATATATCATTTATATATAGTGTCCCAATCACCCATTCACACACACACACTCATAAACAAATGGCGGCAGAGCTGCCTTGCAAGGCGCTATCCTGCCATTGGGAGCAACTTGTAACCAGATATTATTCCAAACTTTTGGCCGCCAGTCTATATATTGTGGAGAGCGGGGCTAATTGTCACACGTTCTTTCCAGCAGTGAATATTTTGATTTCTGCACAGCCACATACCTTAAATTGTCGGCTATAAAAATGGTTCAAAAAAATTATATTTTTAAAAGCGCAAATATTCCATGTACACTTAAAATATAAAAACTCATGAAAATGTTTTGCTGCACAATGGAATTCCATTACACAACACACTTACTCAACCACCCATCGAAACATGCATGCACACACACACTCACACATACAGGTCTTTTGGTCTTTTTGTGATTGCCAACTGATGTTTGCACATCTTTCGTAGTTAACGCTCTTTTATCTCTGTAGCTGTATGGATGTTTTTCCAGGAGGAGCATAGAAAGGTGGTATACACATACAGTAATTGCTCCTGATGCATACAGTTGATCTAATGTCATCAGTCTGTGAATTCCCATACTATCTGTAGGAACGTGCAGTCTTTTCACATTTCTGAAAAGTGCGGGAATTCCAGGTTGTTTCATCTTTTGTTTTTTTTTATGTCATGTCTTTCTTCTCCAAATGGGTGTGGTGTTGCATGCCTGGTCAAAGCCTTGTCGTCATTTCTCAGGTGTATCATAACAGGTTGTTTTGTTCCAATCTCACATGTTTGGATTGTTTTTGCAGCACAGCAAAGACATGTCTAGTCAATCAAAAATGAAGGCAAAATAAACAAAATAGTTTTTCCACCATATTGATATATAACTACCACATATAATTTGTAGTTTTAGATATGTGCGTATTGGCACTAGCAATAATTAGTACAATAAAAAACTAGAGAAGTAAAGTTTGTCTGTCAGGACAAACTTTATGTTGGCTTGAAAGAGCCTTGTCTGAAAGTTCATTGATAGATAGAATACTTAATTATGCATTGCTGACATGTTTTAGCATGCAGCTAGCATGTTCTAACACTTAGCTAGACATTGCTTCCATGTTCTAGCATGTTGCTTTGCTAGGCTAGGCTTTTGCATTTGGCTGCTAGGCAGTTATCAGGATGATACTAACAAGGCTTCTTGCTAGCCTGAGTCAAATTACACTTCATGGAAGTCTCTATAATGTTCTGGTGCAGACATGTGATTTGTTACTTGGTTGCTAGGGTAACCCCATCTGGTTGCTAGGCAGTTACCAAGGTGACACTCAAAAGGCTCCTTGCTACCCTGAGTCAAATGAAATAAACCGGAAGCCTCAGACCCTCATCAAGCTGCGGCTGGAGCAGGACCAGCATTTTCAACTCCTGCTCCAGGCCCAAGCAGAGGACCAACAGGCCTACCGGAGCCTGATCATACACGAGGTGGTTACTGTGGTGGCCCTAGAGCCTACCTTGACTGTCCAGCCAGTCACCCCTGTGAAAATTGACACATCCTACCTCGATCTCTTCGAGAAGACGGCCAAGGTTTGGGAATGGCTGCCTGACCAGTGGGTGTCTTGACTGTTTCCGTTACTCTCCGGGGAAGTGCAGCCCAACAGCTCCCCGCAGCCAACCTCCTCGTCTATGCTGACTTGAAGAGAGCCATTCTGCAGTGGGTTTGCTGGACCCCTGAACAGAGCCGAGAGCACTTCCGCACCCTGAAGCTGGGCAAACACTGCATTCGCCTTCGCACAGCAGCTCTGGGACACCTGCTGGAAATGGTTGCTGGCGTGTGAACCTCACTTCCATGTAGCTCACCATAATCCAATGGCTGCCCATTTATGACAGGAAAGAACATTTAACTGAATAATGACCCATACTTTTTTTGCTGGGCATTCATGGGGACGTTCGCAGTTGGTGTGTGGCGTGTCGTGAATGTCAGTTGGCGAATCTACCTGCCAGCACAAATGAGCCATTGGTTTGGGCCTCATCAGGCCATTAAAATGGACCACATGCAGGCATCGCTTTGTGCGCTTTCTGGTAGACAGTGCTACTGCACAAATATCAGCACGTAATGTTGCGGAGACACTCTTCAGAATAATCTCCTGAGTGGGGATTCCGAAAGAAATACCCATTGATCCAAGCACTACATGTATGTCATGAACACTACGTGAACTATATGAATTTTTAGGGTTTAAATCGATTCGCACAAGTATTTACCACCCACAAACACACTGGTCAGTGGAACGATTCAATAAAAAACCCTGAAAAACATGATTCGTAAATTCAATGCTAGAAATTGGGTTGAATGGCTCTAACCCCTGTTATTTGCTGTTTGAGAGGTACCAAAAGCCTCTACAGGGTTTTCCCCATTTGAGCTGATGTATGGGCATCGGCTGAATGGCATGCCCATCGTCATATGGGAAGCTTGGGAGGAGGGGCCTTCAAACAGCAAAAAATGGAATTCAGTATGTGGCAACGGGGGCGTGGTCGAGCGTCTGTCTGGAGGGAGAAAGAGCAGTAAGGGCGCTTACACCTGAGCTAAATTATGCCTAACACCTGTTTCTGATTACAGTGAACACGGGGAGAGCGTCATAAGTTGTGACTGCATGTTTGTGTCAGACATTTGGAGCAGATTCAAGGTTAGACTTTTAATTTCTTCCTTTCAGGCACTTGACAGTAACCATTAGTCCAGAATAATTATACACAAAAAATAGTGGGCAAAACACTCTCTCGGCTTGACTGCTAAATCACAAGTCACTCTCTCTCTCTCTCGAACTGCTGGCTATCTCGCCCTCTTATGCCACTCTCCCCATGTTCACTGTAACCAGAAACAGGTGTTAGGCATAATTTAGCTCAGGTGTAAGTGCCCTTACCGCTCTTCCTCCCTCGCCTTCAGCCCCACGACTGTTCCTCGGCCAGCTGGTTCCGACGAGTCTAGAGGACACCTCCTCCTCCTCAGTCGCTAACCCGCCCCCCTGCCGGGTGTGCGGAGCAAGGTAAATGCTTTGAGTCTTTTCTCAGCAGACCATTTTTCCATTAATCAACGTCTTATGGAGTTTTTTGTTCCTTGCCACAGTCGCCTTCAGCTTGCTCAAATAAGTATTTTATTAAATAATTATTATTTAATTACTTATTTTTAAACACGATTACAATTGTATTTTATCTAATTACACAATAATGATTCATCGACATTATAGACATTACAGTTTTATAGTCTGTTAATGCCTGATCTTCTGTAAAGCTGCTTTGAAATGATGTGTGTTGTGAAAGGCGCTATACAAATAAAATTGACTTGACTTGACTTTCGGACAACAAAATGCATAACTTTATACTGCAGGAAGTGATCGGTAGTAACAAAAGCAGAAAGTTCTCAAGCCCACTCGGTCAGTGGTGCCTGCCAATATCCTTTCAACAGATCAAACTTACTAACATACTCATCAGAGCCTACACAATCCACACAATCATCAACTCAGGCAGGGGAAAACAGTCAGGTTTTGTGATTGAATAATCTGTACAAAAACGGTATGCACCATTGGTCATATTTAACAGCAGGCAGGGGGAGATCCATGCTCTAAATCTAGGTTCAGCCAGATCATGAGTAGGATTGCACGGTATACCACGGTTTGAAAATGGACGGTTATCATACCATGTGCATTTGCTTATCTATTGTATTGAGAATAAAATGCAACTGGACGGAGAATCTCACATGCGCATCTCCTTTCCTTCTCGACTGTCTGTCAGACTCAACTTGCGTCACACACACAAACATGCAGCAGAGAAAATGTCAGAGAGAAGCGTGGCGAGGGGGTCTGACATGAGTGTGTGTGTGAGTTAAAGCAGTGTTTCTCAACTGGTCTATTTGGACTGGGTCGATGACAGCAGGGAAAGAACAATGCCATGGTTCTCCCATTGAAGATATTTCGGCTGCCACCCAAGTGATCGACTATTTAGGACTGTCGAGGCAGATTTAATGATAATCTCGCAAACAGCTAAAGAATTCTCATCTGCACTTTCGCACGAGCGTAACGATCTTGCGATCACGATCTGCTCTTCTCTCTGGCGCGCGCATGCAACAACTGTGCTTCCCTCGATATTGCGGAGCACAGACATCAAAACTGATGTGACCAATTTAAATTCTAGTGAGACGTTTCTAGTTTAAAGTGTTACGGAGATTGTCAGTTCGAACCTCTCAAACAGTAGCAGCCCTGACATGCCAAACAGCACTGAGGAGGAAAAGAGCAACACTGTGCTATGTGCCAAAAAAAAATTATAATTACACACCATCACCTTTACATACTTGTTTCACGATTTTACATGAGTAAAAGTAACTGTTAATTTTGACAAAATGTTATAGTTTCATATGAAATAATCTAAAGGTAGAATCTATTAGACCTCATTTTATATCAACAGTGGCAGTTGTAGTTAACGTTTCAAGATGTGTTTCAGCTAGTATTTATTTTTCATAAATACTGTAATTTCTTATTATATTACTATTATTTAAGACTAGCACACTTACCTAACCATGGCAATGAGGATGCTTTCCTTCTGTGTAATATGTGTATAAATATGTAATATTAGGTAACAAACGGGACAATTATGGGCTCATATAGGTAAATATGTTCTTCAATTTTTAAAGGGGGGGGGGGGGGGGGGGGAGAAATCTTCCTGTAGATTTTGACATCAACAACAAAATGCAACCCAGGATACATTAAATACAGGTTATGTTTAATCTATGGCAGGTCGACACTTGATTTCCAAAGTAAAATCTGTCCTGAAGCAAAACCAGTTGAGAAGCACTGAGTTGAAGGGATAGACAGGAGCAGAATATGTTAACTGTTAATAATCATAGGACATTACTTCAAAAGCTCACACAGCTGATGTTATTTTAATGTAGTAGTTAATTTAACATGTAAACTAACATGTTATAGTTACATGCTATTTTGTATCATGTTTATAATTCGGTTTATTATTATAATTCTGTTAGTTTTCTTCCATCCATCCATCCATCGTCAACCGCTTATCCTGTGTACAGGGTCGCGGGGTTAGTTTTCTTATTCATTCTATTTATTTTTTTTTCAAAAGGGAGACTTAAATGGTTTCAAGTTTCAATTATAATAAAGTGTTTGTTAAAAAATAAATAAATAAATAACCCTTCCGTTTTCACTGATAATACTAATTGTGTTATCATACCATGAAAATCTCATACCGTTATACCGTTAAACCCTAATCATGAGCCAAGAGATAGTCTACCTCCCTCCCCAACAACTCCCTTTTCTTAGAGTTTACCTTGTAAGCATGCTGTTTAATAGGTTTTGCTGAGCCAACATTAATGTCAAACTCAATGACAGAGGTGTGGCTCAGCACATCAAGGAAAAGGGTGGGGAAAGATTCAACCAGCTCACGGACATCCACCTTCTCTCTCTCAGACAGGAGTGAAAGACAGTTGGCTAATTGGGCCCTCATCTCTGAATTATGCAGATGTCCCTATACAACCTCTCGTGACTGAATACGTAAACCTCATCAAGGTTCAAATCAAGGACATCTACCTCACGCAGAAATTGTGAAACACCAGTAGACGTTTCTTGATCCACACCCTGAGGAGAACTGAGAAAGTTTATCACACCAACTGAAACCAATTACACAGGAGAAATGTAATATTTAAGTAAATTAACATGGCAAACCTGCACCTTCTTCTTATGGTCAGGGGATTTTACCATGTAATTCTGATTAGAGAGACATCTTGCAATTGTATATGGGCCAGCAAACCTTGTTGGAAAGGGACTGTTGAATAAGGGTGACAGCGACAACACCTGATCACCTGGCTTAAATATTTTGGACTCCACTTTCCTATTAAATAGATGCTGCATTTTACACTGGGTTTCTGAAGTGATATCTGAACTGCAGCGAAAATTTAATAGAGATGTAATCAGAAGATGTTGTCAAGCATATTCTCTCGAGGCTGTGCAAGTTTCCACTCATCTGAAAGATAGCAATGGGTACTCGGATGTCATGACCAAATCTAGTTAATTTGGCCTGAACCCATGTTCTCCTGTGCTACTTCACGCACAGCAAGTAGTAGCCAGGGAAGTCCCTCCTCTCAGTCACTTCCCAGCTCTACACAGTAAGCCCTCGACAATGACTTTAGGGTCTGATGTAAACATTCAAGGGCTCCCTAGCTCTGCAGGTGGTAAGCACTGGAAATGTTATGTTGGCGTAAAGCCCTATTGAACTGTTTGGACATGAAATTTGACCCTTGATCTGTATAAAACGAGGAATACCAAAAGTGAACATGAAAGCCATTAATGCTTTCAATATAAATTTTGTGGTAATTGACCTAAGTGGATAAGCTGTCAGGTAATGAGTCGATTAACACATTATATGGAGTGGTGGTGTAGTGGGCTAAAACACATAACTGGTTACCAGAAGATTGCTGGTTTGATCCCCACAGCCACCACCATTGTGTTCTTGAGCAAGGCACTTAACTCCAGGTTGCTCCGGGGGTATTGTCCCTGTAATAAGTGCACTGTAAGTCGCTTTGGGTAAAAGCGTCTGCCAAATGCATAAATGTAATAGCCAGAAGGTAGTAATATCCATATTTTGAGAGGGGCAACACAATCAACCAGAAGATATTCAAAAGGGTTAGAGATTGCAGGGATAGGCTGTAGGGGAGCAAAAGGCACCTTCTGATTTGCCTTACCTGTAACCTGACAGGCATGACATGCTTTGATATATATTTGTAAATGTTTTTCATTAAAAAAAAAGGCACAGTAAAACCAACAGACCAACAGATTAAAGGTCTTCCTAACCCCAGTGTGTCCCATTAAACCATCATTTTGATCTCAAACTGCAACTCTAGATCTCTTGCTTTAAGTTCACTTATAGTGCTGTCAGCAGAAGGAAGAGTTGCTTTAGCAGTAACTACCCTATTTACAAGAAGATGTTTCTCTACCTAACCGTTCATCAAGCATTCAAAAACAGTATCTTTTAGCTTTTTATCCTGGGTACTCATCTCAGCCCCATAGTACCCAGCTAATTTCAGTAACTGTTCCTTCGTACACTTTTTTTGTTTTTTATTTATACACTCATCACCACAAAGCACACAGTGCTACTAAATCATGTGCAAATCATCAAAATTATGCACACAGCATCACAAAAATATGTACACAACACATAAGCCCTTACCCCTCAAACCCTGGATATGGCAGGGTTAAATGGAGGAAAGACAAAATAACTACCAGTAGTCATTATTCAGCCACCAAGACACAAAATAGACTATTTAATTCCAACACCTCTGAATAATACTCAGCGCAAGGAAGAAAAACAACAACAGACATCTTCCATTAACAATCTGTAAGACTAACAATTTTTTTTTTTTTTTTTTTTTGTGATTCATGAAATCACAAAAAATAATTACTACACTTAATAAACAAACAATTATCTGGCCTATCTCATTTAGAAACAAGAGCAGCATCAGCCAGATACCAGGCAAAGAAAGAAAAACACAAATCTAACAAAACCAGTACAAATAGCATTGAATGCTATCTTGTTCCAGAACTACACAATCAAACATTGTCTACCATATGCCTGTTCCACTGCCTGGTGTTTCTCAATACCCCCCCCACACACATAAATGCTCTCTCTCACACAAAACTTACCAGCAAGGATTGTCAACTCACCACCTTCTGAGCAGCTCCGGTACCTCTCTATTCAAAATAAACTAGCTAAACCTCACTAGTCCTCAAGGGTATACAGATTTTAGGCATCATCAACTGCAAACTCGTAGCAATCGAATCGTTTCAATGGCTCCAAAAATATTTAAATATGTATAAGTAAATTAAAAAACTGTGTTCAGATGGAACTTATTTGCACTATGTAATGTCAACAAACCCCAAAAAGTGACTATAAAAATGACTATATAAACAACTTTACAGCTCAAATAATACATGAGTTTTAAAAGAAGAATTAATGTAAGTGCTTTTATACAATTATATGCTTCACATTTCTGACTTTAAATCCTTAAAAAAATAAACCTTACCCCTCAAACCCTGGATAAGACAGGCTTAAAGGGAGGAAAGACAAAATAACTACTACTAGTCATTATTCAACCACCAAGACACAAAATAGACTATTTAATTCCAACACAGCTGAATAATACTGAGCGCAAGGAAAAAGAAAAAAAATCTTCCATTAATAATTTGTGATTTGATTATTTTTTTGGCAAATTAACGAAAAAATGGCAAAATAATATCAATATAAAAACATTCAAATAAAAAAATAGTGTTCAGATGGAAGGACAAATAACTCATGGTGAGAGAGGACAACTAGTATACTTACAGAGCATATTCACACTCTTTCCTTAATCAAAACCTATTTTTGGTTTCAAATCTCGGATTAGAGTGCCCAATTTATATTATGGCCCAGCTCATGATAGATAGACCATAACATAAAGGAGGCAGAGACGAGAGTTTAAATTCAGAAATATTATTTATTTATTGTGTCTTTATTTATTGGGTTTACATTAAAGAGTGAGTGTGGAGCTCTGTGCAGGTGTGTGTGTTCTCCTGTGTGTGTGATCGTGCACAGAGCTAGGGATGTGTGTCGAGATTACACAGAGATTTTGCTGGAGGACATACAGTACATAAATGTCTCCTGCAAGTTGAAGTCAGAAGTTTACATACACTTTTTTTTAAACCACTCCACAGATTTCATATTACCAAACTATAGTTTTGGAAGTAGTTTAGGAAATCTACTTTGTGCATGGAATGAGTAATTTTTCCAATAATTTTTTACAGACTGATTGTTTCACTTTTAATTAACTATATCACAATTCCAGTGGGTCAGAAGTGTTACACTAAGTTAACTGTGCCTTTAAGCAGCTTGGAAACTTCCAGAAAATAATGTCTAGCCTTTAGGCAATTAGCCAATTAGCTTCTGATAGGAGTCAATTGGAGGTATACCTGTATAACCTTCAAACTCAGTGCCTCTGCTTGACATCATGGGAAAATCAAAAGAAATCAGCCAAGATCTCAGAAAAGAAATTGTGGACCTCCACAAGTCTGTTTCATTCTTGGGAGCAATTTCCAAATGCCTGAAGGTGCCACGCTCATCTGTACAAACAATAGTACACAAGTATAAACACCATAGGACCACACAGCCATTGTACCGCTCAGGAAGGAGACACATTCTGTCTCATAGAGATGAACGTAGTTTAGAGCGAAAAGTGCAAATAAATTCCAGAACAACAGCAAAGGAGGAAACAGGTAGACAAGTATCTATATCCACAGAAAAACGAGTCCTATATTGACATAACCTGAAAGGCTGCTCAGCAAGGAAGAAGCCACTGCTTCAAACCACCATAAAAAAAATGCCAGACTACAATTTGCAAGTGCACATGGGGACAAAGATCTTACTTTTTGGTGAAATGTCCTCTGGTCTGATGAAACATAAATTTATCTGTTTGGCCATAATGACCATCGTTACATTTGGAGGGTGAGACTTGCAAGCCAAAGAGCACCATCCCAACCGTGAAGCATGGGGGTGGCAGCACTAGTTCTGTCTGGAGGAATGCGCCAAAATTCCAGCAACTTATTGTGAAAAGCTTGTGGAAGCCTACCCAAAACATTTGAACCAAGTTAAACCATTTAAAGGCAATGCTACCAAATACTAACAGTGTGTATGTAAACTTCTGACCCACTAGGAAAGTGATGAAAGAAATAAAAAGCTGAAATAAATAATTCTCTCTACTATTTTTCTGATATTTCACAATCTTAAAATAAAGCAGTGATCCTAAATGACCTTAGACAGGGAATGTTTTCTACGATTAAATGTCAGGAATTGTGCAAAATTGAGTTTAAATGTATTTGGCTAAGGTCTATGCAAACTTCTGACTTCAATTGTAGGTGTCGGCAGATTAAAAACATGGACATAAATAGATAAAGTTGACATTGTGTAAAATTGGCACCAGAGTTGGGGTGGATAATGCTGTATTGAAATTTCTGCTAGTGAGGAGGTCCACTGTCTAAGACTTTGAAAACCCCAGATACCACTGAAAAACTGTAGGTAAATAAAGTACATCTTGAATATTATTTGGAATATTTACTGCAAATATCAGGAAATTTTAACATTGTAATGGGAATGAACAAAACTAGTATTTCATTAGCAAAATATTGTTCTTTGACCATTCTAAATCTGAGATGCATTAAAATGCATTGAAGGTATGCATTTGAATAAGAATCAAGATCTTGGCATTGCTAGTGCAGTTCTTTTTCTGTTGAGCTATGAGAAACAGAAAATATTATTGGAGATATTTGTAAATTAAAAAGTTTAACTGTTTAAACTTGAACCTTGTTCTTGATGGAACCTTGATGTTTTTTGTTTTGTTTTTTTAATGTGTCAAGATCTGATAGTGTGTCCTGTGCCTCTCTGTGTTTCCCATTTCAGTACAAGTGCCAAAGTGCTCGAAGAAACTCCAGTGGCCATGGCAATGGTTGTGAGGTGAGACATTGTGTGTGTATCTCTGTGACTCCCTCTGCATGTGTTTTTCTTAGTACATCTCTCGTTTGTACCACTGTCCCATACTACAGAAATACAATACAGCACTATATTTGCAAAGCTTTTTCAGGAGGGAAACGTTCATGCATGTAATGCAGGCTCATCAAAATAACATGAATTCATATTAGAACCTCTGCACCGGTGATGGGACATTTCATGTTCATGGCAGTCCTGCTGTCAGCAGGATTTATAAAAGAAAGCCTATGGGGATAGTTCACCAAAAAAATGAAAATTCTCTCATCATTTACTCACCCTCATGCCATCCCAGATGTGTATGACTGACTTTCTTCTGCAGAACACAAACAAAGATTTTAAGAAAAATATCTCAGGTCTGTAGGTCCATACAGTGCAAGTAAATGGTGGCCAGACCTTTTAAGCTCCAAAAATCACATAAAGGCAGCATAAAACTTATCCATATGACTCCATTTGACAGTGGTTAAATCTATGCCTTCAGAAGTTATATGATAGGTTTGGGTGAGAAACAGATCAATATTTAAGTAATTTTCTTTTACTATAAATATCCACTGAAGATTTATAGTAAAATAAAAGGACTTAATGGCTATTTATTTATTTTATGCTGCCCTAATGTAATATTTGGAGCTTCAAAGATCTGGCCACCATTCACTTGGATTGAAAGGACCTAAAGAGGTAAGATATTCTTTGGCTGAAATTAAACAAAGATTTTTAGAAGAAAAATTAAATGAATAAATGTACATTTCAAATGTTTTCATATGTTGCAGTTGTCTACAACATCAACAGAGAATAATGCAAGTTTTTGTTGTTGCAGGAGGGAATGTGTTCTAATGATTTCATCACAACCCTCACTGTCTTTGGCCTGAAACCTAGATCAGGTAAACCTTTCTCTCCTAATCTCTTTATGTGTATTCATCACAAGTCTTCCAATGACAATGACATTCTCGCTTGTAATTTGGCTCCAATGCAACGTGTTCGCTGTCCAATGCTTACGGCCACTGATATTTAGATGGATACATTAAAAAAATTCTACCTATCACACTTGAAGCATGGTATTGTGTCAAAATCATCAGTATTGTCAAAATAAATTCTAGCTATTGCACTTGAAACATGCAAACATTGTGTCTGAAGTAAACTGTAAGCTGTGAAGCTCTTAGAAACATACTGTATTTCTGAAAACCATTTTTCTCAAACATTTGTATTTATTTTTAACAGGATAGCATTTGGACCTCATTGTAGCCGTAATTTAAAAAAAAAAATAATAATTTAAATAATTGTACAGGCAGTAGTCAGCTTTTGTTTAACAGGAATTTAGAGGTGAGCAAAAGCATTTCTTTGGAAAGATGTCTCAATATAGTGGTCTGTAGGTTTTGAACTGTAGCAATAGAGTTTTGCATAAATATGTGTATTATCTTTTTACGACTGCGATTCAGTAGAAAGGATGAGGAAGGCCTGGACTTCCCATCTAACAGAAATAAAATGAATAAATGTGAAATATCAGCAGGCCCGCATTAACCTGCCGTCAGACCCTGGGGCTGAGAGGTTTTGTAGGCCCACAATAAAAAAAAAAAGTCTAATGAACACAAAAAGCAGAAATAAGTTTCTCTCGGGGAGATATAGCCTAACGAAGACAGTATTCCATAAAAAAATCCACAACAATAAAAGTATTAATTTCTTTCCCAACATGTTTTTTTTTAATATAAATTCTTACTAACCGCAAGCTTTTGAATGGTAGTGTATAATGCTACAAAAGTTTCTATTTCAGATAAATTTAGTTCTTTTGAACTTTCCATTCATCAGAGTCACAAAAAAAAAGTACACAACTGTTTTCAACATTGATAATAATCATAAATGTTTGTTGAGCATCAAATCATATGAGAATGATTTCTGAAGGATCATGTGATGAAGACTGAAGTAATTGATGGTGAAAATTCAGCTTTAATTGCAGAAATAAATTATGTTTTATTGTATTATTACTTTAAATTGTAATAATATTTCATATCATTACTGTTTTTAGTATATTTTTGATCAAATCGATGCAGGCTTGGTGAGCAGAAGATACTTATGAACTTTTGAACATCCAACAGAATGATTCTAGCTTTATTTACCGATGTAGAATTTACCCTAAAAACGACTGGATGTTTAATGTGACACTGTGATAATAATGTTTGTTTCCAAAAGACTTAATTAAATGCATGAAACTAGTTTATTAGATATTAAACATATAAATTGTGGCAAAACAGTCTTTGTGTTGGTGGGGATTTTTCAACGATTTTAGTGCATACGATTAAATACTTAACGTTAGTTACGTCCAGTGGGAGGCGGGAAAGGACTGTTATGAGTGAGTAAGTCAGTCAGCAGACTATTCAACCATTTCAGTGAAAGGCTGCTTTATTCAGGAACAAACAATGCTATGGCTATCAATGTCAATCATTGCTATTTCAAGAGTGAATCCCGCATAAATACGGTGCTCTTTAGATGTGGGGCGGGGCGTTTACATTTTGAAGAGACATGGTAACTAGCCTATAAACAAACTTAATATAAATTATTGTAAATAATTAATTCACGAAATTTACCGTATCCATTTCATGCATTTAATCAGCTAATCAGCTAAAATATCTGAGGGACCCCCCTAAGTCTATTTTTTACTTCTTATGGCGGATCCCCCCAGCCCTCCCTCAATTCGAGCACTGCTCTTCCCGCACCTGGTCCTCCTCTTTTCCAGGTAAGCGAGGTAAAGGTCCTCCGGTCTGTCCGTCCCCAGTTGGCTATGCTCCATGCAGCCAGTCCTCGTCCTCTGCAGCGCGAGTTAACGGTCTCCCGCCTGTTTGCTCGTCCTCTGCACTGTTCATCGGTGCTCCGCTTAATGAGCTTGACTCGCCTTCATTTGCAGGTTTAAAAAATCCTGTTTTAATTTAAATATTAGTATTAATAGCTTAATATTTAATATTTTTCGCTTATGAGCACCACTCTCAAACTTTTTCTTTCCCGACATTTTGATTTAGCTATCCGCTATCTTCTGTGAGTGACTATAAGCATACATTTGAATAGACTACTAGAGTAGACGACAACGCATGCTACAACTGTTTCTCTACATTCTGATAGGCTGTCATATCATGCTTCCCACGTGGGTCACATGTAAATTGGATCAATCAGCAGCCAAAAACATGAATATCAAGTGATTGACAGAAAATTCGACAAACTACAAAACAATGTGATTTTTTTATTGGCTTATGATAGGCCCCTTGTTTTCATAGGCCCCGGGGCTTCAGCCCCAGTAAGCCCGTGCATTAATGCGGGCCTGAATATCAGAAACGCTTATTTTGCAAGCTTATCAGTGTCTCCAATGCTTCCCTTTCTACAGTTTGAGCTAGTCGTATTTAAAAAAAATGTTTAGATCTGTTTCTTGTTCTCACCAATAGTTTTAGAGGTAGTGCTGCAAAAAGAACAGTTAAAAAATCGTTCAAAATGTGTTAATGTTTACCATATCTCATTAGCATAAAACAGCTGTAGAAATATAAGTAAAGCAGCCTTTTCTAAGTTTTTCATGTTAAAGTTTGTCTGATGATTCATACATGCTTTGCATGCATTTGTCTGCTTATATGCATGATCAGCAGTATAATCATTGTTTGTTCATGCCAGTGGTTTAATGCCTGTTTGTTCAAAGTTTTTTCTGTTAATTTGTAATCCTTAGAGAAATGAGAGTTAGATTTAGTGTACAAACTGCAGTTTTCCCAAACAGACAGAAAAAAATACAATATTTAAAGGGATAATTCACTCATCATGTACTCACCTTCATGTAATCCCAGATGTGTATGAATTTATTTATTTTGCAGAACACAAACAAAACAATTTTGAAAAATATCTCAGCTCTGTTGGTCCTTACAATGCCAGTGAATGGTGGCCAGATCTTTAAAGTTCCACATAAAGGTAATCCATAAGAGTCCAGTGGGTAAATACATGCCCTCTGAAGTGATTTCATAGGTGTGAGTGAGAAACAGTTTACTATTTCAATCCTTTTTTGCCATAAATCTCCCCTTTTATATTAAAAATGTAAAAGAATGTAAAAGCGGAGATTTATTGTAAAAAGTGACTTGATCTGTTTCTCACCCACACCTATAAAATAACTTCTGAATTCATGGATTTAACCACTGGTCTCTGATTATTTGTATGCTGCCTTTATGTGATATTTATATTATATATATATATATATATATATATATATATATATATATATATATATATATATATATATATATATACAGATGCTGGTCATATAATTAGAATATCATCAAAAAGTTGATTTATTTCAGTAATTCCATTCAAAAAGTGAAACTTGTATAATGTATACATTCATTCCACACAGACTGATATATTTCAAGTGTTCATTCCTTTTAATTTTGATGATTATAACTGACAACTAATGAAAACCCCAAAATCAGTATCTCAGAAAATTAGAATATTACTTAAGACCAATACAAAAAAAGGATTTTTAGAAATGTTGGCCACCTGAAAAGTATGAGCATGTACAGCACTCAATACTTAGTTGGGGCTCCTTTTGCCTGAATTACTGCAGCAATGCGGCGTGGCATGGAGTCGATCAGTCTATGGCACTGCTCAGGTGTTATGAGAGCCCAGGTTGCTCTGATAGTGGCCTTCAGCTCTTCTGCATTGTTGGGTCTGGCGTATCGCATCTTCCTCTTCACAATACCCCATAGATATTCTATAGGGTTAAGGTCAGGCGAGTTTGCTGGCCAATTAAGAACAGGGATACCATGGTCCTTAAACCAGGTACTGGTAGCTTTGGCACTGTGTGCAGGTGCCAAGTCCTGTTGGAAAATGAAATCTGCATCTCCATAAAATTGGTCAGCAGCAGGAAGCATGAAGTGCTCTAAAACTTCCTTGTAGATGGCTGCGTTGACCTTGGACCTCAGAAAACACAGTGGACCAACACCAGCAGATGACATGGCACCCCAAACCATCACTGACTGTGGAAACTTTACACTGAACTTCAAGCAACGTGGATTCTGTGCCTCTCCTCTCTTCCTCCAGACTCTGGGACCTTGATTTCCAAAGGAAATGCAAAATTTACTTTCATCAGAGAACATAACTTTGGACCACTCAGCAGCAGTCCAGTCCTTTTTGTCTTTAGCCCAGGCGAGATGCTTCTGACGCTGTCTTGTTCAAGAGTGGCTTGACACAAGGAATGCAACAGCTGAAACTCATGTCTTGTATACGTCTGTGCGTGGTGGTTCTTGAAGCACTGACTCCAGCTGCAGTCCACTCTTTGTGAATCTCCCCCACATTTTTGAATGGGTTTTGTTTCACAATCCTCTCCAGGGTGCGGTTATCCCTATTGCTTGTACACTTTTTTCTACCACATCTTTTTCTTCCCTTTACCTCTCTATTAATGTGCTTGGACACAGAGCTCTGTGAACAGCCAGCCTCTTTAGCAATGACCTTTTGTGTCTTGCCCTCCTTGTGCAAGATGTCAATGGTCGTCTTTTGGACAGCTGTCAAGTCAGCAGTCTTCCCCATGATTGTGTAGTCTACAGAACTAGACTGAGAGACCATTTAAAGGCCTTTGCAGGTGTTTTGAGTTAATTAGCTGATTAGAGTGTGGCACCAGGTGTCTTCAATATTGAACCTTTTCACAATATTCTAATTTTCCGAGATACTGATTTTGGAGTTTTCATTAGTTGTCAGTTATAATCATCAAAATTAAAAGGAATGAACACTTGAAATATATCAGTCTGTGTGGAATGTATACATTATACAAGTTTCACTTTTTGAATGGAATTACTGAAATAAATCAACTTTTTGATGATATTCTAATTATATGAGCAGCACCTATATATATATATATATATATATATATATATATATATATATATATATAACCTATATATATATATATATATATATATATATATATATACTGTGTATGTATATATATATATATATATATATATATATATATATATATATTAGGGTGAATAAATTATGATAGAATTTTCATTTTTGGGTGAACTATCCCTTTAATGTTTGCACACTTTAATTTGAGTATATTATACAGTAGCTCTACAATTACTTCACAGAGAAATGTGTCTGGCTTGAACAAAAAGAAAGTGAAAACAGTTGGGGGTACAGAGTTTTTAATGCAAATTTAATGTTTTTAGTAAATGTTTAATAGAATGTCTGTCTGAAATACTTTTAAAGACTATTCAAAAGACTATCAGAAGTACATAGAGAACCGGTACAGCAGACATCTGGGCGATGTTTTAATTGAGTGTGGAGAAATCAGTTGGACAAAGCAGAATGTTGTATACTTTTGTCCAAAGCTCACATCTCACCAGGCTCTCAATCTGTGTGTCTTCTACTCAGCCTTCCCCAGTGGCAGTCGTCAAGACTTCTGCTCCACAGACCCAAGCTTCACCATGAGGAGAAAGATGGAGCACCTCAGGGAAGAGATGGAGCAGATCAGACTCCTGCGGCAGGTCAGCATTCTACCTTAACACCTCTGGGTTATTTTACCAAGTATTGGCAAAATTATTGATTCATATCTCAAGGGTAAGCCAAATTCAAGTAATAAAACACATACACACAAACATGTCAAATCGTTCTATCTACGTACTGTATATCAGTCATTGAAGATTTTAGCCCAAGGTTTGTAGTAATGAGCATTCTCTTAAAATTCAATGTTAACACATTGTTATATTGACCGTGTCAAAGCAGTCATCTTGTTATATTCTATTTTTGAATCATCTGTACTAATCACAGCAAGTTTCTACTTGTGAGCACTTATTAACAATCTCCCTTCTTGTTGACTCATGACCTCTGAGAGGGATAGTTTGTTTCAGACAGTGATTAGTACCTTGTAGTCAGACTGTAGTGGAGAAAGGGAGGCATTTTAAGTGTCAAACGTAATTTTAGCCTTAATGGCTTAAAATGAGAAAGAATGGACTAGGCTAGACTAAACAGTGGTTTGGGGCAATCGAACACTTGATATTAGCCCACAGTATGTCAAATAAGGTCATACAAATGACATTGCTTTAAAACATACTTATATTATACTGAATAGTTTTTGCCTGTTTGTCCGAGATACCTGCATTATAATTGTTAGAAATAGTTAAAAAAACATTTTACTAAATAGACTGATCAGCTGATGAGAACAGTTTTCATTAAACTACGGAGCCCAGGATGTCACCTGTAAGAGGGGAAAAAATGTAGAACCTCAAATCTGTGCCTACAAAATAGGCTCCCCGGCTTGAGAGAACGAGGGAGGAATGTGACAGGGCTGAGGGCGGGGCCGGGTGGTGATTCTGCACATCCGGTCCTGTTTCAGGCTAATTAAGCCTCCGAGAGGGATAAAGGCCGACTGCGGATGGTGGTGCGAGAGAAAGATCGTTTACGGGCAACTGACTGTTGTGTGTGTGTTTGTGTCTTTTGTATAAGTTTTTCATTAAAACTATTATTTGTACCGTCAAGTCGGTACTCGCCTGGCTATAGAAATTCAAGGAAGAATATAAGAATATTGCAAATAAACAGATGAACCATATTATGACTCACGTCATTCTTATCAAATCATTGTGTATGCCATCCCCGCCCCAAAATATGGAGAATCACTTTAAGTATGCAGCTAAGACAATTTGCAGCATTAAACTTAATACTTATCCACAATGAAACAATATACATCAGCTTTTTACTGCCCGAAAAAGGGGAGGTAAAGGTGGCGAAATACATCACATGGCCTCTTCGGTCAATGGCGCAGTGGTAGATCCAGCCTCGAGGAGTGGGGAGTTGCTACGACATGGCAACAGGAGGGCAGCGAAGAACTGCCTAAGGGAGACATGGGTCAGCTCGTAAGGTGACCGTACCGTGGAAATACACACAGGAGGAGTCTGTGTAGGAGGCCTGACCTGTGGAGCACCTATTCCAGTACAGGGTAGCCTGGGGTACCCCTAGTGGACTGGGTCGGCAAGTTCCTCCGCTGAACTGCGGACCCAAGAGGGCTAGGGAGGAATCGACCAGGGACCCGGGTGGGTGGGATCTCTTGGGAAGGAAGGCGCACCGTTTTACCTCGGCTGAGGGAAAGGGCGCTGGATGCAAGTGATTCACCCGGTCAGACCATCGGCATGTACCGAGTTCTACAGGCACGGACCTGAGAAAACACGGGACGAAACTGACTCAACCCTGAGATTGTAAAATCTCGCAAAGGTGTTAGGTGTTACCCAACCCGCTGCCCTACAAATGTCTGCTAGGGAGGCACCCCTAGCCAGTGCCCACGAGGACGCTGTACTCCTTGTAGAGTGTGCTCGAACCCGTAGGGGGGGGTGGCACGGCCTGGGTGTGATAGGCCAGCAGGATGGCATCCACCACCCAGTGGGAAAGCCTCTGTTTGGAGACAGCATTCCCTTTCTGCTGTCCCCCAAAGCAGACAAAGAGCTGTTCAGAGCACCTGAAGCTCTGAGTGCGGTCCAGGTAGGCACGTACGCCTTACGATTACGCGTGGTAGGAACCTTGGGCACGTAGCCTGGTCGGGGTCTTAGGATCACATATGTGTCTGCCGGACCAAACTCTAGGCAAGTGTTTTTAACAGAGAGTGCTTGCAGGTCCCCGACCCTCTTGATGGAAGCAAGCGCGATCAGCAGGGCCGTCTTTAGGGAGAGGGCCCTGAGTCCAGCTGATTCCAGCAGCTCGAAGGGGGATCTCTGAAGACCGGCGAGGACCACCGAGATATCCCAGGAGGGGAACAGGCTTGCCCGGGAGGGATTTAATCTCCGGGCACCTCTTAGGAACCTGATAATTAAGTCTTGCCTACCCAGAGACTTGCCGTCTACTGGGTCGTGGTGAGCTGCGATAGCGGCAACATACACCTTCAAGGTGGAAGGGGACAGCCTCCCCTCCAGCCTCTCCTGTAGGAACAGGAGTACTGACCTAACTGCGCATCTCTGAGGGTCTTCTGCCCGGGAAGAACACCAATTCACGAAGAGACGCCATTTCAGGGTGTTGAGTCGCCTGGTAGAAGGGGCTATGACTGTGGGTGGTAGACCAGCTAGATCTTCTGTGTCCCATCCAGAGGCCAGACATGGAGGTTCCAAAGGTCTGGGTGTGGATGCCAGAGCATGCCCCGTCCCTGAGAAAGAAGGTCCTTCCTCAAGGGAATTCGCCAGGGAGGGGCTGTCGCGAGGAGTACGAGGTCCGAGAACCAGGCTCGGGTGTGCCAACAAGGAGCCACAAGGGTGACTTGTTCCTCATCCTCCCTGCCCTTGCATAGCACCTGTGCAAGAAGGCTCACTGGGGGAAATGCGTACTTGCGTAGCCCCGCCAGCCAGCTGTGTGCCAGTGCGTCTGCCCCGAGGGGAGCCTCTGTTCAGGCGTACCAGAGCGGGCAGTGGGAGGTTTCTCGGGAGGCAAACAGGTTCCTAGAACCATTCTGGAAACCATTCCCAGATCAGCTGAACCAATTGGGGGTGAAGCCTCCACTCTCCGCCAGGCAAGCGCTGTCGTGTCAGTGCGTCCGCTATCACATTGAGGTTGCCGGGGATGTGAGTGGCACTTGAGTCGCTGCTGGCTCCAAAGGAGGAGGCGTCGGGCGAGTTGTGACATGTGGTGGGAGCGTAGGCCGTCTTGGTGATTTATGTACGCTACCGCAGTGGTGCTGTCTGACCTGACTAGGACATGTTTGTCTCGAACTAACGTGAGAAACTTCCGCAGGGCAAGAAAGACAGTCAACAACTCCAGGCAGTTGATGTGCCAATGCAGTTGGGCCCCTTTCCAACTGCCTGCTACTACGTGCCCGTTGCACACCGCGCCCCAACCCGATCTGGAGGCGTCGGTCGTGACCAGGACGCGTCAGGACACCTGCTGTAAGGGTACTCCTGCCTGTAGAAAACGGAGGTCTGTCCAGGGTTTGAGTGTTTGGCGGCAGGCGGGGGTGATCGTCACATGGTGCGTGCCGCGGCACCATGCTCATCTCGGGACTCGAGTCTGAAGCCAGTGCTGAAGCAGTCTCATATGCATCAACCCCAATGGCTCGACCGCCCGGTGGATGCCATATGCCCCAGGAGCCTCTGGAAAAGTTTTAAGGGGACCGTCGTGCCTGGCCTGAAAGCGGCGAGGCACGGCGAGGCACCTCAACACTGACTGCGCACGCTCGTTGGTGAGACGTGCTGACATTGAGACCGAGTCTAACTCCATACCGAGAAAAGAGATGCTCTGGACTGGAGTAAGCTTGCTCTTTTCCCAGTTGACCTGAAGCCCCAGACGGCTGAAGTGCCTGAGCAACTGGTCTCTGTGCGTGCATAGTAACTCTCGTGAGTGGGCCAGGATGAGCCAGTTGTCGAGGTAATTGAGTATGTGGATGCCGGCTTCTCGGAGCGGGGCAAGAGCTGCCTCTGCGACTTTTGTGAAGACGCGAGGGGACAGAGACATGCCGAAGGGGAGGACTTTGTACTGATACGCCTGGCCATCGAACGCGAACCACAGAAAGGGGCGGTGGCGAGGCAGAATTGAGATGGGAAAGTACACGTCCTTCAGGTCTACCGCTGTGAACCAATCTATATGTCGATCGCAGGTTAAGATGTGTTTCTGCGTGAGCATTTTGAACAGGAGTTTGTGCAACGCTTGGTTGAGAACTCGCAAGTCCAAGATTGGTTGTAAGCCACCGCCTTTCTAGGGTACGATGAAGTAAGGGCTGTAGAAACCCTTCTTCATCTCGGTTGGAGGGACAGGCTCTATCGTGTCTTTGAGTAAAAGAGTGCCGATTTCCACGCGCAGGGACTGGGCATGTTTGCCGTGTACTGCGGAAAAGCAGACACCCATGAAAGGGGGGGGGGGCCTGGGAAACTGAATTGCGTAACCGAGTCGGATGGTCCAGGCCAGCCAGCGAGATGGGTTGGGAAGTGAGAGCCATGCGTCCAACCTCTGCGCTAGGGGCACCAAAGGGACAATTACTTTTGATGTACCCGGCAGGGCTTCGCAGCGGGGCGGAGCAGGTAGGGCAGCGTCGGGAGGCAGTGACGCATCCCGAGGCTTTGGTGCTGAGAAAAGACTCAAAGCACTTACCTTGCTCCACACACCCGTGACTGAGGAGGAGGTCCAGGGTAGGCGTCCTCTAGACTCGTCGGAACCGGCCGGCCGGGGAACAGTCGTGTGGCTGGAGACGGGTGGGCAATGAGAACGGCATTTGTGGGCCAGGTGACCAAGAGACATAGGAAATAGCTCTTTTATTGAGAATGTGGGTACGGCAAATGAAAATTGAACAAAGGATTCTCCTCCCGGCCCTCCACTGGGGGACGGAGTGGTCTTACCATCTCCGGAGCTAACGTCTCGGTTCCTGGGTCGACCGTCTCAGGAGCACCTGGGAGCCTTCCGGCTGGTCCTCGAGGGGGTCCAGGAGACAGGGGGCGTCTGCTTCCTGCAGTGTGCTCGACACTGGGGCTGAGAGCCGGGCCCGGGTTGAGGCGGAGCAGGATGTTTATTGGCCGCAGGGGGACGCCCTCGGCGAGCAGACGGGGCAGGGCCCATGGCGGCAGGTTTGCGGCCTGGCAGGATGTGAGAGATGGCCTCCGTTTGCTTTTTCACCACGTAGAACTGCTGGGCGAAGTCCTCGACGGTGTCGCCGAAGAGGCCAAACTGGGAGAGGGGGGCGTTGGGGAAGCGAACTTTGTCGGCCTCACACATCTCGACCAAGTTCAGCCACAGATGACACTCCTGGACCACAAGCGTGGCCATCGCCTGCCCGAGTGCCTGCGCCATGTCCTTCGTGGCCCTGAGGGCGAGTTCGGTTGCTGAGCTCAGTTCCTGCAACACATCAGTGTCAGGGCTACCCTCCAGCAGATCCCTGAGCACCTTGGCCTGGTGGACTTGCAGGATGGCCATGGCATGCAAGGCAGAAGCGGCCTGTCCCGTGGCGCTGTAGGATTTGAAGGTAAATGAGGATGTCGTCCTACAGGCCTTGGAAGGGAGTATAGGACGACCCCGCCAGGTGGTAGGGTTACCGGGGCATAAATGGAGCGCAACAGCCCTATCCACCTGGGGAATCGTCGTATACCCGTGGACCGCTCTGCCGTCGAGGGTAGCGAGAGCGGACAAGCAGGGCTTGTGACGAGTGGAGAGGGGGACTCTCCACTAAGACGTCAGCTCGTCATGCACCTCCGGGAAAAACGTCGAGTCTGTGAGCTGCGCCCAGACCCCAGGAACCAGTCTTCCAACCATGACGGGTGTGGGGAGGACTGAGGGCTCCAATCCAGCCCCACACTGACGGCAGCCCGGGCAAGCATGTCGGACATCTGTGTGCCAGGGGAGGTATCAGCATCAGATCCCGCACTCTCTGATGCAGCGGCAAGCTCATCCACCTTGAGCTCCAGAGAATAGGCAGACTGGCCGTGAGGCGAGCTGCTGTTGCCTCGAGCATGGACGGGAGTCAATGAGCGTGCCAGGGGGCGGGTGGTCCGAGGGGGTGTACCCGGCGGAGCTGCACCCTCTGCCCTCCCCATATCGCCTCCATCGCCAGCCGCATCGTCCTCAATCCTGTGGGAAGAAGTAGCGACACGGGGGGCGGCTGGAGTGGCGTGCTTTCTATTGAAAGCAAGCCGCGACCGCAACATTGCCATGGTCATGCCCTCGCAGTGAGAGCATGAACCATCCACAAATGCTGCCTCGGTGTGATCGGTGCCGTGAGTACAGTTTGCCAAACCATGGGTACGGATTGTAAAATCGTGGGTACAGTTTAAGAATCTGAGAGTACAGATTAGTAAATTGAGGGCATGGTTTATAAATACGTGGACACAATTTGTTAAAATGAGGGAATGGTTTACATATCTGTCAGCACAGTTTATAAACTGAGGGTCTGTGGTTACAGATTTGCGGTTGTCTTTTTTTTTTTTTTTGCTCTTACAGGTGACTTCTCAGACTCTGTATTAAACAGATATTTTAATGAAATAATATTCATTACATATTTTAAAGATAAAATGTTCAATTCAGTCATACAATTTTTATTTCATAACTAGTGTTACAGATCCCCGGACCACGACAGATCCAGCAACAGCAAAGTTGTCATTCATGTACACTTTTAAGCAAGAACATAGAGATAAAATACTGTCACAGTATCAAAACTGTACACAAGAGACATATAAAAAAATCTAATAATCTAATCATTTATAAATAATAAATAAATTACTGGTATGTGCTTATTTGTGTTTGGATACATTTAGTGTGTTAAAGTTGTCCCCAGTCTCCCCTTTTGCAAAAACGGTTTACTGTAAGCAAGGAAAGGCATGTTCAGACAGGAATGAAGATTAATATTAATTCAGGTTAGGTGTTGAAATCACTGTCTGTACCTAGTCATAGAAATCAATAAATCTTAAAAAGTCTTAAAAATAAATTTTCAAGTTGTGCTTCACTCATAAATTTGGAAATTATTGATGAAAAGGTGTGGGAACCCTGAATCAAGTAACCAGTGGTTGTGTGTGTTTGCAGAACCTCGAGTCCAGGTTAAAGGTTTTATTGCCCGATGATGTGGGTGCTGCTTTAATGGATGGTGTTGTTTTATGCCATCTTGCCAATCACATTCGTCCCCGATCAGTGACCAGCATTCATGTGCCCTCCCCTGCAGTGGTAAGTCCCATTTCACTCTTTTCTTCTGGCTTGCTTCAGACTTTCTTTGATCCATTTTACTGCAATCCATTAATGAACAACTGTGTCTCAGCAGATATTTCTGGTGAATTTTATTCAAATTGGAGAGCACTTTAATTACCATTCATTGTTCCATATACAGCATTCAAATTAATGCATATTGAGAATGAAAAAACCCTAGTACTGTATGTGCAATAATACACCAAAGACGGAAGACTACAATACAGTTCATATGTAGTACACAGTACATTTCTTTGAGGTTATGTTTGTAGAGTACAATGCCTAACTAGGTGTTGACTCAATATAGCAACAAATATTAAACGCTACAGTTGAAGTCAGACATCTGTCACTCCCTTCGACGTTGTGTTGAGTGAAGCGACACTAGAGGCCTTCCCCTTGATGACACAACATCTTGTTAGCTCCATCAGGGAACGGAGGTAACTCTGTTTTTCACAAGTCCAGGCATTGAATCGTAGAAAACATTCCCAGTCTTAGGTTAGTTAAGATAACTACTTTATTTTAAGAATATGAAATGTCAGAATAATTGGAGAGAGAATTATTTATCTCAGCTTTTATCACATTCCCAGTGGGTCAGAAGTTTACATACACTTTGTTAGTATTTGCCTTTAAATTGTGTAACTTGGGTCAAACATTTTGTGTAGATTTCCACAAGCTTCTCACAGTAAGTTGCTGGAATTTTGTCCCATTCCTCCAGACAGAACTGGTGTAACTGAGTCAGGTTTGTAGGACTCCTTAGGTTTGTGCGTCTCCATCCTGAGCAGTATGATGGCTGCATGGTCCCATGGTGTTTATACTTGCGTACTAATGTATGCAAAGATTAACATGGCACCTTCAAGTGTTTGGAAATTACTCCCAAGGATGATCCAGACTTGTGGAGGTCCACAATTGTTTTGGCTAATTTCTTTTGATTTTCCCATGATGTCAAGCACAGAGGCACTGAGTTTGAAGGTAGGCCTTAAAATACATCCACAGGTACACTTCCAATTGATGCCAGTTAGCCTATCAGAAGCTAATTGGCTAACTGCCTAAAGGCTTGACATAATTTTCTGGAATTTTCCAAGCTGCTTAAAGGCATAGTTAACTTGTGTATGTAAAATTGTGACACAATAGAATTGTGATATTGTCAATTAAAAGTGAAACAATCAGTCTGTAAACTTACTTAAGTAAAAATTACTTAAGTCATGCACAAAGTAGATGTCCTAAACAAATTGCAAAAACTATAGTTTGCTATTATGAAATCTGTGGAGTGGTTCAAAAATGTGTTTTTAATGACAGCCTAAGTGTATGTTAATTTCTGACTTCAACTGTATCTCTTTCATGTAAATCTGAGGGCAATTTGGTGAATGTTTGCCATTAAAATGGATAGCCCTGTCCACAGTGAAATCTCTTTGGTCCAAAATTTCCCTTCACTTATCAGTATATTAAATGACAAGTATGTTCTGATTGGCTGTGAATGTGTCATGCATTAGTTTTGCGGTCAGTGTTGACAAATTGCTTGCTCCTGGAAAGTCATGCCGGGTTTGACTACATGCCAGGTAGTCATTGCCAGACTTCCTGAGAGTTTAAAAAATGTGTGTGTGTGTGTGTGTGTGTGTGTGTGTGTGTGTGTGTTATCTCTCCTAAAGCCAAAGCTGAGCATGGCCAAATGCCGGCGGAATGTTGAGAATTTCTTGGATGCATGTAAAAAGCTTGGAGTGCCACAGGTAGGATTAAGCTGCATTTTCTGTGTTATAAAAGGAATAGTTCACCCACAAAAATTAAGTGTACCCTTTGCTAAGCCCTGCACTAAAAGTGTTTTTGACCAATCATATCTTAGCAACTGTTGCCCTGTACCATTTCTCTGACAAGCGTTTGCTTTTTTTCCGATGAGAGTCTATGGAAGTATTGTGTTTGAGTAGTTTTATGCTGAATTGTATTGGAATTATCCTAAAAAATGTACTGGGTCACTTGTAATAGTGACATGAAGAACCAAGAGAGGATGCACTCAGTTTTTTCTGTCTGTATTAAAATGTACTGTATAACATCAGCAAGGACAGTTACATTTGCACCAAGGTAAATTAAACCTAACTGTATGTTGAAAAATATTGTGTTATGAGATGTTATGAGCAGTTCCCCATCTGTCGCTCACTTCGACGTTGTGTTGAAGAAGCGACACTAGGGTCTCTTTTGAGAGCCTCGCGCATCTCTGAACTTGAGAAAAGTCCCCCGGACATACGGTATAAAGAGAGGAAAATATGCGTCTGTCCATTCAGATTTTTCCTTCGGAGCCGAGTGGTTGTGTGATCAGCGAGCTGCATTCACTGACTGTTCCATTAATCTCTACAGAGCGTATGCTGTTGGATCTATGGCGCATATCAGCGGCTTTCTCCTTCTCTGCACAACAGTGCAGCTTTGCCTCTGGGTGCTTCGAGAATATTTTCCATAAAAGAGTTTATTTTCTCTAAAAGAGCAATACACAGTGGCATTGAACGTCCTTTTCAGTATGCGTCTTTAGTTCCTGGATGCGGTCGAGTTCTCTCCGCTCCTGACTGTCACAGATACTGCCTCGTGTGTCTGGGCAGCAAACACACTGAGGCAGCATTTGTGGATGGTTTGTGTTCTCAAAGCGAGAACCTTACCACGAATTCAGCTGAGGAATTCCCCGACCAGACCCACTACGGGTACTGAAACTATTCTGTACTGGAATAGGTGCTCCACAGGATGGGCCCTTGTGTGGATTAATCCCCCTGTGTGTATTTTCCGCGGTACAGTCCCCCTATGGGCGGACCCACGTCTCCCTTGGGCAGTCCCCGCTGCCCCCGATCACCGTGTTTGTAGCAACTCCTCCCTCACAGCAGGTAGGATCTAACACCACGCCATTCTCACATGTGGCCTGAAAACCCATGCGACATATCTCGCCACTCTTTACCTCTATTCTTTTCCCCTATTATTTTCCCCCTGAAAGAATAGGAGTTGGAAAAGAACTCCTTCCCCAATGCGTGTGATAGCGCTAAGATGGCCCCAGCCGCTTTGACTCTATGCGAGAATCATAGAGAGAGAGCGTCGCTTTGTTCCCCCCTTCGGGGGTTCCGGGAATCTAAAAGGTTTATGACGATTTTATGGGGCGTTGGGGAAGGGTACTTGCAGTATGACGCAGCCTGATGCTTTGGCACGCAACTGCCTGCCCGCTCCTGCATCAGCAGCGCACGTACACAGTTCAGCGCATGCCGTGATTGAATATGGATCCCTAGTGTCGCTTCTTTGACACAACGTCGAAGTGAGTGACAGACAGGGAACGTCTAGGTTACTGGTGTAGAGACATTGTGTCCTCCCGGCCACGACGCTGAACTGAGCTACTGTTATGACCGAACCTCATTCTCGGCTCCTCAGTGCAAAACCTGAATGGACAGACGCATATTTCCCTCCCTTTATACCCGTATGTCCGGGGGAGGCACATGCAAATTCTGTCTGCCAATTTCTCATTGGCCTTTTCTCAAGTTCAGAGATGCGCAAGGCTCTCAAGGGAGACCCCTAGTGTCAAATCTTCGACACAACGTCTCGTTCCCTCCATCAGGGAACGGAGGTTACAACAGTAACCTACACGTTCTGTTCACTTATGTCACACTAATGTTATCAGGTGTTTAATTGTCATTAAATTATGCTTTTCTCTTTTCAAGTGACTGATAATCATTTGCCTCAATTGTTTTTCACAGTCTCCACAGTTTTCAATCAAATTATTGTGTAGTTTAACAATTTATTTTACATAAAACAGCAGATTTAAGAATATTATCAATTTCGTTTGAGAATATTTTGTCAAAAGCCACACCATGCATGACAATTTCCCATTCATTCCTATGGGAAGTCACCCATAATCTTGTCAGGGGCGGAGCTTAGCAAAAGGTCAATTCAACATAATTTACTACCTCTCATGTTGTTCTAAACCTGTTTGAATGTCTTTCTAATGCAGAACACAAACTGAGATGTTTTAATTAATATCCCGGTCCATCTTTTCAATACAATGGAGACTTCAGAAAACTTTTCAAATCTTCTGAAGGCAAACAATAGCAAGGTTCCCACATGTCATGGAAAACCTGGAATTTTTCAATGCAGGTTTCCAGTCATGTAAAAGTCATGGTACATGAGAAAAATACCTAAATGTCTTGGAAAATAATTATTTGTCCTCGAAAGTACACAAATACGTATAGTTTTGTCACTGCCGGTGGATGCACATTGTGAAACAATAGTCCCTTTCACACATACAGTGTTTTCCAGAAAATATGCTAAAATTTTCAGGTTAGAGGTCATGTGAACATGACACATTTGAATATATTGGTAAACTTTTCTCTCCCTTAATGAGAAGTTGTATCATTAAATGTCTATTTTGATGGTATGTGTGAACAATTACCAGTAAAGGTAACCCAATTATTATTTTCTGAAATGTACCTGGTTGCATGTGTGAAAGGGGCTATTGTCAATGGTTGTGTAATGTTGAATGTGAGTGTAGCTGTTTATGTCAAGCCAAGTTTTATGTCAAGCCATGTTTTAGTCATGTTCATGTTTATGTCTAGCCAGCAGACAATCTTTACAGAATACTTGACCTACAATGAACCCAGCAATCCAGCTCCTCTGCCTACATCAGGGGAATCATCCCCTTTAGGATTACGTTGAGGACTTTTTCGTTCTGGCCTGCCTGGTGGACTTAAATGAGGTTGCATTCAAAGATTTGTTTTAAATGAGCCTATCTCCATGTTGATGCCAGGAGGTAAGAGTACCCTCATGCTCGCTCAATATATTGACCTTGCCCTGCAGATCATTGGTTCCACATTCACTTTGGGGGAGGCAGATGTTGAATCGGAGTCCCACATCATGGTCGACGAGCCAGTGTCCCACATCATGGTCGACGAACTAACGCCCACGCCTGCCACAACCAGAGTCAGCTCCAGGCCATGTCACAGCCATGCCTCAGCATGCTCAATGTCATGTCACAACCGCGCCTCAGCCTGCTCCATGCCATGTCACAGCCAATTCCCAAACTGCTCCATGCCATGTCACAGCCGAAACTCAGACTGCTCCATGCCATGCCGAGCTAACGCCCACACCTGCCATGGCCAACGAATCAACGCCCAAGCCTGCCACGGCCAACGAGCTGAAAGCTTCATCTGTCCCAGGGCCAGCGTTATCAATCTCATCCTTCCCAGAGCCAGCGTTGCCAGCCTCTTCCGTCCCAGAGCCAGCATTACGAGCCTCGTCTGTCCCAGTGCCAGCGTTTCCAGCCTGGTCCGTCCCAGATTCTGCACTGCCAACTTTGGCCTCCCAGAGGAGGAGGAGGAGAAAGGCTTTTGTTTTCAAGTCTCTGCCCATGTACACGACCACGGAGGTCGTTTCCAAGTCTTTTTTATATATATATATATATATATATAATATAAAATAAAAACATTCATATAATTAAAGTGCATTACATTCTTGTGGCAGAAGAGTTAATCATTAATAAGTCAATACAAAAAGTGGCTTTAGAATACAATGTATTGTTTACTACCATATTATTGAACATAAGTCAGCCATTGGCATACAGTTCACAGCAATCCATTTCACAAGTGAATTTGTCAATCAGTTAGAGATTTATTATGAGGGCTTGTTTAAGGATCCGTCAATGAACAGCTGCGTCAGACATGTTTGTGTAGCGTCTTGGATGCGTTGCATCATAAACATAACAATTTTATGTCACTGTGTTAAGTTAAATATAGTTTAATACTTAGAACACATCTTGAGATCCCTTAGTTCGGATTTGCGCTCCATCAAGTGTTTTGAACGCAAGAATGTAACGCACGTCTGTGTTGTTCTGCTGCTCAAGGGTGTTTTTCTTCACTGTATAAACTGCGCATTGCCACTCAGCTGAAGTTTCACTTACTGCCCTCTGGAGTAAACAGGTGGTACTACAAGCTTACATTTCTCAGGAATCTTCCATATTACGTTCCGGGGGGGCATTGCTATTAATGGCGTTAATTTTTTTAACGCGTTATTTTTAGTCAAATTAATCGCACTGAATTAACGCGTTAAATCGACAGCCCTAAAATAAATATATATCTGCATGTGCTGCATGCTTTAAATTTAATGTGTTATTAATTCAGAAAAAATATGCCATAAAAAACATTATGACCTCTTGTGCGTTTTGTTTAAACATCCAACCGTTGGGCAAATAAAATGCCCTGGAAAATTTTGCCTTTAAAAGAGTGGAACCCTGAATAGGTTTTGGTGAAAACAAACGAAATTACACGAGTCACTGTGAACGAGCATCTCATAGCTTTTTGAGTGCAACTTTAAACGTTTTATTTACTGTGTGCTTGTGTGTATTTCTATAGGACAAATTGTGTTTGCCACATCACATCCTGGAGGAGCGAGGTCTGGTGAAAGTTGGTGTCACTGTACAGGCATTGCTCGATCTTCCATCAACAAAACCCAACCATCTTTCCACCATGTAGCATTGCTGGATCATGGGATGACCGCTAGCATCCATTTATCTTGCCTAACCAACTCATCTTCATGTCCTCTACCCCAGATAATTTCTTAATACTTTTATGGGGAGGTCATGACCCTTCATTCAACTACGGCGATAAGGTCAGCTTCCCCCTACCTCTTATAACCCCTTATAAAGTGTCCTAGACATTTTAAAGCTTACTTGGGAGGAAATAGGAAGTTTAAGCCACATATTTCATTCTGAGAGGAGACAGGTAAGCAGACCAAAAACGAAGAGAGGTACAGACCCTATTAGGGCAAGCTTAATGCAGTAGACTACAATAGTAATGAATTCACCTTTTCTTGGATAAACGCTAAATATCTGTTTCTATTCCATGAGGGAGGTACACCTTCTTTTTTTATCTCCTCATTTCTCTCATTGTCTCTCTTCTCTTGGACCGGTGAGCCCTACGGGCGAGGACATGAGAAAAGTACACATCTGTCTGGCTGATTATGGACCAGAGGGAAGGTGGTACTTAAACACCAGACCGACCTTCACATGTATGAAGCCACTAAGAGCTGTCAATCAACTGCAACCTTTGTCATGTCCCATTCTGTCACTCCCTTGCTGTATGAGAAAAAAATAAAAGGGCATAAACATGTGCATGTAATCTGAACCAGACTAGCACTGACTGGACCTGACAGATGAAAATGTGTTGACATAAACAATGTGTCCATTACAAACACGGTTGATACACTTGGGTAAGGCGAGTCAGTGCTGTGGCAGCGGGCTCTGCATTATGAAACATTAAATTTTTTTTTTTTTTGCATGTCTGTGGACGGTGAACAGTGAATACTCACCTCTTACATGCCTGTACAAGACGAAGACATACATATATTGTTTTACTGTACCTGTGTTTGCCAGTGTTTATTGTTTCATTATTGTTTTCGCTTTTATTTCCATGGGGTTTTAATTAATTCTTCAGTTCTTGTATAAAATCTGTGCCTGCTTCAGCAATTTACAGCATCAATTGGACATGTTTTGCACTTGTGACCATGTAAATGTGGCGTGCACACATAATTTTATTGCGTGATGTGCAGGAATGCACTAAACGTGTGTGGCAGCGGGGGGCATGGTCAAGCATCCGTCCGGGGGAGAAAGCGGTAAGGGCGCTTGCACCTGAGCCCCCGCTGCCACAATGTGTAAATTAAATGTCCCTGTGAAACAATATTTTTTCCATACAGTTGAAACTGTGAAAAGTCCATTAATAATGAATACACGCTTGATTGTAATGATTGAAACTCACAATAACTTCAGTATACGATGACAGTTTTAAAATGATCTTGTGGAACAAATCAAAGGAGGATGCTTAGAATATTCAATCATGTTGTAAATGATTTGAAGTGAGGAATTTTGTTCACCACCATAAACTGAAGATCTGTGTTACTATTTACCATTTACTTATTTTATATTTATTTGTTTGAATCTTATTTACTATTTTCATCAACCTAAGAAATGTTGTCCAAAAAAATTACAATGCCAGTAGAAGTTGGAAAAGGCTCATGTGTTTTATTTATTGCCCTCCAACAGACACATCAAAAGCCATCATAACATGTACAGTATCGCACAAAAGTAAGTACACCCCTCACATTTTTGTAAATATTTGATTATATCTTTTCATGTGACAACACTGAAGAAATGACACTTTACTACAATGTAAAGTGGTGAGTATACAGCTTGTATAACAGTGTAAATTTCCTGTCCCCTCAAAATAACTCAACACACAGCCATTAATGTCTAAACTGCTGGCAACAAAAGTGAGTACACACAAATTGGGCCCAAAGTGTCAATATATTTTTGTGGCCACCATTATTTTCTAGCACTGCTTTAACCCTCTTGGGCATGGAGTTCACCAGAGCTTCACAGGTTACCACTGGAGTTCTCTTCCACTCCTCCATGACGACATCACGGAGCTGATGGATGTTAGAGACCTTGTGCTCCTCCACCTTCCATTTGAGGATGCCCCACAGATGCTCAATAGGGTTTAGGTCTAGAGACATGCTTGGCCAGCGAGGCCTGTTCTGAGTGGAACCGGTCCTGTTTAAACCACTGTATGGTCTTGACCACCGTGCTGCAGCTCAGTGTCAGGGTCTTGGCAATCTTCTTATAGCCTAGGCCATCTTTATGTAGAGCAACAATTATTTTTTTCAGATCCTTTTTTCAGATATATTTGCAATGAGGTGCCATGTTGAATTTCCAGTGACCAGTTTGAGGGAATGTGAGAGCGATGACACCAAATTTAACACACCTGCTCCCCATTCACACCTGAGACCTTGTAACGAGTCACATGACACCGGGGAAGGAAAATGGTTAATTGGGCCCAATTTGGACATTTTCACTTGGGGGTGTACTCACTTTTGTTGCCAGCAGTTTAGACATTAATGGCTGCGTGTTGAGTTATTTTGAGGGGACAGCAAATGTACACTATTATACAAGCTGCACACTCACTACTTTACATTGTAGCAAAGTGTCATTTCTTCAGTGTTGTCACATGAAAAGTTATAATCAAATATTTACAAAAATGTGAGGGGTGTACTCACTTTTGTGAGATACTGTTTATCTTTTGCATTGATCTTTTCAGAACACTGATTAAATATAGTAACAGTATTGCCATTCTTCTCAGATCAACTTCCCATTCTTTGCCTTCCTCTCACTTTTATCAGCCTGAGCTGCATATTTTAACACATTGGTTTTTGCAGGTTTGTTTAGGTATCCACTCATTCTAGTGATAAATTGAGTGTCTAAAGTGATTTTGAACACTTTGTTTCCTTGAAGCCACTTTGGAACAAAACAAACTTTGACTGTTCGTGACTGTTGAAAAGAGCATAAATTGCAATGCTGAACATGCCATTGTTTGATCAAATATGTTTTCTTGAACAGACTAATGTGCAAATGTTATTCTATGATGTATGCTTTCCAAACAGCCACAATAAACGACTGACAGATGGAGCTTTTTTGTGGAAAAAGCTTTATAGGAACCAGACTGTGAATAATGAGTGATGCCTCACTCACCTGTCATACTCTATATGGAATAGCAGATTGCTTTTTGTTCAGTTCCAGTTCCACTACCAAGTGTGCTATAAACTGCCATTTTGTAGCACTTGCAAGTACCAATTGTGTTGAATTGTGAAATACATAATTCCCAGAACATGAACTGCAAAAGATTGTCAATTTCTGAAACATTCAAACATTAGTGCAGTAAAATACTACAGAAGTACAAAAGTATAGATCAGTGGTTCTTAACCACCAAATTGGCAGGCACCTCCTCCCCTTCATGATTTATTGGATTCCTGTTCTAAAAATGGTATTTCTTCAATGACAGTAACAGTTGTTGAGGAGACTAATTAATTTGTCTTTTTGGTTTTCCAAGATTGCACACTCCACAGTACAGGTCTACATTGCAATAACAGCACATAACATGACCGCGCAAAATCATTGTAAGCAGGGATCTCTTAATACGAGTGATAAATCTAATGACAGTTTATGTTGTAGACCATCTTGATTTTTTGCAGATTTAGCATTTAAATTGTTTTTTATTATTTTAAAGCTAAATTATGAAATTACTCCACATATCGGAATTGCAAAATTTGCACTATTGCAAACAGTTTCAAGTTTTGATAGCTCAGGCAGTATATTGCAAATTTGGTGATTACAGTTTGTTTCTTCTGAAAATGTGCGTACTGTGATTACTGTTTTTGTGGCATTTAAAAATGGTTGACAGTATGCTGTTTCTGTCACAGCCATTCTTACTGTTTGTTACAATATTTTTTTTTCTCCCCCCATCAAACTCCATCCTGGCTCTCACTCATCAGCTCTTATTCACTTTTACGTTGATGAGAAAATGTTCCGTTTGTAAAAAAATAAGTGTTGATTCAAATGTAATGAATAGACAAGATGCACCTCCTATGCAGTGCATGCGTATGTATAGATGTTTTGTATGACACAACTGAAACTGCATGTCTGTATCAAACCACCATTCATGTACATAGGCCCTGTATAAAAGCATTAGGATGTTTCTTAAAAAGGAAAACAAAACATTTCAAATGTAAAAATAGTGGAATAAATGACCTTTTCCAGTGTTTCACTTTGTCAGTTTGCATTGCTTTGAGTTCTGTCTTTACTGTACAACAAATCACAATAACCATTGCCTCAAGGAGCAGAGCCTGGGTTTCTACAAAACACCAACAGCCCACAATTGTTCATGGCAGAATGAAATAATCCTAAAAGACACTATAAACAAACTAATAGAAACAGGGCTATAAATAAGATACAACATGCATCAACAAATTAGTGTGGTTTGCTCATATGTTAGTGTCCAAATTCTGCCAAATGATGAATGGGATTACCTAAGTTCCATGGAAAGCATTGATCTCTCTTCCAAAGAAAACGGGATGAATTCCATCCGTGAAAACATTCGGTTAGGATGGAAGGGTTGTGGTCTCAAGTTACACTGATCAACCAATGTTACCAGACACTGCCATCTTGATATTATTTTGCTGCTCTTGCTCTTTTTGGATCTATTTAGATACAGTACAGTTTTGTATGGGCCAACCGTTGCTGACAAAAGATTGTATCAATGAACAAACTAGAAGGTATACAGACACCTTTGAACAATATATATTTTATGTATAAAATACAGCTTTTTAAAACTCTTAGTCCACCTGAATATACTGTATGTAACAATTTACCTAAGCAGTAATATTTGAACATTCGTGAGTGAGTTTGTTACTGCGTAAGCTAATTTTGCCCAGGTATTGAGTTGATTAAAGCAAGGAGAAAATAAAGTTAGCATGCCTGTAGATGGTTCATTAGTCTATAAATGCTAGACTTCGGTCTTTATCTGGCTTTTCACGTTGGATATATTTCAGTACACTAAAATGTGCATTTGATTCCCAATAGGCCCTATTTCTAATCAAAAGTTATTGTTACAAAACATGTTATTGTCCAACTGTTAAAAAAATAAAATAAAAAATGTTTTGTGCTTGTATGTGCTGCTAAAAAGGAATCTGTTTGCAAAGATAGAGAGCGCTCATACCATTGACCAGTATTCCTCCTGTAAATGGACTTACATGTAATACAATCCATGATTTAAAAATGTTTGGCACACTGGCTCAGCAGGCTTTGGAGATTCATAATCACATGGAACATAACACTTATCTTCTGTTCAGTGGAAGAAGAATTGTTCACTGTCTAATAATGACCTACCTTATTCTTTAGAAAGCATTTGCATAAAACTCATTGAAGTAAATCATGCTCTGCAAATGTAGTTGCACTAACAATGGAATGTTGTTTATGTCTTTATGTTCACGTGAAATTTTACATCCAACAGCTCACGGCAAAAAAAAATAATAAAACCACAAGTATTTCACATAAGGTTTATTTTAGTTAAACAAGGCTACACCAATAAAATGCTGGCAGTGACTTTAGGAAAGGAAAAAACTTTAAACCGCTCGTGCGCGCGCACACGCGTACACAATGTGTCCCGCTTCCCCATACAAAATGTGAGCGCCTTTAGGTATTTTCACTCAGACCATCCTCAGCCAGCTTGATGAGATCAGGAGCATTCAATCACACAACAGAGAAAGTGAGTGTATTTGTTCCCTCTTGCACTGTTTTTAAAAATGTACTTTTCTGTTCAATATATTTTGACATATTGTTCTTGTCCTCTTCTGAATGAGAAAACATCATTATATAAACAGTATATGTAATGTATATATGTATATGAGAAAACTGTTAATGGATGTATTATTCTTATCCTTTTCTGAATGAGAAAACGTCATCATATAAACTGTATATGTACTGTTTATATGTATATGACAAAACTGTTAATGGATATATTATTCTTATCCTCTTCTGAATGAGAAAACTGTTCATCACTTGTCCTTTGTGTATGTGTGTGTGTGTGTTTATATTATATATATATACACACACACACACACACACACACACACACACAGGGCAAGTGATGAACAACCTATAGATATATAGGATGAATTCACACAATATACCATATATTTATATTTAGAAATCATTTATAGTGCATTATAGTTTGAAGTATATACATTTATAACAATGAATACTTCATAGTAACTTCTTTTATTTCAACATTTTGTAAAGCAAACACATGCTGAAATACCCAAAGTTTTTCAAAATTGCATGTTTATTTATTATACATTGAACCTTAAACACTTAAGAGAACATACTATAACCATCAGGGGGAAAAAGGTAACAGAGTAAATAATAGATTGTTATATTTTATGTTCTAACAAAAAATAATAAAAATAATCATATTTTTTAACTAACAGCCTAATAAACATTTATTTTATGTAGATCTAATTATTTGCAGAAATAATATTATTCACAATCTGCTTACCCTACAAATATACTGTATTTAACTGTATCCAAATGTACTGTTAGTGTTATTTCATTTAATGTCATACAACTTAATTAATCCCTAAGGGGTCAATTCAGTTTGATGCATAAAACAATACAAAAGACAAGACAAACAATAACATAAATATAATAATAATTTTAAAAAAGAAATATAAAGGAACCATCTAATTGACAAAATGGATAAATGGGTCAATATAAACAATAAAATTGTAAATACATGACCTTTCCAACTTTACACAGTTCTCAAGACTTTTATTCAGTAGATGAATCCAATTTGAGCATGCATTACCATCTTAGGCTAAGAACTAGTGATACAGGACAGAACAGTTGTTCTACAGCAGTTTTATAGTTGGTATGCCAAGCAGCTGACATAACGCTCAACAAGCCATAAATTAAATTACATCTGAGGATTTAAACTGAGACAAAGCAGCCTGGGGAAATTAATGGTGCACACCCTTTGTATAAGCAATTCATGTTTAAAGATTTTTTAATTTTACAGAACAATGGTTAAAATTGAGGGATGCAGGTCCTGTCTCTTTGTGAATAGAGATGACTTATCTAAGGGTTTATCTGATGATCTTTCCTACTCTAGACAGAAGAATATGTTGCTACTGAATAAGATTCTTGCATGGATTTCTGCTTCCCTGCTTTTGCTGACTCAACATCCTGTTTGCACATCTGCAGTCATGGCCTGTGGAGTGTTCGGTAAGCTTCCTGCCTGATTCCAATAAAATGACAGATAAAGAGAGAGAGAGAGAAAGAGAGAGAGCGTGAGAGAGAGAGACACACACACACACAGAGAGAGAGAGAGAGAGAGAGAGAGAGAGATCTGTCAACTAAAATTTGGACAAGAAGATAAAAGAAACAAGCTGATGAACATCAAACAAGCTTACAATCAAACCTGACATTTCTCAAATATGCACTACAATAGCCTGTATTTGTTTTCGCTGGAATTTGTGACAGCACTGATATTTCTTTTGTCGCTACATCCATGATTGCTACTGTATGTGAGTAATGACAGAGGTTTTACATTGACTTTGCTTCACAGATCATTGATCATTTTGACTGAATTCACTGGATTTCACAACTGCTCCTTGTGCTCACTCATCATTTTGACTCATGTGTAGTTTACCCCACTTACTTTGAAAATTAGATGTAACATATGTATTACCTTCAGCTTGAAATTCTAGAACTACAACTGAGCATTTGTTTTTGGTTTGGTCAACCTTGGGTACTGAATAAAACTTGATTATTCAGATGCAACCAGTTCTAGAAGCCATTTCATCTGAGATTAATTTGTTTATGTTTTTGATTGTCAGTAAATTCTGTACTAAGCAACAAAAATGCATATGTTATAATTTACAGTATTAGTACAAAAGTACACTCACTGAGCACTTTATTATGAACACTATGGTGTTTTGCTTCAAGGTTCGATGTGTTGTGCATTCTGAGATGCTATTCTGCTCACTACAACTACAGAGCAGTTATCTGTGGCCTTTCTGTCAGCTCACACCAGTCTGGCCATTCTCCGTTGATCTCTCTCATCAACAAGTCATTTCACTCTGCAGAACTGTCACTCACTTTATGTTTTTTGTTTTTGGCACCATTCCGAGTAAATTCTAGAGCCTGTTGTGCTTGAAAGCATGCCAGCCCATCTGGCACCAACAGTCATGCCACAGTCGATCTCATCACTGAGATCACAACCCCTAGTCATTCATTACATTTTTAATCGCCACATGTGTAAAGTAGCAAAAGTAATGTTCTATGTTCATTTCTCATAGTGGATCCACCTGCCAATATTGAGATAACAGATCCTGGCCTCCTCGGTCAACTTAATATCCACTGGAATAGACCAGACAGCATTCAGAACCTTATCGACTGCACAGTAAGATACCAACTTCGATACTATGACACCTATGAGGAACGGTGGAAGGTAAGAATCCCCTACAAAACACACACATACAATTGTATTTTTTTCCTTTGTACAACAGAATGAAAACATCAGTTAACTTTAATTTCTTAGGCTTTGCCACAATGAGGTCAAGCTTATCAACAGATTTGTTTATTTGAATGAGTCTCTCATTTTTTTGTTGAGAGGATGTTCAGATCTGATAGTGAGACCACATTATTATCTCAATACTGCAAGAGCATGATTGAGATAAAAGATAAATAATTTTATCATTGTGACTAAAAACGTATTTAATTCAGGGATTTTGTACTCTTTAGATGCTTACTTTGAGCTGAAAGTAAACTGAATTTGTACTGTATATGCCACTTGCTGAACTTTTACTCTTTTACAAAAGTTTGGAAAACAATGAGTGCCAAACTGGTTTCAGAGCCAATCCATTGAAGGAGGCATGTTTGAGTTTCACCCACTGGTAAAATAAGAGCTCCATGGAACTCTTTAAGATTAAGTATAAAAGTCCTTTAAGGCATTGCCAAAAGATAATTTTGTATTTGTTTTAATGGAGCCCTTCTGATAATACAACATGCAGGCAGGATACTTAGTGTAGTATGTCTGGATCAGACATCCTCACACACAAAGACCACACAAGCACTTGATGAGATCTAGTGCTTTTGTTTAATCTGTAACAGAAATAACATCAGTGGATCAACAGGGCATCGGCTTCTCTCTCTCTCTTTCATGTACACACAGAGATTCACTGAGTAAAGCAACAGTGCATATGCTCATCAGCCTCGTGCATTGGTGGACTGAGGCTATCACATGTCGGACAAGGAAAAACCCCGGAGGTGTTCCACTGATGACGCTCCCTCCCCAAACAAACACCCGAAGAAAAGTTCCTCTACTATAACATTGTTTTCTTTTAACTTATGAACAATAACGGAAACAAAATTTTGTGAAGTTCAATAAATTCTTCTAATAACAAGACATAACCGAGATTGAACATAAATACAGACAATACATTTTTTTTAAAAATTATACAAATACAGAAGAGAAAACCCCCCAGAAAAGTCAAAACATATTAATGAATAAATTACACCAGTTACATTAGCATCTCAGACGATTTATATGAATTCAGGATTTATCTTAAAAAAATAATTTCCTTTTTCTTCCAAAAGCTATAATTTATTAGAGTCCCACACAGTAACACCTCACCCTGTTTGGCAAGAATGGTTTGTGTCTCATCGCAAAAGAAAATAAAAAAACAACAGCTCTCTCTTTGTATGTGTACAGAGTATCCGAACTCTCAAGCTGAACTTTGCTGCCCAGTTTGACCTTGAGAAGTCAGTCAAGCTGAGGATGCTCACTTTGTTGAAGTGCCCCTGCACCAATGGGACAGAGGTCCAAGGGGAGGAGACAGAGAGAGTTTATGCACCTGAAATTACAGGTAAATCTTTAAATCCATATTCTGTTCCTGTGGAGTCCTCTGAAATGCCTCATTTAAATTAATTATGTATGAATTAACTTAATTTGAAATTAGACAAGACACTTTTAGTGCGTCGAGCAAAGTGCGCAAAGGAACAGGAGCATATCAGGGATGCGCAACACATTAGCTGTGGCTCTTTTAGAAGGCTGCGTACTGTGTAGGATGCATCCTTTGAAGGTTGCAGTATACCGAGTGTCCTCCTTTAAACAAGCCTCATTTAAATGAGATGTCCTTAGTAGGACAAACAGAAATGGAACGTTTCTATGGTTGCTATGACAGCACGCCACTCTTTAACAAGCGAGAGCACTTTGCGTGAGAAGGAACAAAGTCCCTTTAGAATGGAATGTATGAGGTACATTTTAGGTGAGTTATAATGATGTAAAGGGAACAGAAAATAGATTTTACAGGTGTACTTTTAGTCTAATACTTTATTTTAATTATATATTAATATAATTATACATATTATATACTCTGCACCCATCCACTTGACAATTAACATTCCTTGCATTTGAACATCAAATTTCTGGGCAAAATGGCATAATTTATTTTTCTCAGACAAATGATTTAAATTTCTGTTGAAGCAAACAATTGTGGGTTGTGAGTGCCACGAAGGATACACCTCATGCATCCTCCGAATTCCCGTGAGAGAAGGTCGCATTCAGAGTGTCCTACTCGCTTTTCTGAAACAAGACAGCCTCGATGAGGTATGCGGCCGACAAATGCGTAATCGGAAGACACTAGTGATTTTGCTGCTTTTGTTGGCAAAGTTTAGTATTCATAAATGTAAGTATGGTGGTTATAAATCCTTATTTTTCATTTTTAATTCAGAGGTTCAGCAATACCTAAGAAGAATTTCCAATTTGAGAAACAAGAAAGCTGTAAAGTGTATTGAAATATGTAAACACATTTGATATTTTTATTTAAACTGTTTATTTATTTTTTATTTCCTTTTTGACTTTTTTTGTTGTCATTTGTTTTAATATACCTCCTGGCTAGTGAAGTTTTGTAAGCATTTATAAAAAAAAAAAAGTGATGGGTCGTCCATGAATGATTAGTTCATTTTGAATGAATCTTTTACTCATTCTTCACTTCTTTTCATTTTGTGTTGGCCGCGCATGTGCATTGCGCAACCTCCGTTCGTTTGTTACGTGAAAACCGCTTAGCTGTATAGGAAATAGAAATTATTAGTTCACCTTTTAACTCTTATGCTATGTATTGCTCACGCAGGAAACAACAACGATTAGTTCACCTCTTGAGTCATCAGAGGTTAACTAATAATTTCTGTTTCTCATAATTTGTCCTTCGCTGCACTATACATTTTTCCTTATTGGTACTATAATCAAAGTTTGCATAAGTAGAGGTGTTGGAGGGATTTGGCAATTGAAAATGTAACATTTTAATTTAATTCTGGTCAAATGAACAAAATGACGTGAATAAAGTTTTGTTCGTTTTGCTGAAACGAGACTCAAAGATCCAAGTCAGTAAAATGATCTGATCTTACTAGAGGAAGCAGCCTTTGAAACGAGATGAGAAGGACCTGGCTACAGCCTGCAGAATGAGGCGGTGCTACATAGGGGGCGGAGCTACAGGTGTTTCCCCGCCCATAACATAGTCTCATTGGTTCCGGTGATGCCAATGTAGCAATTTTGTTCACTAAATTTGGTGACTAGAACTTCGAAGCTCCAAAAATCAAGTAAAGGCAGCATAAAAGGAATCTATAAGACTCTAGTTGTTAAATCCATGTCTTCAAAAGTGATATTATAGGTGTGGGTTAATTCCACCCTTTAATTTTATTTTCCTTTTCTCTATGTTCACAATTAATTTAACAAGTTTACCAACAATCATTACTATTTTATGCTATTTAATGTATTAGATTATCACAAGCAATGTGTATATTTAATATCTGAGAAGTGACTGTCAAAAGTTTAGCAACAGTGCTTATTCATTTTTCAAGAGAATAGATATGTACTGATGACTCTTTATATCTTCAAGTTTAATAATGAATTTAAAAACATTTAATTTTATTAATTTGTTTGCCTTTTTGTAGTATAGATTTGTTATGAAAAATGTTGAAAGTGGGTTCACATTAACTGATCCAATCACAATGGACATTACTTTGTATATAGAATGCTTGAGATTTAATAAAATGCCAAATGTGATTCAATTTAACAGAAAACTGGGGCAGTGGTGGCTCAGCGGTTAAGGCTCTGGATTACTGACCAGAAGGTTGGGGGTTCAAGCCCCAGCACCGCCAAGACACCACTGTGTGGCCCTTGAGCAAGGCCCTTGATCCTATCTGCTCCAGGGGCGCCGAATCATGGCTGACCCTGCACTCTGACCCCAGCATAGCTGGGATATGTGAAAAATAAATAATTTCACTGTATATATGCAGAAATGTATGTATAATGTGTGACAATTGGGCAATTAAATTAAAAATTAAATTAAAATTAAAACTCTTTTGTGAAGTGGTTATTTAAAAAAAAAAAAGTATTATATTAATTTGTGACTCAAAAAAAGCATCTTGCTGTTTTAAAATGATTTGTCTAAGTTGACAAATTTGCCCTAGAACTATTGTCCCTATATTTACACAAGATCACTTTAAACCCCTAGTAGGCCTTTTCCCTAAATGTGGGAGGAATTTATCCCAAAAGTGGGGCAAAAGGCTCCCTCATCACCTTGATTTTTTTTTAATCAAAACAAGCTTCCGTTATTATTTCTTGTCACACAAATTATGTTGATCAATCAATATTCCATAAAAAGAAATCTATTTTTTCAAAATTGATTCACTTTCTGGCATAAAAAGCTAATTTTCCTTAAGTTGTGCTTTTAGCCCTGTTGTACCCTACCTATTTTTAAGGATTCCCATTCCATAGCTCTACAAATGAATAAATATAGAGTCTAATTATTTTTTCTATATTATTTCTATTTTTATTATAGTAATTTATCTATGTGATTTTGTCCTAGGTGTGGAAGGATCTAGAATAAGAGAATTTCACTGTGTTTTCTATGGGAATGAGTACATGGACTGCACCTGGGAGTCAGGACCTGCCCAGCCTCTAAATTCACAGCACCACCTCTATTACTGGTGAGGATCCATGTGAATGCTGCACTCTCCATCTCAAACACAAACATTTCAACACCGTCACAGATGCTCTGACATTGTGCCTCAGGGAGAGGAAAGGACAGGTTGAAGCTCAGTTTACTTAGATAAATTTGAGCAATGTGTTTAAATGCAAAAGGTCCTTATTTATTCAAATGATTCAAATGTTTTGCCTATTCCACAACATAGGACAATGGTGTTCCACATATTAGCTTCTGAATAGATTCCACTCCACTACAGGCCAGGACAGCACAACTCTTTTCTACATTGCAAGACTGGATTTATTGCACATATCAGTGCACATTTAATTTGTCTACTCATTTAAATTATCTCTGAAGATTTCTAATGATGCACAAATAACAAATACATTTTATACCGATATCCCATTTTTTGAATTGACCAAGATAATTACATACTAAATGAGTGCATTTATATCCATTTTGCAGGCACAGTGAAATGGATGAAACAAAGGAATGTCCAGAATACATTGTGATATCTGGAGTTCGGAGAGGATGCAGGTTTCCTCGAAAATCTCTAATAGAGTTCTCACCATTTAATGTGTGTGTAAATGGATCCTCTCCAGCAGGAAATTTGAGAACTGCCTTTTTCTCTTTGGCGGTCCAAAACCATGGTAACTATCCTACACCTTACAAAGAATATCTCACATTGAGTCTAGATACTGCAAACATTGCTAACATGGGGCATATACAAAATGCTTGGGCACCTGATCTGACGCAATAACTAAAGTTATTCTTCGTCCTCTCTATCTTTCTTGCGCGGTGCAGTAAAACCAGCAGCAGTCTCCTATCTCCGACTCAGAGTCTCAGAAATGGAAAGGCTGGTAAGGTTAGATTGGGCGCCACCCAGTGGTATGGTGCCAGAACACTGTTTGGAATATGAGGTGGAAAGTAACACTACGATGGCAGATGGCACTGATCACCAGGTATTTATATACATATTTTGTCATTATTCTATTTAGTGTTGATATAAATAATCTGACAGAAAAAACATGGCTTAATCGTAAACTCTAGTTTATAATGCTATTTGCACATTTGTACTTCTTGATACAAGTTTTTGTCCTGTTTATGAACCAACATGACTGCCAAATTTGAATACAAAATTTTATCATTTGGATTCTCACTTCAAAAATCAGAATATATTTTAAAAACAGATTTAGAGTGATGACAAGATGACAATGATCAGTCTTTTTATTGCTCTTTAAGGGCCAGGAATTTGTAAATTATACTTGTCAACATAAACAAGCTAAAACAAGATATAAAAGCCAGAAAGAAATTCAGTCTTGCATAACCAGCCATTTTACCCTTTACTTTTCCCCATCAGCAGAGGAAAGGTCTTGAGAATACATCCATTGACTTCCTGAAGGAGGGAGAAAGTAAGAAAACCTGCTTTCGGGTCAGGTCAAAGGTGAACATGTACTGTGCTGATGCAGGATTCTGGAGCGACTGGAGCCGTATAAAGTGTATAGGTTAGACAAAACAGTTCTTTGCTTATTATGCTGCAGCTTAATTCAGTTATGTAACAAAATTATGCAAAATCAGTCTTTTTGGATAGATTTTTTTAAACATTTATTAACTGAGTAACACTTATGAGTAACACACAAAAAAATATTATTTCAGATGAAATCATGCCTATTAATTTAATAAAAAAGGGCAAAGTAACCAAAATGTCTCAGTGCACAGTGATCTCACTGAATCATTACCTAACATATGAGTCACAATCCAATGTTTTAGAATGTCAGAAAAAAACTGTGATATTTACTCCATATACAAATTCACAAATCACATCTTTTATATGCTTTTCTCCTATAAGCTTCACAAGAGACATACGTACCTGCATGGGATCATCTCATTCTGGTGGGCCTCCTGGTTATCACCATTGTTTTCATCCTTGTCCTCTGTCTTTCATTGTGGATATTAAGGAAGATGTGAGTGTATGGTTTATTGATTTATTTATAGATCATACAGATTTAATTAATTAGTTCATTCTTCATTTATTGATTAATTTTAAAACATTTCTTTTTTTGCACAGCTGTATGAAAAAGACCAGCAAGAAAGGTGTTCTCTACACGTTATACAAGCAAAAATTCAATGAGAGCATGTCCACAATCCTGAGTCCTATTTTCCAGTGATCCTCACTGTCACCATCTACACAGTATTACCATTTGGCTGTTCTAGACTGCAATGAAAGCCCAAACAAGCACAAGGGAGTTAGATTTGAAATAAGCTGCAGAGTTTATATTTTAGTGCATATGCAGTGAGGGCTGATAGAACCAATAGTGTTGTGGATAAACAATGGTGGGCACTTAAAAGCACCACAGAATTGAACTGAATGTATTAATCAGTTTTTTACCGAACCACTACTACCTGTTATGTTTACACACACACACACACACACACACACACACACACACACATACACACAGACACAGATATGTAACTTAAAGTTACTCATCTATTTTTTAAATGGCAATCTTTCCAGTTTTGCATTTGCTTATTTTTTATTTATTTATATATGACATTTTTGCGGTTTCAACTAGATTTATGACTTTTTCATAATTTGTGGTTATTTTACTGCAAACACAATGAATAAATCAATTTAGAGAATGTGTTCAGAGACTATTCAGAGCCAGGGACAGAGCACTTGTGTTACAATTAATGGGAGAAATAAGGACACCCAATATGCCGGTTGTAGAAAGGGAAGTCCCGAATTAAAGGTAAAAAATACAATATCATTAGAACCAATTTATCTTTGGTTTATATTCTGTTTGTGTTTATCAATAAATACAATTAATATGAAATCTGTTAAACACCATAGGCACACATGCAGGCAGAACATCAGTCCATCCACCAATAGTTACTGCACTCTAGGTTAAGTCATGTCAGTGAATTTGGTAAACTGTACACAGTTTTATTTCCATTTTCCATCATAAAAGCCAGGGTTTGCTGAAAAGTGGCTCAAACATTGTGACAAAAGTATAACAGAGAACTCCGGTGACAAGGCTGAGAAGTACTTTAATTTGATAATTTAATTTAACTTTAATTCAATTCATTTGAGAATTGTGTCTCTCTTTAAAACCACCACTATTAAAAAACTTATTGTTAGTAGTCATCCCACTGATCGACTAGTCAATTGTTGGATGCATTTTCAAATAGCAAATTTTTTTCAATTTCATCATCTTTCAGCTTAACCCAGCTGGACAGGACACCCTCAGGTAGAGCCATAGCTTTAATGCAATTAACCATGGTGTTACTACAGTAAAATTATGTTAATATTGTAACCATGTTTAATTTTGTGGTTACTATGATTTTACTATAAAATACGGTGATACTATGGTTACTGTGGTAAAACCATGATTAATATTTGTAAGGTTAGTGTTAGGTTTAGGGGTATGAGTTGGTGTAGGGTGTCTATGGTACTCTAAATAAACGCGCTGCAGTGATGCCCCTATACTGTATGTTTTATATAAATAGTGGTGCAAATATCATCTAACTGATGCGTGGATGTCAGCTATGCTTTTCGGGCCGTTGTGTGCATGATGCTGGACTGGAAACTTCCGTCCCCCCCCTCACGGCTACTCGATCGGTTTCTCTGGCCAGGGCACCACTCATAGCCTCCAACCTCGCTCTCAGAGCTACGAAGGTCACAGCGCAAGCTCGGGTGGGCGATGGCCACCCTTGTGGTCCAGGAACGGCATTTGTGGCTGGATTTGGTCGAGATGCATGACATTGACAAGGCACGCTTTCTCAATGCCCCCGTCTCCCAGTTCGGCCTCTTCAGCAACCGGACCCACGACTGTCCAGAGAGCGTCACAGCAGCATCTGATGCTGATGACTCGTTTGAGCTGCCACTTTCGGGTCTGCTCTCCCAGTCTGAGGCTGATGCGTGGATGTCAGCTATGCTTTTCGGGCCGTTGTGTGCATGATGCTGGACTGGAAACTTCCGTCCCCCCCCTCACGGCTACTCGATCGGTTTCTCTGGCCAGGGCACCACTCATAGCCTCCAACCTCGCTCTCAGAGCTACGAAGGTCACAGCGCAAGCTCGGGTGGGCGATGGCCACCCTTGTGGTCCAGGAACGGCATTTGTGGCTGGATTTGGTCGAGATGCATGACATTGACAAGGCACGCTTTCTCAATGCCCCCGTCTCCCAGTTCGGCCTCTTCAGCAACCGGACCCACGACTGTCCAGCCCCAGCAGGCCAGCGCTGATGAGTTCCTAAGACGTCCCTGCAGGACGTCCTCCTCAGTCTCTAACCCACCCCCTGCTGGGTGCTTTGAGTCTTTCTTAGCACCCAAGCCTCGGGAAGCGCTTCTGCCTCCCGACGCATTATTATCTACTCACACCACCGGCCAATCTTGGACCTGCAAGTTCTCAACTGTACTTTACACAAACTCCCGTTCAAAATGCTCACGCAGAAACAAATTATAACCTGCATTTGCATTAGATTGGTTCACAGCGGTAGACCTGAAGAACGCTTACATCACGTCTTCCTTCTGCCTTGGCATCGACCCTCCCTACGGCTTGCATCCAATGGTCACGCGTATCAGTTCAAGGTCCTCCCCTTCGGCCCATCCCTGTCTCCTCGCGTCTTCACCAAGGTCGCAGAGGCAGCCCTTGCCCCACTATGGGAAGTGGGAATCCGCATACTCAATTACCTCAACGAATGGCTCATCCTAGCACACTCTCGAGAGTTACTATGCGCACACAGGGATCAGGTGCTTGCGCATCTCAATGTCAGCAAGCCTGATGGAAGGAACGAGTTGTTGAGTTCCCCTTGCCACATACCACTGTAATGTGGCATAACCTTATTCTCGGATCCTCAGTGCAAAAACATGTCTGACAGACACTCTCCCGCTCCCCTTATGTCCGGAGGCGGGACATGCAAATTCTGTCTGCCAATTTCACATTGGCCTTTTCTCAAGTTCAGAGGTACACGAGGCTCTCAGAAGAGACCCCTTGTGTCACTACAATCGACACAATGTCTCGTTCTTTCCATCGGGGAACAGAGGTTCCAACAGTAGCCATGACGTTAGCACACTGAAACAGAAATGTGACAGATTGTGAGCAGACTTAAAAAGCAATGGCTTACATGTTATTGGCTGGAAATTACCCAGCTAATGGTGCGATGATGTACAGCTGCTAGTCTTCCTGCTAGAACTACTCTGCGCTTACATTTCTGCAAACTGTAATTGTACAGATTGGTTATCTGAGTTGCCGTAGCCTTTCTGTCAGCTCGAACCAGTCTGGCCATTCTCCGTTGACCTCTCTCATCAAAAAGGCATTTCTTTATTTTTTTTGTACATGAAAATCCCAGGAGTTCAGCAGTTTCAGAAATACTCAAACAATCATGCCATGGTCTAAGTCACTGAGATCACATTTTTCACATTTTATGTGAATATAAACTGAAGCTCCTGACCAGTATCTGCATGATTTTGTGCATTGTACAGCTGCCACATGATTAGCTGATTAGATAATTGCATGAATAAGTAGGTGTACATCTGTTCCTAATAAAGTGTTCAGTGAGTGAATGTCTGCATGCTTGCCACAATGAATAAACCAAACAGCAGCAAATTTGAAACCTGAAGCAAATCTACCTGTTGATTGACTGGAATTTTTGTTCACTACGGGCAGGTGACTTTTACTACAAATTCACAAAGATGTCAACAGATATACAGTGCATCCAGAAAGTATTCACAGTGCTTCACTTTTTCCACATTTTGTTATGTTACAGCCTTATTCCAAAATTGATTAAATTCATTATTTTCCTAAAAATTCTACAAACAATACCCCATAATGACAACGTGAAAGAAGTTTGTTTGAAATCTTTGCAAATTTAAAAAAATAATAAAAATGAAAAAAAGTCTTCACAGTATGTCCATTCACAAGAAGAGATGCTTAAAATTTGTGTTCAAGTAGGCTAAATGTAGGAAAACTTATTAAAAATTACAACTAGTCCATAGCGCTCACTTGGCATTTCTTCTAGTTATATTGGCGTTTTGAATTTGGCTACACTAAAGGCTCTAGAATATTAAAGTCCTGTCCTGGAAATCATGTAGGCCTACTTGTTATGTTATGTTCTGTTTTATCGTTCAAATCTTGAGATCACATGACCAGCCAAATGCTACTAGGCTTATCTCTGTAACCTCCATGTTAATGGACACTGGCGGAATACATTCATCATGGCTGGTTGGAAGCACATATATAGCAAGAACCTTTGGGCCAAATGTGGAAGTTAGCTGTCACACATGGCCTAGATTTGGCATAGCTAAACACATGTGGGCCAAACTTTCCCCATATATGTTTTGCCAAAGATTTAGAATTGGAGGGAATTTTCTCTTGGGTCACAACTGGCATTGAGGTATATGGCCCAGATGACAACACATAATTGAGAGCCATATGTGACATTGCTATGGCAAGCCATGGAAAATGTTAACTTGTGGTTAAAATTTGGTTTATACTTGGAAAAACACATGTAAGCAGGTGTGGGAGTCCACAACTCAGTCTGTTCAACAATGCCATTGGTCAGACTCTTTGTTAGGAGAGTACTAATTGTGGAGGAGTGAAACTATCACTGCAGCAACAACTTACAGATCAGGACAGTGGCCGTTTTTCCTGACATACCTTAAGTAGCTTTAAGTAAAAGAAGTTTGTTAAAATCCTATTAATATATTACTATATATTCAGAAAATTAAAAAAAGAACATTATCTATATATTTGTTTAGCTTAGGACCAAAAGTGTTTAGATGATATGTGTTGTGTTTTACAAGTTATAAAAAGTGTCTGATATGTGACGAATTCTATTATATCTATCCAATTCTATTTTCTTCCTAAAAAGTTGAGTGAAAATGGTATCACCCATGGGTGAAATTTTTCTAATATATCTACCAACTTTAATACACTTTTCATGTGTTATGTTTAACATTTAACTTAAATGAAAAATAAAAATGATTGTTTGTACACTCATATCATGCATTAGACAATTCCAACCACTTCCAATGTTACTACCAACATCAACACACTTCTGTAATGTTTAACGTGTTATTTATTTCTTCAAATAAAAAAGATTGTGATTTAATTTTGTGGTTTATGTGTGATTAATTGTAGGGTAAATTAAAGGACTGAGTAGGCTTGGTGTTCTTCTGATTAAATTCTGGGAGAACACTGCCATTTAGTCTATCAGCAAAATAAGAGCCATCAGGCCTTAACAGAACTCAGCCAAACAAGAAATACATTTAAGGCCCATGTATGGGCCACACAAGCGTTACTAATTTGGCTCACTTTTGGTGGATTTATAACACTGCTTTGGATCATTTCTGGCAAAAAAATATCTGTACCAGAGTTGGGCCATCATTAACTTTCTGAACTGGGCCTCATTTCAGCTGTTTATATGGGCAAAGCTGGGCCAAAGGAAATTTGCTGACTAAAATGCACAGGATACCACTTGGCAGTATCTTGTGAGTGAGACACGGTGTACGTTCCATTCAGAAGTGAGCTTTGGGGTGCTAAAAGGTGTGGTGTTAAAAAAAAGTTAATTTGGAACTCACATTTTATGTAATTTTTATTGGAAATTCTGTTAGAATTGATCTTACAGTTTGACAGATTGTTTTCTTTTCAAAGTGCCCTTCAGAGTGTGATTTATCCCATTTGGAATCAGAGACGAGTGTAAAGGTACATGCTAATGGTGGCAATAGGAGTTTGGAGTTGATCCATGTACATGTACTCATGCATGTTTGACAACAACATCAGTTTTCAATTCCCAGAACAATTATTCATTGGAATTGTATTGTTTATTATAAAAATAAATAAATAAATAAAATAGGCTACTTGCCGGAATCTTGCTCAATCATTCCATCCGTTTAGTAATGTGCATGCATCATTTCACTTTTTTCCATTGTGTTGTTTTGAATGACTTACCGCAGTATTCAACCATGTTTCTATGATTGATCCCCCCCCCAAAACCATTCTGAAAGCTTCAGGGACCAACCAATGTCAATGGATCAAATCTGCTAGTTTAGAGGTGGTATGGAGCATGTTGCCATCAGGTTGAGTTTGACACCAGAGGACAGCATAGAACAGATGCTTGTTTCATGCTTGTTTAACACCTTACCAACATGAAAGTACATTTTTGAATTCCACAGTGAGAATAACAAGTCAGTTGCATGCAAATACTTTTAAAACAGCAAATAATAATAGACTAATCATGTTATCTTTTTCATGTTTTTCTTCTCAAACTGTAGCTTGCTCTCACAGTTGTTGTTGTTACCTCTGCAGCTTTTTTTTTTTTTTTTTTTACAGAAATGCCAACAGAATATAAAATTCTGGTTATCGAGCCACCAGAGACATATAAAACTGACAGATCAGGAAAGAGGAGGCAGGAAGAAGAGAGGGAAGGAAGGGAGGACAAAGAGATGTTGGTTATAGAGGGAGGAGTTATGGTTGGCTTGCAAACATACTGGTGACATTCCCTGAGCTTCTGAGGGTAAAGTTGTCAACAACTTTCAGATATAAACCCAGGGCGGCCGCTCAACCTTGGTCAGCGATGCTTGTTAAGTACGAGCAGTTCAGCAACGTGATCTGATCCAGTCTTGTGCAGTCACTGATGCTGCAATATTTTCAAGCATGTTTGATATTATCAGAGATGCCTCTTGGCCAAAGACCTTGTACTTCTCTTGTGTAGTATGTGTGCTGCTATGACAAGAAGATGTGAAGATACCTTGTTGTGCAATGTGAGCAGTACAGTGATTAAGATAGTTTGACAGTCATGTAATGAGAGCATGGCTTTAGAGGCTGAATGCATTTTGTGTCTGTTCGCTCTGTTTTTCAATTGTTTTCCTACGTAATCTTGCGCTAGATGAACTTTGCACCATGTCTCAATCATGCTAGAGCGCCTTTTTGTTTTTTACATTTTCGTAGGTTGCTCAACAAAAAATTCACAGTTTTGACGGCATGGGAAGATGAAAAACAATACATTCGATTAGAAAAGTCGAAAGTTTAAATCTTTGTTTCTATAGCCAACTTCACTGTTATTGTTTAATTAACATTAGGTAAAGCATAGGGATAATTTTGGGGGTCAACTCCACCACATCACCCCCCTAGATCTGGCCATGCTATCAGAGTCCTCAGGATCATTTCAGCAGAACTGAAAAAGTGTGTGTGAGAAAGGAGGCATACAAACCTGACTCAGATACACCAGTTCTGCATGGAGGAATGGGCCAAAATTATTTTTGTGAGATGCTTGTGGAAAGCTACCCAAAACATTTGACCCAAGTTAAACAATTTAAAGGCAATGCTACCAAATACTAACAAAGTGTACGTACATTTCTGATACACTGGAAATGTGATGAAAGAAATAAAAGCTGAAATAAATCATTCTCTTTATTATTATTCTGACATTTCACATTCTCAATATAAAGTAGTGATCCTAACTGACCTAACACGGAATGTTTTGTACGATTAAATGTCAGGAATTGTGAAAAAAGTTTAAATGTATTTGGCTAAGGTGTATTTAAACTTATGACTTCCACTGTACTGTTGTTTACCATGTCAACAATGTTAGCAGTTGTTCATTAAGAATGTGTTCAGCCTTAATGTTTCAGAGAGCATGAGTGTCAACAAATGGAAAAGTAATCATGTGTGGATTATGGGTTGACAGGCCAAAACAACCCTTACATAATAGGCCGTCAGTCAGTCTATTCAACATGGTTTTGTTCATTTCTACAAAGTTGCTTTCAACAATGCTCATTTATCCATGTTTTTTATTTGCATTGACATTGATCTAAAAAAAATGTCCTCCCCTTCTCTCCCCAATTTGGAATGCCCAACTCACAATCCACTCTAAATTCTCATGGTGGTGTAGTGACTCCCTCAATCCAGGAGGCAGAGGACACATCTCAGTTGCCTCCTTGTCTGAGACTGTCAATCCACACATCTTATCACATGGCTTGTTAAGCACTTTAACGTGAAGACGTAGCATGTGCCGAGGCCCACGCTATTCTGTGCAGTATCCATGCACAACTCACCATGCGCCCCACTGAGAGTGAGAACCACACATTATAGCGAACACGAGGAGGTTATCCCATGTGACTTGTCCCTCCCTAGCAACCAGTCCAATTTGGTTGCTTAGGAGACCTGGCTGGAGTCACTCAGCACACCCTGGATTCGAACTCACGACTCCAGGGGTATTAGTCAGCATCAATACTCGCTGAGCTACCCAGGCCCTGATGTTGATCTAAATTAATAATCTAGAGATGAGGAACACACAATTGTGAGTTATTTATCGGCATATTGTTCTTTATTGACATCATTATGTAAAATGCACTGCAGAATTTTTTTTTATTGAAACTCATTATAATTATTATAAGACTATTATTGTTGTGTTTTGATAAAAGTCATGCTCAGCAGCTCACAAACTCTAGTAGAGGTTTTAAGCATTATAAGACCAAAGCAACTCTATCATTTCCCTAAATTCTCTTTGTAGGTCTATACACATACAAATTTTAAAGGATAAAAAATATGTTTTGATCAGTGATTCAGTGACTAACTCATTTCACACAAGACACTCATTTGTCACCACCTTCTGGCATCACCAGAAATGGTCACTGAATCATTAAATGGATCTGAATGAATTTTGGTGAATGTAGTCAAAACACTCGAGCCTCTTGGATACAATAAAATCCCACAATGCACAAGCACAGAGTAAATTTTTTTACTGTGCACACGCACAATTGTCATTATTGTAATTTATTAAATTATTTACTCAGGACCAGCTTGTGCTCAGTCTTTTATTGTCATGTGTGAAACAGAAGTACGTGCTCCACAAGATGCCCTTTATTTTTGCAGCTAATTTTGCAATTATCTTGCAATACTTTAATATTAAAAATACTACAAATATTAAAAGTAAATAATATGTATATATTAAAATAATACTTGTATCATACTTGTATATTAATATATACTGTAATATATTAATACTGCACTGTAAGTGTTGGGTCTGTGCGAGCCACCTACTGACTGCACCTCCCCTTTTCTACATGTTTAAAAGATGTTCCATATCAGCACTTTAAGATTGGTCTCTCTCTCTCTCTCTCTCTCTCTCTCTCTCTCTCTCTCTCTCTCTCTCTCATGCCCCTCTTTTCCTTGTTTTCATTTTCTTTACATCTAAGACATGACTTTTACCAATGGAATGATAAATGGAGAAGAGATTAAGAGGTAACCTACAAAGTGGGAAAGAACTATGGTGGTAAGAATGGGAAGAGAGAAATACAAGGAGAAAGGAAGGTAGAGAAACGGTTATCTGGCATCTGGAACTCCCAGCTTGTATAACTAATGTTTAACAAAGGCTGGAACACAACTGAGCACAATTACTTTTCTAATTTAAACTGAATTTTATTAGCAAAATCAATTATTAGTTACTCATGTACAATGTATAAACATATTGAGCTCTTGCAGGAAGGCCCTAGTGCCATTTAGATTTTAGATCAGAGTATGAGAACAGAACAAAAGCATACAAATTAAATCCACAGAAACATAAGACAAAGACGAATACCTGACTGTGCAGGGCTACATATTTACCTTACAGGAATTTTGTTCCCATGGAGTGCAGCAGAATGCATTCCTTTGGAATGTATGTAATAGAATAATGGAATATATGGATGTGTCATTGCAGATAAAATTCTAATGGAATGTAGAACAATATAATGCCAGCACATACATTGGATAGGATTGTTCCTGGAGCAATTTTTCAGGTTGAACACACACACTGTATTTTTCATGCGATGCATAAATAATTTTTTAATTACTATAAACTTTGGTCATAGCTGTGTGTTCTGTTCAGTTATTGTCTAGCTGGGATTTGCTGAAGGTTAAAGTAAGACTATGTGCCTGGTCCAGCATAGTGATGGGCCAATAAAGACAGATCACAGGTCATCAGGCCTTTATTGGTTGTTAAAGATCTGCCGAGGTCGCCCGTAACCAGTCATGCCTGCCTGCGATGCCCCTTTGTTCGTGCCCATTTGTAGGCCAATTACACTTTGGCCCTCTTTCAGCTGTTCATCAGAGAACTCCCTCTTATTCTCCTGCGATTTCCTGATGTAAAATTTTAAATATATTAATCCAATATGCACGCAGTGTACACACACACACACACACACACACACACACACACACACACACACACACACACACACCCAAACACACATTTTTCAATTTAAAGCTACTTTAACCTTTAGGTCCTCATGAAACATGATCTCCTTTGATGTACATTTTCATAACTGCATAAGATTACAACAGTAACACACACGCACACTAATCTGAATTTGCTGGTCCCATGCTGTACACATTATACAATTTTTGAACAATTAGTATTGGTATTCATGATGCTATGATGATAAGCCAAAACTTTGAATCTGCCAGTACAGTTGCTTATTTTGTTAACTGGTTGCTATGGTGGCCGGCTAGCCAGTCGGTTCATTTTGAGTACAGGAAGGGGAAATTACAATACTCACTTGTGGAACCAACTGGGGTCACCGCAGTAACAACCATCACTCTTAGTAACAGCCAGACTCCCTAAGCACATCAGGGTCATTTGCACAGCTGCAAGGTCCTTACCTGAATTCAAACACAGATGTTTTAATGTGCTTAACTAATATCATAATTAAAGTGTCACAATTTAAACTAAACATCAGTCTTAATCTTAAATATAACTGTTAAATTTTTCTTATGTAGATCAGGCACGGCTTGTCTATATGGGCAGAAGGGTAGAGCCCCACCTAAATATTAATCCACTTAAAAACATATATCAATACTGTAAAATGCCAATAATGTAATTTGTTTGCCTGTAATTATGTTCAAAATGCTTACATATGTATGTATTTAAAAGCAGGCCTAGTATAAGCTTTGATCCTATTTCTAAGTCGTAAAGTAGCTCAAAGCTCCGTTATACAGTGTTTGATATACTGTACAGTATGTAATCAAGCATGTAAGGCAGAGAGTCTTCTGCCCTACCGAACTCCACAGCACCTCTCAGTTTTTCCAATGGAAATCTGTGGTCAAATATGGTACTGCAATGAGCCCTCATTGAGCCCTATTGGGACATAAATTAATATGCCCATACGTAGCTTTAGTATTAGTGCGCGCCTGCAATGTGACAGATTGCATACATGGTGAGCACTATTGTGTATTGTGTGTGTAGCAGTGTGTTGTTTCCATTGCAAATTCAAGACAAATTGCCCAAACTTGGTACTGACAAGCCAGACATAAAAAAATGTTTGGCAATCACAAAATAAGGGTAGAAGATGTTTTGTATGTCGAAAAATTGTATGTCAAAAAGCCTTGTCTCTTGAAACGTTCTGTTTTAAATTGTACTGTGATTTTAAAAAAAATATTATCATTATAAAGATTTAGATTTTTTAGTACTGTGAAAACATGTAAATGGCGTGTAGATAGTTATGTTTCACCAATAAAAATTGATATTAAAAAAATAACATTTGATTTAGATTATGATCTACATCATCAAGCATTCTTACTAAGAATATTAGAATCAAAATTATGTTCTAAGAGTGCTTCCTTGTGGTGGAATAATGTAAAGACACCACATATTGTGTCAGCGCATTTGTGTTTGGATAATGATTTGAACGAGTAGAATAATGTAAAAAAAAAAAAAAAAAAAAAAAAAAAGCAAGATCTGCCCTACCTACATATGTGGTCACGAGCTGCTACTGTTCAATGCGTTGGTCTGTTTTATAAACGGGAGCTATGTATCCGGCCGCTGTCACTCATTAAAGGAACATTCACTCAAAAATAATGACTGACGATGACAAAATGCTAAAAAAAATTAAATAATCTTTTCTCTTTTTGAATGTTTCAAGTGGCTCCATACTTAATAGAATATATTGTACACAGTGGGATCAAGGCGAAAGACATCATCATCATCAAGTTCATCATCATCAGAAATATAAAAGTGTTACAATTACACTGTTTCAACATGCCATATGAAAGATGACGGTAGGGAAAATGGGCACTCACCCTCCCAGAGGTCCACTGTTTGGAACATGTCAGACTTGGTGACTCCGTAACGTTCGGCTGCCCCAAGAAACTGTGAGATCTGCTCCATCTGTTTAAAAGCCATTCCAGAACTTGCAATCTTTTTCACAGGCTTTGCATCCTTATAGAGACTGTTAATAAGCTCACATAAAATCTACAAGGAGAGAAAGAGAGATTAGATTAATTAGCTCAATATGTAATATATAAAGCCTCCTCATTTAATTTTAAATTTTTGAATTTTGTATCTTTCTCATAGACACTTTGACTTACACATCCATCCTTAAGCCACTGCTGGAAGCCTTGTTTTCCAGGTAGAGGTCTTCCTACAGAATCCCCACACTGAGCAATGATCCACTCCACTAGCCGCTCCTCGAGCTCAGGATCGTACTTCTTGTCAATTTTACTCTGCACCTCACGGCTCAGACCATAAGATGGACCTTTATTTGCCATTATGACTGAGCAAATATACAAGCAGAACAGAAGAAAGTTAATTTAGAAACAATCTGCGCAAAATCTCTGCTAAAAAAAAAGCTGTTAAGGTCGGGACTTGGGCTTTGGCTGGTTTTAACTATGCATTTATATTTTTATTTTGCAGAAGCATATCTTTTGACCATTTTTTTTGTGCTGCCTTGCTTTTTAGCATGGGCTGTTGGGGCACATTTGGCTTGAATGTTGAAAGGCCTGAATCTGTCTAGGTACAAGATTTAGCTAAGCAAGGAATATCTATCTGTGACGAATGTTTTGCAAATCACTCAAGTCTTATGACAGACTGCGATGCAAATATTGAACGGACAGTGGTTACAACCTGAATCAATTGGTGTGTGTTGACATCTCTTTCCTAAACAGAGCATGTAGTTACAGCTACTCTTAAGTAGCTGAGACAGATGTATTTGTGTGTGTGTTTCTCTAAAATGCTGAAACCTACTTGTGTGTGTGTCTGTGTGTCTGTGTCTGTGTCTGTGTCTGTGTGTGTGTGTGTGTGTGTGTGTGTGTGTGTGTGTGTGTGTGTGTGTGAGTGTGCGTGTATGCGTGCGTGTGTGTGTGTGTGTGTGTGTGTGTGTCTAAAATGCAGAAACCTCTTTATGTGTCAACGTGTTCTTATTATGTTCTTATTTAAAAGAGAGAATGTGTGTGTGAGACAAGCTTGAACGAGAGGCTAAAACAAACAAAAACATCCATGGCACTTAAATTTTAACTTTAGATATAGATTTGTCAATGTTCAACAACCAGCAAAACACAAAAGATAATACACTGTCTGGACTCTTACCAAAAGAAAACGCCTGATGGAGGGAACGAGACATTGTGTCAAAGATGCGACACTAGGGGTCTCTCTTGAGAGCCTTTTGCATCTCTGATCTATGAGAAAAGGCCAATGAGAAATTGGCAGACAGAATTTGCACGTCCCTCCCCCGGACATACAGGTATAAAGGGATGGAAATGCGTCTTATTCATTCAGGATATTTCTGAGGAGCAAACAATGAGGTTCAGCCGCAACAGTGGCTCGGTTCAGCGATGTGGCCTGGAGGACACAACGTCTTGTTCCCTCCATCAGGGAACGGAGGTTACATCCGTAACCTAGAAGTTCCCGGTCTGTCGCTCTCTTCGACGTTGTGTCGAAGAAGCGACACTAGGTGTCCAATTTAAATCACGCCAGGCGCTGAGCCGTGTACGTGTACTGCTGATAGGTATTTTATGTGCCAAAGTGACCGGCTGTGCCAGGCTGCACGTACCCTTCCCCAACGCCCCATAAAATCTTCAAAGCCTTCTGGTTCTTTACCCCCGATAGGGGGAACAAGGCGACGTGCCAAGCATGGGAGCAGGCCGCACCAGCCGCGCCTTTAATGTTTCTCGAATAGAGTTAAAGCGGCTGGGGTCATCTTAACGCTATCATACGCATCGGGGAAGGCGATCTTTCCCAGTTTTCTTATTCTTTCAGGGGGGAAAGACCCTGCGGAGACCACACTTGCCCAGACTAGGGGAGGTATGAGTGGTGAAATACATCACATGGGCTTTTAAGTCACATGTGGAGAATGGTGCAGTGGTAGATCCTACCTCATTGGGAGGGAGGAGTTGCTACAAATACGGCGACAGGGGGTCCATGAGGACTGCCCAAAGGAGATGCGGGTCCGCTCGCAAGGGGACCGTACCATAGAAAATACACACAGGTGGAAAAGTCCACGTGGGAGCCCGTCCTGTGGAGCACCTATTCCAGTACAGGGTAAATTGAGTACCCGCATTGGTCTTGGTCGGCGAATTCCTCCACTGAATTTGCACACCAGAGGGCTAGGGAGGAGTCATCCAGGGAGCCGAGTTTGTGGGATCTCCTGGGGTAAAAGCGCAGTATTACCTCAGTCGAGGGAAAGGGCACTAGGTGCAAGCGGTCCACCCGGTCAGTTTGTCCGCGTATACCGAGTTCTACTGACTCGGACCTGAGAAAACACGGGACGAAACTGACTCAACCCTGAGATTGTAAAATCTCGCAAAAGTATTGGGTTTTGCCCAACCCGCTGCTCTGCATATGTCTGCTAGGGAGGTGCCCCTGGCCAATGTCCACGAGGGTGCGAAGTGTGAAGTGGACGAAGTGGTCTGCTTACCAGCTCCGGAGCAAACGTCTCGGTCTCAGGAATGCTTGGGAGCCTTTTGGGTCCTCGAAGGGGTTCGTGAGATGGGGGGAGTGTGCTTCCTGCGGGGCGCTCGACGCTGGGGCTGAGAGCTGGGCCCGGGTTCAGGCGGAGCTGCACGTTTCTTGGAAGCTGCAGGAGGACGCCCTCGGCGGGCAGACGGAGCATGGCCCATGCTGTAAGTGCAACAGGGCATGATGTGACAAATCCATCTGCTTCTTCACCGCTGAGGACTGCTGGGTGAAGTGCTGCCGAATATACTGAGCTGGGAGACAGGGGCATTTGAGAAAGCGTGCTTTGTCTACCTCCCGTATTTTGACCATAGATGACGTTCCTGGACCACAAGGGTGGTCATCGCCCATCCGAGTGACGGTGCTGTGACCTTCGTGGCCCGGGGGGGCGCGTTCGGTCACTGAGCGCAGTTCCCGCAGCACATCAGGAACATGAATACCCAAGTGCAGATCTTGAAGTGCCTTGGTTTGGTGATTCCCCAATCCCGTAGGAAGGAGGCGAGGTGCGGGGGGCGGCTGGAGTGGCTTTCTCTCGCTTTTGAGGAAAGAAAGCCACGACCGCTATGCTGCCGTGGCTATGTTCTCGATCTGAGAACATGAACCATTCATAAAACGCTGCCTGCGTGTGATCACAGCCCAGGCACGCGAGACAGCTTTTATTGTCAGAAGTGGAGAGAAATCAACCTCAAACTATACAGAGGCAGAAAGACATCTTTAAAAAGATGCGTCCTGAAAAGGACATTCAACGGCAGCTGTATATTGCTCTTATAGAGAAATAAACTCTTTTAGGAAAAAATTATCTTTTAAAAGCGCTGTTGAAGCACCAAGGGGCAAAGCTGCACTGCTGTGCAGAGAAGGAGAAAGCCGCTGATATGCACCATAGATCCAACAGCATACGCTCTGAGAGATGAGATGAAAAGTTTTGTGAATCGCAGCTCGCTGCTCACACAACCGGTCGGCTCCAAAGAAAATTTCTGAATGAAACAGACACATTTCCCTCCTTTATACCCATATGTCCGGGGGCGGGACATACAAATTCTGTCTGTCCAATGGCCTTTTCTCATAGATCAGAGATGCAAAAGGCTCTCAAGAGAGACCCCTAGTGTTGCTTCTTCGACACAACGGCGAAGTGAGCGACAGACGGGGAACTGTTTACTAGCCAGTTAGTTGTACAATCTGAAGAATTTTACGTTTTGACTAATTTTGTGCAATATCAAAACACACACAGAATACACAATTTTTTCCCCAATTGTGTTCAGTTTTGTACATTTAGAAGTCACACTGAACATTGGCCCTGTTCAGCTAACCTTTAAAATTATGATATGATAGAGTACCAAACATTCACAGACCTTTCATTCACAGACACACGTAATCATAAATACACACACAAGTGGAATTCGTCCTTGAAGATTAATAAAGTGTGCTGCATGAAATAATATCACTGCTCTGGGTGTTATATCCAAGATAAGTAAACACCTACCCATCCCAGTGTTTGTAGATGATAAGGGATGGGTCAGGTTTTGCACACATTATGGGAAAATTATAGATAGTAAAGGATAGAAAAATCTGAAATCCCCTAGGCCTACATTTTGGAGACCAGCCAACATTCCAGGGAAGAAAAGGGCTGAATAAACATAAAAGGTGCACTCAGTAATTTTTTTTATATATTGGTCTTAGATTTACACAGACAACTAGTGGCCTGGAGGCAGCATTATTCAAACACAATAGTTTTAAGTTACCAATGCCATTGTAGAAATTCCTTATTCACAGTTAGCCATAATTAATGTAATCTGTGAGAGTAAGTGTCCAAAAACAGGTTGGTTACTGAGATTAAGCAAGTAATATTTGGCTGGTCATGTGATCCTAACATGGCTGCCCCCATGAGGGAACCCTCTCCATGTAGATTTAAAAAGCTTTTGCAAATGTACTTACTTCCTCTTCATCTAATGTGGGTGCTCATGATTTTAGACAAAGGTGTCAAAATTACTCTTCAGTTTGTTAGAAGTAAAAACTTTTTTAATGAAGAAAAAAAAAAATCACTGAGAGGACCTTTAAATAATGTTTTAATGAAAATATGCAAAATGCAAGGGGGGGGGGGGGGGGGAAATATAATTAGCTCAATATTAAACAATAGAGGTCACTGGAAAATCACCACCATGACAGAAAAACAAAACATGTTTTTTGTCTGTGTGTGAATATACTATAACTGTGCATATCACTGTCCATTTAGCTCACATCCGCTGAGCATTTCCTGTGTTTGTTAGTGAGAGAGCTCCATCTGCTAGGTCATGTACAAATACACACACAGATGTAAACACACCTACATTCTCTGAGTTATATAACTGCTCTTTCTCATACATGTTATCCTATCTCGAATTACATATGAGAGTGTTAATGTTATCTGTTATGTGTAGGGTGACCAGACATCCTGTTTTTCCTGGGATAGTCCTGTATACTTTTTCTAGTGTCCCCACTTATTCTGAAAGAAATCAGGTTTTATTCCATATTTCCCCACTCCTAAAATGTCTCTATCTCTATATGCGGCTTTCTCAGTACTTGAGTATAATAAACAAAGATAAAATCACACAGTGTTATTTGAATTACATGATTGGATTAAACTATCCAATCACAATCCCCTATCAATAGACATCCAGTTAGTGAACTGATTGAAAAGTAAGTTTGAAAGAGCACATAGCTGGAAAAAATGTCAAGGAAGCTTGCATGTACATTTAATGAGGATCATTATGAGTTACAGACAGAGCCTAGTAACGTGTGGTGTGAGATTTGTGGAGCTCGCTTTTCCATCACCCATGGAGGCCGAACCGACATTGCGGAGCATGTTCATTCAAAAAAGCAAAATGCTGCAAAAAGTAAGTGTGCCACACCGTGTTTTACATTTTTTTGTGAAGCAAAGTTCTGAATCTGACAAGATGCACACAAGTGAAGGACCTTTTGCTTATCATTCTGTTGTGCCATGCTGTTGTGCCAAAGCTTTGAACATTCATGACCTGAGAAAATTCTTGCAGGCCAGGCTGGAGGAATCATTCATAATCTCTGACATTAAAAAGCAGTTAAATGCCCTGGTTGAAGCTGGTGACATGCGAGCGGATGATTTCTTTTATGCAGTGAGAAACTTGAATTCAGCATCAGTGGATTTGAGAACACAGAAAAACTTGAGTGGGCCCTACTGAGAGACATCCCAGAGTGGAAAGACATTCAGAGCAGCCTTGAAAACTTCTACTCCAGAATCCCCGCTCTCAGTTTGATTGACGAAACCACGCTCTTTAATGAGTGGGCTTGCATGAAAAACATTGTCACTCATCACATCTCTGAGTAGAACATAAACAAGATGGCCATGTCTGAGAGAAAAACAGACATTTTGCATGGAGGGTAAGACCATCAACTTTGGAGTCATAGCCAACGTCGCAGAGTTTGTTTTATGCCTGACTGGGACATCTGCATTTGACATCTTGACGAGTGTAAAAGTCATGAAGACAATGCTTTTCGTACATCTTAATTTTTGATTGGACTGATCTGCTTTATAAACTCTTGAAAGACAAGAGCACAGTGATAAAAATAGCTATCAGCGAAAAGTTCAAGGTGACAACATTTATAGATGCGGATGCACCCTATACGTACTTTGCATTGATCTGCGCCTAGGTTAGGATTAGTCCATTTCATTTTTGCTGGGAGGGGGCTGTCCCATTTTCCACAAGCAGGAATCTGGTCATCGTAGTTATGTGGCTTCAGGCTTGGTATCATGCAACACAAAGACTCCCACTTCAGCTCTGAGTATTAGTGTCTGAGTGTGTGTAGATATGTGTGTAGATATGGTATAAATTAGACAAAAGAAAGAAAGGGATGGGTGGACAGAAAGAGATACAGAAAGGAGGAAAATGAACAGCCATAATTTTAGGTTACAGACTGGTAAATACAAGGGTATTATGCTATAAATGTGGTTTATGAGGACATTTCTAGTTTCACCATAATTAAAATCACTTTAAAAACATACTAAACAATGAATTTTGGAAAATGTAAGACCGCAGAACGTTTTTGTCAGGGTTAGGTTTAGGGTTAGGGTTAGGGGATAGGATCTATAGTTTGTCTGGTATAATGTCTATTGATAGTCCTCATTAGGATAGCTGCACCAACATGTGTGTGTGTGTGTGTGTGTGTATGTGTGTGTGTGTGTGTGTGTGTATGTGTGTGTGAGAGAGAGAGAGAGAGAGAGAGAGAGAGAGAGAGAGAAAGCAGGAAGGAGAAGATCAAAATCTTGCAACACACAAGCACACACAGTCCTTAACTTTTAGAACATGTGGAAACAGGCAGAGGCATGACATAACTACAGTCTGATTAAACTAAAACCATGAGATTTCAAGGGATTGAAGTTTAACCCTCATTCTCTGCCAGAGTCAATATGTACTTTCTTTCTTTCTTTCTTTGTATTTGTACATTTTGCATATTTGTTCATTACAAAACCATCTTAACTGAACAATACGCAAGTAATTTTATTTGTACTTACCAGTTTATGTGAAAAAATCTTGCTCAGTAGTCTTGGTGTGGAAATGTGTATTCTGTGGTGCACACAGCTCTGTGTGTGTGTAAGTCAGAAAGAGAATATCTTCCCCTTTATGACAGAGTTCAGAGTCCAAGGAGTGCCACCTTCAAGGAAATGACTTCACCAATAGCACAGAGTGAGAAAGCAACAGAGAATGAGAAAGAGGGAGTGAAGGAGAGGAGGTAACAACATCCATAAAAGCACCGCCCCCCCCACCCCCACCAACATTTCTGCCCCTCCCTTCCGCTCTCATTTTCCTGTTTTGCAGTGTACAACCTTATTTGGGAGAGGGAAAAGAAGTGGTCAGTACAGAGCAAGGAATTTTTTCACATGCCTTCTTTTCCACTCCGCCCAGAACAGAGGAAAGAGGGCAAGAGGAATGACAGAGGCATGAATGAGAAAATGTCTTGGGGAGGTGTGGGCTACTGATTACAAGGTTTGATGAAATGGAAAGTTACAGAGTAGATACATGCAAATATGACAGCTAAGAGAGAAATTAAAAAGATCTAGGACGGTAAACATGGCATGGGGACAGTGAAAGAAAGAGAGAACCTAAGAAAACTATTGCTTTTAACTTTTCGACAGACATGCATGTTCATGCCACATTTGCAACAAAAAAATGACATTATTTTGCAAAGCGACCTGGAATGCTTTGATCATTTGTGCTCTGTCCCCATAGTAACATCAAACTGAGCAACTTCCTTTTAGTTTTGTTAGCAGGGCTGGCAATGCATAGACACAGCTATGTTTGTTAGAGACCATTTTGTAAGAGTCAACTTATCTATCCTCTGCAAGTTACACAAATGTTATATCATTTATTTATTTATATCACATGTATTATCACAGCTTTATTTAACTGTGTTCTGGGTATAATTTATTAAATTAATTTAATAATCAATTTGTCTGATGTTATAAAAAAAAATCAAGTTACTTGGACTATTTAATCAGTATCAGTATCAATGTGTTACCTACAAAACTAGACTGTTGAAATCTGGGCTCAGCGGAGCCTGTTGTTGCTCTTGATTCATCATGTGTATAGGCAACACAGGGGTGTGTGCATTACTCACTGAGATGAGATAACACAGAGAGGCTAAGGGCTATGCGTGGGATTCCTCACTCTCTCACTTTCTCACACACACAGGGTGAAATTCCAACTGTGAAGAAAAACAGTTTTTAGATGTCTGTGAATATCTATATCTGTCTGTATGTGTAAAAGTATGTTACTGCAAGTGGGGAGTCAGAGATGTGTATGTCTTTCTCCTGCACTGTGTCTCTTGTGCTGACAAGCAACCAACAAAGGGGCTTCATGTTTTAAAATCTTAATTAACTGGCTTTATTCAAGTCAAAAATATCATTTCATATTCATATTAAACTTATATTTTGTCAAACCATAGAGATCACAACTGCACTTTTCACTTTTTGCAGCGTGTGCATACAAGAAAGCAACACTAGGTAGTCCAGGAGGGGGTTGGGCATGCTACAAAGATGGTGGAACTTCCACCCAGAGATGGGAAAGGGGCTCCTATGTCTTTGCTGGCGGTTTGGAGCTCCCGCCCCTTTTTGGACCTTGGCCTGCAGCTATACCTACAGTAATTGCACACAGTGGCCCCATCAGTGCCACCTGGTGGTAAAAGCATTCTCCTTCAGAGAAAGAAGATATGTGTGTGTGTGTGTGTGTGTGTGTGTGTGTGTGTGTGTGTGTGTGTGTGTGTGTGCAGAACTCAGTACAGGGTTGTATCCTTTGTGTTAAGTATGACATTACTGTAGGCAGGGCTGGAAATGGGGGTGAATTTTGTGGGGGGGGTGGCGTTCCCATTCAAACTGGCTTCATTTGTTAGGGGAATAAAGAGTATTTCTATCTTTTCTCCAATAAATAGCCTACGAAAGCTTTGCAGGTTCTGCACATAAATGTGTGGGATCTTCTGAGTCTGTGTGTTCTGATCAATCATGATGGTCAACATTGCACAACCATTCACGCAACAGATCAACAGATGCACATGGGAATTCACGAGCGACCGATCCATACATGCACGCAACAGATCTACATGTGCTCAATTCACAAATCCATGCATCAGAAGAATGCACAAATAAATGGATTTCTTTGTTCAGAATACCACCCACATGTGCATAAATGTATGTGTAATTTAATGCAAGTCAAATTTCGGTTTTAAAAATAAACAATAGAAACATATTTCTCCTCAGATTCATCAGTCTATTGTTCTTTTGATAGATGAAGGCTATTCCATCCATGCACTTCTGTTTTGAAAGAATAAACAGACATGATCAGGGAGAGAAGTGGACAACCCAGATGCACAACAACAAGAAGACAAGTACACCAGAGTCTCTAATTTGAAAAGAAGACTCATCACAGGTCCTAAACTAGCAGCTTTTTAAAAGAATATGCTGAACAGTTGCATTGCTGCAAGAAGAGGATTATTGGCACAAAAAATTAGAGACCCCCTTCAGAGGCACTGTAAGTGCAACACTAACAAAAAACAACACTAAAACTAACAGAATCATGTATAAAATGATATCATATTCGATTACTGTTAGATATTAAAGGTAAGGCTTTTTTTTTTGTGGCATGACATACAGAAAATGTCCCTACTGCGTATTACCTGACAGATATTACTGAATTTGGTGTCCTTAAATACCAAACATGTCTCTTTGACAACGGAAGTCTCTGTAAAGAGCAAAAAAAAAGATCAAAGATAAATTTTGCCCAATAACAGTTTGTCAGCTTGTTGCGCAAGGACACTATGTTACAATTGCTTTTCACAACTAACGACAACAACGAGTGTAAAGCTGAGTTCATACAGTTCCCTGTTTGGGTTTACCAACATCAAATCACATGTTTATTTTTGTTTCCTTACCTGTGATACTAAAATGACACGCTGTTGCTCAGTGGTGTGCTTCAAGTCTTTGGAGAACAGGGTTTTGAAAAGAGGGGGTGTGTCTAATTCAGTGGCTAAATTTGGAGGGAGATTTAGAATAGCAACATTTATTACAGTAACTTTAAATTACCTTTAAGATATTTCGCAGAAAGTGTTAAATGTCTCTTCAATAAGGTTTGCAAGCTGTCAATATACTGTATTTTAATTGGTATTAATGTTCTAGTTGGAACATGAGATTTAGTAATTGCAAGCTAGTGTAATCCTAAACAGTTTTTAAATCATAGCTATAGTTTAGTGAACTATAATTAAAGCATTTTTTCATGCCCTTATAGGTTACTTTAGTGGGAAAGCACCTGCTTAGGACCTACATACTGTAAATGTTTTAGTCTGCAAATGAAAATTCACCATGTATAAACACTTTTGTTCTTATGAATACTCACCTTTTTGTGGGGCCTCTTTTAACCCTTTTGTTAAAATGAGAAACTCCTTATTGGCTAAATACTTTTGAGACAGCTCCTCTGTATATCACTCAAACTGGCTTTAAATTATAGTTCACCGAAAACTGAAATTTCTGTCATCATTCACTCAAAATCATGTTTTTCCAAACCCAAGTGACTTTTTAGCATCATAGTAGAATTTTAGCATCAGTCACCATTAACTTTTATTGCATCTTTTCAACGTACAATGAAAGTGAATGGTGACTAAGGCTAACATTCTTGCTTGTTTTGATTCTACTCTTTTTTGGTTTTATTTGTTTTATTCATTTTTACTTTTTAAAACTTTATTTTATTCCTTTTTATTCTTATTTCATATATAAAAAAATTATGTCTCTTGTATTTTCTTTATATTTTTTATGTAATGAACTTTGAATTGCCATTGTGTATGAAATGTGCTATATAATAAACATGTCTTGCTATCGCAGTCATGATGTCAAACCTCATGGAACCACAAATCACCCTCAGATGTCTCCCATTGGAGTGAACTGATTAATGTGATATGTGGAGATTCAGAACAGATAAAACAGGAGGACAAAAGCATCAGTAGGTCAGCTCTCACTGGTGGTTGCACATTTGGGTGTGTATGTGGGTGTAGTCCTGACTAATCTAATCACTTGTGGGTATATTAAAAATTATTTATACTTTCGTGAGACCAAATTATGTAAGAGTGTTTGTGTAGTTTAAAGGAATATTCTGGGTTCAATACAAGTTAAGCTCAGTCAAAAGCTTTTGTGGCATAATATTGATTACCACAAAAATTTATTTTGACTTGCCCCTCCTTTTCTTTAAAAAAGCAAAAATCAGGGTTACAGTGAGGCACTTACAATAAAACTGAAAGGGGACAGTTCATAAACATTAAAATACTCACTGTTTCAAAAGTAAAGCCACAAGATATAAACAATATGCAATAAACACTTACAAACCTTTTCTGTGTAAAGTTATAGACAATTTTACAACTTTGTTGCCATGACGATGTAATGACAACAAACTCTAAAACCCTTAAATGACTGTACAAATGATGACTAATTTTTTTTACAGCTCAAATAATACATGAGTTTTAACAGAAGAATTAATGTAAGTGTTTTTATTAAATTACAAGCTTCACATTTCTTTGTTTACCCCCCCAAAAAATTGGCCCCATTCACTTCCATTGTAAGTACCTCATTGTAACCATGATTTTTGCTTCTTTTTTTTTTTAAAGAAAGGGGGGAAAGTCCAAATAATTTTTTTTTGGTAATCAACATTATGCCACAAATGCTGTTGATTGATCTGAATATGTACTGAACCTGGAATATTCCTTTAATGTGGTTCATCACAGTGCTGTAATCCTATAACAGCATCTATGTTACAAATTTAATCCACTCAACTGTTTCACTTATATTGGCATCAAACTGGCAAAAAATCAGAGGAATGCTGTATAGGAAAAGAAGAGAGATTTATTGATAATTATTTATGAACAGATGATACATTTCTTTTAAATTTGAAACCCAACCAACAAAACGTTTCAGGGATCAATTCCACAAAATTCTTTACTCATTTAACCAACACATACTGTATATACAACACGGGCGTCAGTTTGTGTTGAAAAGTGGTGGGGACAAAAGATCAGATGAAAAAAAATTACGGCAGGACGGGAAAAATATTGATTAACGGCGCATCAAAAATGGGCATAGCGTAGGCCAGTCAACAAGTCTTTGGACATCGAACCAATAAAGATGCCACATTTACGAAAGCCACAGAGGAGACATGCTGGCCCAGCTGAGCCCTACGCTCCATCCACACATCAGGAGTACTACCGTGTACAGTTCTTCCAAGTCCTTGACATTGTAACAACACAGCTGACAAAGCAGTTTGAACAGGAAGGGCTACAGCACCTGGTCAAGCTGGAGAAAGTCCTACTCTCTGGTCAAGTTGATGATGTGGTTGACCTGTATCCAGAGCAGCAGTTCCAGTCCCTAAAGGTGCAGCTGGCCACGTTCACTGCCAATTACACCTAAAAAACCTGCTCAGAAGTGTCAGAAATCATGAGGAACATGGTTCCCGAGGTCCGTGGTCTCTTCAGTCAAGTTGAGGCACTTGCATTTGTTGCTCGTTGTTCCTGCCTCATCTGCTGAAGCAGAGAGAAGCTTCAGTGCCTTGAGATGCCTGAAGACCTGGCTGCGCTCTTCAATGTCACAAACCCAACTCAACAGTTTGGCTGATTGTCATGTTCACAGAGAGAGAATGGATAACTTGGACAAGAAGTAACTGTCAAGAATTTGTTCAAGTTACTGATCGGCGCATGCATGTTTGGGGTCATTTTAGAATCAATAATATTTTTTTTTTTGTTTAAGTTACTTTTTTTGGACAATACACATTGTTTCTTTCTGTATCTAAACTGCATTGCATGTTTTCTTTTGTGCAAATACACCTTTAACATTTCTTGGTTCACTTGGTTTGTCAGAACATTTTAACCAAATGCTTTCAAAAAGTGGTGGGGACAAAATCAGCCATTTCGAAAAGTGGTGGGGACATGTCCCCAGCGTCCCCAGTGTAAATGACACCTATGATATACAAACAGAAATCTGAGCTTCACCGTCTGCCGCTCACTTTGACGTTGTGTTGAAGAAGCAATACTAGGGGTCTCTCTTGAGCGCTGAATATGCCTCTGATCTACGAAAAAATGGCAATGAGATTTAGGCAGACAGTATTTGCATACCTCGCCCCCGGACATACGGGTATAAATGCGGAGAAATATGTCGAGTTCATTCAGAATTTTTTTTCAGTGCTGATGGTCGTGTATGCAATCAACTGCAAGTCACACACTCGTTCCTGTTCCTCTGACGCTCTGCTGTTGGATCTATGGCGCACTTCTGTGGCTTTCTCCTTCTCTGCACGGAAGTGCAGTTTGCCCCTGGGTGCTTCAACAGCGCAAAAACTAAAAGAGTTATTTAAAAGAGTGATTTTCTCTAAAAGAGTTTTTTCCTCTAAAAGAGCACTACACAGCTGGTGATGAATGTCCTTTTCAGGACACGTCTTTATAAAGATGCCCTTCCGTCCCTGTGTAGTTCCTGGATGCGGTAGAGTGCTCTCTGCTTCAGACGGCCACAGGTGTTGTCTCGTGTGTCTGGGTTGCGAACACACAGAGGCAGCGTTTGTGGATGGTTCATGTTCTCACTGCGAGAGTATGACCATGGCAATGTTGTGGTCGCGGCTCGCTTTCAATAGAAAGTATGCCACTCCAGCCGCCCCCCGCATTGCTCCTTTTTCCCACGGGATTGAGGATGCCAGGTACGCCCCCTCGGACCACCCGCCCCCCGGCACGCTCGTTGACTCCCGTCTGTGCTCGAGGTAACAACGGCTCGCCTCACAGCCAGTCTGCCTATCCTCTATAGCTCAAGGTGGATGAGCTCGCCGCTGCATCGGAGAGCGCGGAGTCTGACGCTGATGACTCCCCTGGGCTGCCGCCTTCGGGCCAGCACGCCCAGGCTGAGGCTGACACGCTGATGTCCGATATACTTGCCCGGGCCGCCGCCAGCGTGGGGCTGGACTGGAACCCTCCATCCTCCCCACAGCCATCACGGTTGGATGAATGGATGAATTTGTCTCTGGGTCACCTGGCCCGCAAATGCCATTCTCACGGCACTCTGCCACCACAACTCAACAGTCCTGGCATGCTGGACACAGACCCCCGCCCTCAGCCCCAGGACTGTTCCCTGGCTGGCTAGTTCTGATGAGTCTAGAGGACGCCTCTACTGGACCTCCTCCTCAGTCACTAACCTGCCCCCTGCTGGGTGTGCGGAGCATGGTAAGTGCTTCGAGTCTTTTCTCAGCACCAGAGCCTCGGGAGGCGCCCTCGCCACCCGACGCCACATATGCTCCCGCCACATGTCGTGACTCGCCCATCGTCTCCTCCTTTTGAGCCAAGACTCAAGTCGCTGCGCGCCACTCACACCCCCGGCGACCTCAATGTGGTAGCAGACGCGCTGTCACAACAACGCTGGCCCGGTAGAGAGTGGAGGCTTCACCTCCAGTCGGTCCAGCTGATTTGGGAACGATTCGGCAAGGCCTGTACTAACTGTACTAAGGTGCCTCCCGAGAGACCTCCCACTGCCTGCTCTGGTATGCCCAAACAGAGGCTCCCCTCGGGGCAGACACGCTGCCACACAGCTGGCCCTCGGGACTGCACAAGTATGCATTTCCCCCAGTGAGCCTTCTTGCACAGGTGCTATGCAAGGTCAGGGAGGATGAGGAACAAGTCACCCTAGTGGCTACCTACTGGCACAGCCAGGCCTGGTTCTCGGATCTCGTACTCCTTGTGATAACCCCTCCCTGGCACATTCCCCTGAGGAAAGACCTTCTTTCTCAGGGACGGGGCATGCTCTGGCATCCGCACCCAGACCTCTGGAAGCTCCACGCCTGGCCCCTGGATGGGACGTGGAAGATCTAGCTGGTCTACCACCTGCCGTCGTAGACATGATCAACCAAGCCAGAGCCTGAAGTGGCGCTTGTTCGCAAATTGGTGTTCTTCCCGGGCTGAAGACCCACAGAGGTGTGCAGTTAGGTGAGTGCTCTTATTCCTGCAGGAGAGGCTGGATGGGAGGCTGTCCCCTTCCACCTTGAAGCCTGTTCCCCTCCTGGTATCTCTCAGTGGTCCTCACGGGCCTTCAGAGACCCCCCTTTGAGCCGCTAGAATCAGTTGGACTCAGGGCCCTCTCTCTAAAGACTGCCCTTCTGATCACGCTTGCCTCCATCAAGAGGGCCGGGGACCTGCAAGCGTTCTCTGTCAGCGACACTTGCCTGGAGTTCGGTCCTGCAGACACACATGTGATAATAAGACCGCGACCGGGTTACGTTCCCAAGGTTCCTACCATGACCTTCAGAGACCAGGTAGTGAACCTGCAAGTGCTGCCCCGGGAGGAGGCAGACCCAGCCCCTTTGTTGCTGTGTCCGGTACGTACTTTGCGTACCTACTTGGACTGCACGCAGAGCTTTAGATGTTCTGAGCAGCTCTTTGTATGCTTTGGTGGACAGCGGAAAGGGAATGCTGTCTCCAAAAAGAGGCTTTCCCACTGGGTCGTGGATGCCATTTCATTGGCCTATCACACCCAGGCCATGCCCCCCCCTTGCGGGTCATAACACACTCAACAAGGAATATTGCGTCCTTGTGGGCACTGGCCAGAGGCACCACCCTGGCAGAGATATGTAGAGCAGCAGGTTGGGCAACACCTAATACCTTTGCGAGATTTTACAATCTCATGGTTGAGTCAGTTTCGTCCCGTGTTTTCTCAGGTTCAAGCCTGTAGAACTCGGTAAACACGCTGACGGACTGGCCGGGTGGATCGCTTGCACTTAGCGCCCTTTCCCTCAGCCGAGGTAAAACTGTTTGCTTTCTCTCCCATTCGGTTCCCTGGATGATTCCTCCTAGCCCTGAGAGTCTGCAATTCAGCAGAGAAATTCGCCGACCCAATCCACTGCGGGCACTCAAATCTACACTGTTCTGGAATAGGTGCTCCACAGGTCGGGACTCCTCCTGTGTGTATTTTCCCCCTTACGAGTAGACCCGCATCTCCCTTAGGCAGTTCCAGCTGCCCTCCGGTTGCTGTGTTGTATCAACTCCCCCCTCCTTGAGGCTGGATCTACCACCGCACCATTTTTCCACATGTGACATGAGTGGCCCATGTGATGTATTTCGCCACTGGGCAGGTGTGACCTCCGCAGGGTCTTATTTACTTACTTTTTGCCTCTGAATCACACAACAGCCACACAAGTCCAGGTCACCAAGACACACTAGTGAGAGAGAAATAATAATATTAGTCTGACATTAAAGCTAAAGTGTGTACTTTCTATGCCACTGAACTGAATTTTTTTCAAAAAGCTTTTTGAGGGTTTTCTGGTCCTGTCTGCTGTTGATCTAACAGATAGTCCCAACCCCAACTCACGCCAATGTTGTGTGGGGCTCTACGGGTCACTCAAAACAAACGAACAAAACAAAGGAATTTTTATAGTGCCACAGAGACACAGAGTTTACAGGGATTATTTTATCAAATCAGCCTACAAATGGCTTACTTACAGTTGTGTCTACATATTTAGCTGCAATACGAGAAAGTATTTAAACTGAAAAAGTTACACATTTCAGCTTTAATTATTATTATTATTATTATTTATTAAAATATCCCACCATCCAAATTCTGTGTATATTTTGTTTAGTTGTAGTTTATTTCTAAGCTGTTAGAAGGAGACCTGTAATAAATCTTACGGTTTCGATGATCTGGAGCAGGAGTTTGTCCTGTTCATCTCAGGAGTAGGTCCGTTGCTGCCCCAGCACTAGTGTCTACACACAGAATAGTGCAATAGCACCTTATCCTGATTAAATTGTTCAGAAAGGGTATCAACATTGTCATTGTCACATTTCTTATGACACAACTAAACCACCTATACAACTGCTCAGAGACGTCAGATATTTACATTAGGAACAGAGAGTAATGAGACCAAATGTTTACAAGTCTGTCACTAATAACAAACAAAATATAAATAAATTATTTGAATATTGTGCCACTGCCTCTTAAATATTAAAGTGTATTAATTTTAATATATTATATATTAAATTATACATTATATTTATGATTCCTGGTATAAAAATACCTTGACTTTTAATTAGTTAAAATTGTTTAATTAATTTTTTATAATTAATAAGCTTCTATTATATATTTTTTTATATACTTTAGACTGAGCCTTAGAATGGATTGTAATAAATACAATTTAAATAAATAACTAAAATAAATATTTTATTAGGTATATTTTTTACCTCTAACCCCAAATCTTACACACAAGCAAAAAAATAAAATAAAAAAATAAACAATCTGAAATATGATTAGATTCTACCTACACTGAGAAAATCTTCATAAACTACAAGGTTAACAAGTGCAATCAACTTATTGCGTCTTACTTTCTGAATAAATCAACTCATTTCTGTATAGAAAAGTGATTTCTCACCTTTCATGCCTCTCACTTTTCCCTGTTTCTGCTCTGCCTGGTTTGAGTGTCACTCTGAGCGAATCAAATCTGTGTTGTGGTCTGCTTCAGAGGCTCAGCACTCCCCATTACTCTGTGTTCATTTATGGGGGAAGATTTAGGTTTGTGTGCGTGTGTGTGTGTGTGTGTGTGTGTGTGTGTGTGTATGTGTGTGAGAGACTATTTGTTTACTAAGGGGAGCTTTACAACAGTACTATAAGTAAAAAGAAGCCCAATATTCTTTTGCCCTCAGTCAAGGTGGAAATTGGCTCCTGTAACTGTGACTTACCTCAAATGCAATGAAACACAAAACCGCACTGAGCTTAACACTATAATACTACACAATACAACAACACAATGAAAAACTCAATGACATGTAACATGATGAAACTGACCACAAGAATGAAACTAAGTAGCACTGCTATCAGCTCCAAGCAAACAAAAATGCTTTTTTCCTCAGGATAGCTGTTTGTCCCAAAACACCTGTTCAAAGGAACACCACACCTCTGCCCACAACAAAACTAAGCAAAGTTAAAAATGATTCAAAGCATCACTTAACATATGTTGTAATATGTAATGTGGCATCTCTTAGAAAATACTTTATTTGAGTCGACTCCATTCCAGAGATCTCAGTGAAACAAAGCTAAGAAGTGCAAACACCAAATATCATCTAGACAGCAAATGTATTAATCTGCAAAGAAATGGAAGGTAAAAACATTTCCACATTCAAGCACTAATCTATTTTTATTTGGTAGTTTAAAATTGGAATGGCATATTAATTTTGAGAAAGGCAAACATGTCAAAGGCAAAAGTGCTTGTTACCACATGAAAATGAAATCACATGATTACAGACTGGTTAATGTCTGACCTCATCTTTAACAGCTCAATGTCAGTGTTGTTGTTGTTTTTTTGACCAAGAAAAGCTACTTTATTTGCTGAGCGTATGACAGAAAACAAATTTGTATATCTCTTTGGAAGTAACTAGCAGGAATAGACAGGCATATTGCTAAGATAGCTTTTTATAATGGTATGAAATGTAGAGACAGTCATTTTAAATCTAAATACATTTCAAAGTAGTTGTAGGTGTAATTCAGTCCAAACACAAGTTTGTGAGAGGTTTTCATGCAAGGTTTTAGCAAGAGATTTTTTTTTTGCTGGAGAGCTAAGGCCTAGCTGCTAAATAAAATATGAAATATTTCGGACATACACATTATGTCATGTATAAAGGACTTTTCTCGTTTCATCCATCTCTCTTTTATTCATCCTCTTTAACTTTGCTGTCGTAAGTGTCTTGTCCTTTGTATGCCGAGACGTATCCACTGGTGTCCGGGATGTCTTCCCTCCCCACACGGCCCTTTCCTTTTCCTGATGGATCAAAGCGCTCCTTGTGAGAACCAGTGTACTTACTGCTGTCCGTTAACCTGTCCACAGCTGAGGCTTTTGCCACTTTCTGTTGACAGAAAGGTGAAGGGTGGAAAGATTATACATGGTTGATTGGTTATTGTACTGAGAGAAACCCTTAGTAACTGTTTGGTTTGTAAAACAGACTGTTATGATTGGCTGTAACTCACAGTGACACCAATGTTGTCTGGCTTTTTGCCAGCAATGAGACCATAGAGAAGCTGTACTGCCTCCTCCTGGCTTTTTCCTTTAAATCGTTTTGAAGCCAACTCAGACATGGCTTGAGTGAACTGTTCAAACGTGATGACACGTGCTGTCTTAGCCCTAAAAGACATACAAAGACACAAACACAAACCTTTAGGCCATGCCATGCATACTGAATGTTTTTATGCGTGCATGCACACATATGATCCATTGTAATGCACAGCATGGCAAAATGTATAACACAAAAGTTAAAGCTGAAGTATATAGTTTCTGCGCCACTGAACGGAATTGCAAAAATAAACATTGTTTTCAAACAGCCTTCTGAATACATCCAGTGTCTTCCCGCTGATCAAACAAACAGATAGTCCCACCCCCAAATCATACCATTGGTTTAGTCAATGTTGTTGTTTTGGCTTGTCAGGTTGCTCAAACAAACAGAGGAATTTTTGTAGTGTCACAGAGACACAATGTTTTTGAGAAAATTAACCTATGAGAAGCTTACTTATAATTGTTTCTGTATTTTAAGATGGTATAGAAGAAAGTATTTTAACAGGGACGTGCACAGGGGGTGGGTGGCTGGGTGGCTGGGTGGCCCAAGCCACTGCCCCTTTGCCCTCCTGGGCAGAGGTGCCTCTCTGGAGAAAGTAATTTCATTTGCAAATATTCATTTTGCAGACGCTTTTTATTCACAGTGTCAAAGCAATTAATATATGATGAAACACTTTTTTCATTTCTATTTTATTGTTTATGTAAACATCCGCTAGGCTAGACTGTTTTGCAGGGCATCGGATCAGGCATGACAGTGGGAGGGGCACTTGACACTTGAGCAGATCCAAATGTAGCCAAAATGTGCATTAATTAGTTTGACATTGCTTGAGCAGGCACAAATGCGTTAAAAACGTAAAATTATTCATAAGGTGAATGATCAGATGCTGCATAGCTAAATCATAAAGTTATAACTTAAATGATAAAGAATTATAAAGTGAGCACTTCAGCTGTTGATAAAGTCAAGCATATTTTAAGTTAAACTAATATTAATATTAGTGTACAGAATAAGAAAATAAGTACAGATATATACATTATTCTTCTTAAGTTATATATTTAGCATAATAATAATATATACTGTATATAGACAATACTATTCTATATAACAATAAGTGAAAATTTCACAAAAAGTGAAAAAGTGGGAATTCCTTTTTCTCAGTTGAATCCACTGCCCAAATGTCTGTGCACGAACCTATATTTTAACACTGTAAAAGTTACATACTTCAGCTTTAAACAAATAAGTCAAGCCAACCAACAGACAAAAAAACTAATTAGATCTAATGAGATTGAATATCTTGTTGTTTCTTTTTGACAGTAATGAGATTATATGAAGAGTACATGGAAACTTAAAATTAAGTCTCATGCTTCTCAGATGTTTCTTCTGAGAGAAATACTGCAGTTATCTCACAAGTGTCTCCTCTAGAGTCTCAGTAGAAATATTAGGCTTTACTCATATTTGCCAAGATACCAAACTCTGCAATCAAAAGTCAGAGATTTCAATATGAACATTTGTCATCAAATTGTTTTCTAGACCAAATTATCTAATTTGTGCTATGCACATTAATTTGATAGCTTTATAACCATATTGTCTTATTTGCATGCATTTTATGTCTGTAATTTCAGGAGAAACATCTGTGTCAAAGTTAATACTTAAATAACTGAGATCTCCAATACATCATCTGAGCTATGAAAGAACAACCTCTGAATAAAAACATTTTCCTCTGGGTAGTGACTGTTAAGTGTCAGTCGAAGTGAGCATAATCGTACTTGACTTTGCTGAAGACAATGTCCACATCCGTGCTGGTTACATTTTTCCCGTCGATGACCTTGCAGTCCTTACACAGCTTAACAAAATTTTTCCCATTCATCTCCTTCCCTGTTGCCTTGGTGTCTCCATGAACCGCAAATTTACGAAATGCTGTCTCAACATCTGCCAGTGTTACTTCACCTGAACTTTCAGCCATACTGTCAGATTATACTTTATGCTGTATCTAGCATAAGAGGGAGAACTCAAGTATTACAAAGAGAGAGAGAGAGAGAGGAGAGAGAGAGAGAGAGAGAGAGAGAGAGAGAGAGAGAGAGAGAGTTGATTTCCTTATGTTTTATACAACAGTTATTCGATTATTTAACTAAATTAACAGGTTATTACTCAATATTAACTTCTTGTTTATAAAAATGTAGTATAAAATCCATATCACATGAGCAAGAGTGCTGTTGTAATGAATATCGGCATAGCTGTTATTACCTATATTTAGCACAACAGCACTCTTGTTCAGGTGATAATGCTAAATGATTGCAATAATGTCTGATAATTATTTGTATTGAAAGCTACAGTCCTGATGCTGTAATGCTCTTCTTGCTGTGTGATGGATACACCCATATTTACTGCCCCTCGTTTTTCCATATTCTTCCATACTAACAAATATCTGCTCATTTACTCCATTAGGAGGCCTGACACACACCAACAAGCACACAACACAGTTAATAGTGCACACCCAAAATGCACACACTCATACAGCCACAAATATATATTACTCACACTAAAATCTGTAATTCAGTGAATTCCAATTTACTTAGTTGGCTTCAGCTGGCTTCCCTTCTCTCTCTCTCTCTCTCTCTCTCTCTCTCTCTCTCTCTCTCTCTCTCTCTCTTTCTTTGTCAAACTGTTACTCTCTCATACACTGCCTGGCCAAAAAAAAGTCATCGTTTGGATATAAATAAGCAGATACTTTAGAGTCTATGATTGGATCATTATTGCAGTGATTAATATGTTTCAGCTGGTGACAAATCTTTTAAATATAAATGATGCAGTGTGTTGCTTCTCATTTCTTGAACAACCATGTCGGAAGACATATCCTGTGGTCGTGGAAAAGATGTTACTGTGTTTCAGAAGGGGCAAATTATTGGCCTGCATCAAGCAAAGCAAACAACTGGGAAGGGGGTCGTAAGCCGGTCGTAAGCCGCCGCCTTTCTTGGGTACGATGAAGTAAGGGCTGTAGAAACCCTTCTTCATATCGGTTGGAGGGACAGGCTCTATCACGTCTTTGAACAAAAGAGTAGCAATTTCCGCGCACAGGGACTGGACATGTTCGCCGTGTACTGCGGAAAAGCGAACGCCCATGAAGCGGGGCGGGGGCCTGGCAAACTGAATTGTGTAACTGAGTCGAATGGTCCGGGCCAGCCAGCAAGACGGGTTGGGAAGTGAAAGCCTCACGTCCAACCTCTGCGCTAGGGGCAACAAAGGAACAATTAATTTTGACGTACCCGGTGGAGCTTCACAGCGGGGCGGAGCAGGTAGGGCAGCGTCGGGCGGCGACAGGGCGACCCGAGGCTGGGGTGCTGAGAAAAGACTCAAAGCACTTACCTTGCTCCGCACACCCGGCAGGGGGTGGGTTGGCGACTAAGGAGGAGGTCCAGGGTAGGCGTCCTCTAGACTCGTCGGAACCAGCCGGCCGGGGAACAGTCGTGGGGCTGGAGACGGGTGGTCCGTGTCCATGAAGTCGGGACTGTTGAGATCTGGTGGCAAAGTGCCGTGAGAACGGCATTTGCAGGCCAGGTGACCCAGAGACATAGGAAATAGCTCTTTTATTGAGAATGTGGGTACCGCAACCCCATCTAAGGGGGGCGGCAAATGAAAGTTGTTTAAAAACAAAAGATTCTCCTCCCGGCCCTCCACCGGGGGACGGAACGGTCTTACCACCTCCGGAGCTAACATCTCTGTCGCTGGGTCATCCGTTTCAGGAGCGCCAGCGAGCCCTTCAGGTCCTCGAGGGGGTCCAAGAGACGGGGAGGCGTCTACTTCCTGCGGTGTGCTCGACGCTGGGGCTGAGAGCTGGGCCCTGGTCGAGGCAGAGCAGATTTCTTAGACGCAGGGGGACGCCCTCGGCGAGCAGACGGGGCAGTGGCCGTGGCGGCAGGTTTGCAGCGTGGCAGGATATGTGAGATGGCCTCCGTCTGCTTTTTCACCGCAGAGAACTGCTGGGCAAATTCCTCGACGGTGTCGCCAAAGAGGCCAAACTGGGAGACAGGTGCGTCGAGGAAGCGAGCTTTGTCGGCCTCACGCATCTCGACCAGGTTGAGCCATAGATGACGTTCCTGGACCACAAGGGTGGCCATCACCTGCCAGAGTGCCTGCGCAGTGACCTTCGTGGCTCTGAGGGCGAGGTCGGTCACTGATGCAGTTCCTGCAGCACATCGGGGTCAGGGCTACCCTTGTGCAGATCCCTGAGTGCCTTGGCCTGGTGGACTTGCAGGATGGCCATGGCGTGCAAGGCGGAAGCGGCCTGTCCCGCGGCGCGGTAGGCTTTGGTGTTCAACGAGGAGGTCGTCCTACAGGCCTTGGAAGGGAGTATAGGGCGCCCACACCAGGTGGTAGGGTTACCGGGACATAGATGGAGCGCAACGGCCCTATCCACCTGGGGAATCGCCGTATACCCACAGGCCGCTCCGCCGTCGAGGGTAGCGAGAGCGGACGAGCAGGGCTTTTGACGAAGGGAAAGCAGGGCTCTCCATGAAGACGTCAGCTCGTCATGCACTTCCGGGAAAAACGGCACCGGGGGGGACCCCAGGAACCAGTCATTCAGCCGTGACGGGTGTGGGGAGGATGGAGGGTTCCAATCCAACCCCACACTGACAGCAGCCTGGGCAAGCCTGGGTATGCTGGCCCGAAGGCGGCAGCCCAGGGGAGGCGTCAGCGTCAGACGCTGCGCTCTCCGATGGAGTGGCGAGCTCATCCACCTCGAGCTCTAGAGGATAGGCAGACCGGCCAGGAGGCGAGTCGCTGTTGCCTCGAGCACGGACGGGGGTCAACGAGCGTGTCGGGGGGACGGGTGGTCCGAGGGGGCATACCCGGCGGAGCTGCACCCGCTGCCCTCCCCAAATCGCCTCCATCGCCAGTCGCATCGTCCTCAATCCCGTGGGAAGAAGGAGCGACACGGGGGGCGGCTGGAGTGGCGTGCTTTCTATTGAAAGCGCGCCGCGACCACAACGTTGCCATGGCCATGCTCTCGCAGTGAGAGCATGAACCATTCACAAACGCTGTGGATGGCGCCCAGACACATGAGACAGCGCCTGTGGCCGTCTGAAGCGGAGAGCACTCTACCGCATCCAGGAACTACACAGGGGTTGAATGGCATCTTTAAAAAGACGCATTCTGAAAGGGCGTTCAACGCCGCTGTGTATTGCTCTTTCAGAGAATTAAACTCTTTTACAGAGAAAATTACTCTTTATAGGAAAACTCTTTTAACTCTGCGCTGTCGAAGCGCCCAGGGGCAAACTGCACGCCATGCAGAGAAGAGGAAAGCCGCTGAAGTGCGCCGTAGATCCAACAGCAAAGCAGAGCGTCAGAGGATAGAAGCAGGAAACAGTTGTGTCACTCGCAGCTGGCTGCATACACGACCATCGGCTCTGAAGAAAATTACTGAATGAACGAGCGTATTTCCCTCGCCTTTATATCCGTATCCGGGGGCGGGGTATGCAAATACTGTTTGCCAACTCTCATTGGCCAGAGGCATATTCGGCGCTCAAGAGAGACCCCTAGTCGAAGTGAGTGACAGACGGGGAATCATGGCTATGTTTAATAGAGAAAGTAAGAGAATTTACAAAAAAAATTACAGGATTGGAACTAAACGGCTGATTGGCCATAAGAAAGCCACTATTTAGAGACCTAATCAGAAAAAAACTACTTCAAGCTACTAGGGTGCATTAAGTTTGGACTGTGGAGCAATGGAAAAAGGTCATATGGTCTGATGAATCCAGATTTATCCTATTCCAAAGTGATGGGCATATCAGGGTAATAAGGGAAGCGCAAGAAGCGATGCACCCGTCATGCATAATGCCCACTGCACAAGCCTCTGGAGGCAGTGTTATGATCTGGGGTTGCTTCAATTGGTCAGGTCTGAGATCAGCAACATAAGTGGCAATAAAATGAAGTCATCTGACTACCTGAATGTACTAACTAACCAGGTTATCCCATCAATGGATTATTTCTTCCCTTATGGCACAAGAATATTCCAGGATGACAGTGCCAAGTTTCATCTGGCTCAAATTGTGAAAAAGTGGTTCAGGTAGCATGAGGAATCATTTTCACATATGAAATGGCCACAACAGTGTCCTGATCTTAACTCAATTGAAAGTCTTTGGGATGTGCTGCAGAAGACTTCACGGAGTGGTTTGACTCTTTTGTCATCAATACAAGGTCTCTGCCAAAAATGTATGCAAAACTGGATGGAAATAAATGTTGTGACATTGCATAAGGTTGTCGAAACAATGCTAAAATGTATCCATGCCATAATCAAAGCTAAAGGCGGTCCAATAAAATATTAGAAATATTACTGTTTTTGTTTTTTGTTTTTGTTTTTTTGGCCAGGCAGAGTATTAGGCTATTTTTAACCTGAAAGCAAAATCTACAACTGTATGGAGCACTGCATTTACCTTTATAGACGGAATAATTAAATAAATTGCATTAAATCAGATTACCCATAATACAATTCTTTGCATAATATAATGAAATTAAATTGTGAAACTCCTCCAAACCTATACAACTAAATACTTCTGGATGGGTGTGCTTTAGAGAGAGAGTGAGAAAGCAGGAGAGATCTGGCCTACCTTACAGAGGAGTGGACAGTCTTTGGTACTGATGCTAAACTACCTCTTAAAGGATGCTGAATGTGTGTGTGTGTGTGTGTTTCTCCGTCGTCCTTTCTGGTTCTCCTATGTGCGTGTATTTAGGGGACTTATGTGTCAGCCCTGTTCTTGCTCCTTCCTGTGTGTGTGTGTGTGTGTGTATGTTTACAATGATGTGAGACAGAGGGGAGGAGAGAGCGCAGCCCAGCACTAATGATGACATAAGCTAGTCTCTTTTTCCCTCTCTCTCTTTCTCTCTCTCTCTCTCTCTCTGCCATATGTTCCCTTCTCTTTTTTTCTTTGCCCATTTGGTCCTTCTCTTTTTCCCTGTCCCCACTTCTACTTCACTGCCTGGACAGTCCTTCATGTTTTACCCTCTCTTCCTCCTTCTCTCCTCCCTCTTTCTTTGTTTTTGTCTCTCTCTGCTGCCACGCCCTTTCCCATCAGTTTCTGAAGACAAATCTACAGGAACAATTAGCCACACAGATACAACAATTCAATCATTCACCAATTCCAATGACCCATGTATAAACACAACACACTCTCATGGAGAAATCATTCTGATTCATACGAGTTGGCTACGAGTTGGTTAAATCATATGAAATCAACAGCCAATCAGGTGACTCTCCCTTGTCTCCTATTAATACAATAGAATTACTTTGTTCCATCATACAAAACAGACTCTACTCTGTGGTTATATGGGGTTTGGGTTAAGGCATAAAATGAATACGAATGTACACAACATCTGACACATCTGCATTACACATCCGGGTACTTGACAGTCTTAAATTTGTATGAATTCATACATACGAACAAACTTTTTCTCGATCACAAGACTTTCACCTACTGTTGCACTTGTATACATAGTAGTGTGACAATAAAGTGATTTGACTTTCATACAATTTCTTCTTAGCAGAAAAATCCTTTTTTTTTATCAAACCCAATGGCTACAGATATTTAGCATTTTGCAAAGACGGAAAATTTGAAATATTTAAGTCACTTGTGTATAAATCATTATTTGTTGAAGCTATAGATAACATCTAGGTTACTGTTGTAACCTCCGTTCTCTGATGGAGAGAACGAGACAGTGTGTCGAAGAAGCGATACTAGGGGTCTCTCTTGAGATCTCTGAACTTTGAGAAAAGGCCAATGAGAAATTGGCAGACGGAATTTGCATGAATTTGCGAAGGGAGGAAAATGCGTCTGTTCATTCAGGATTTGTCTGAGGAGCCTACAATGAGGTTCGGCCGCAACAGTGGCTCGGTTCAGTGACATGGCCGGGAGGACACAACGTCTCATTCCCTCCATCAGGGAACGGAAGTTACAACAGTAACCTAGACGTTCCCCGTCTGTTGCTCAATTCGATGTTGTGTCGAAGAAGCGACACTAGGGGTTACATTTTGACAGTATGCACTGAACCGTGTACGTGCTCTGCTGACACAGGTGTGGGCAGGAAGTTTGCATGCTAAAATGACAGGCTGTGCCAGACTGCACGTACCCTTACCCAACACCCAAAAAATCGTCAAAACCTTCTGGTTCCTTACACCCTGATATGGGGGGAACAAGGCAACATGCCAAGCATGGGAGCAAGCCATGCCATCCGCGCCTTTTCTCTCTCTATGTTTCTCGCATAGAGTTAAAGCGGCTGGGGCCATCTTAACAGTATCACACACATCGTGGAAGGCGTTCTTTCCCAGTCCCTATTCTTTCAGGGGGGAAAGACCCTGCGGACACCACACCTGCCCAGACTGGTGGAGGTAAAGAGTGGTGAAATACATAACATGGGCTTTTAGGTCACATGTGGAAAATGGCATGGTGGTAGATCCTACCTCATTGGGAGGGAGGAGTTGCTACAAACACAGTGACCGGGGGTCAGTGAGGACTGCCCAAGGGAGACGCGGGTCCACTCACAAGGGGACCGTACTGCGGAAAATACACACTGGGGGATAAGTCCACATGGGGGCCTGACCTGTGGAGCACCTGTTCCAGTTCAGGGTAAATTGGGTTTGGTCGGCAAATTCCTCAGCTGAATTCGTGGACCAGAGGGCTTGGTGGAGTCATCCAGGGAGCCAAGTTAGTGGGATCTCCTGTGATAAGAGCGCACGGTATTGCCTCAGTGGAGGGAAAAGATGCTAGGTGCTAGAGGTACACTCGGTCAGTTGTAACCGAGTTCTACTGGCTCGGACCTGAGAAAACACAGGATGAAACAGACTCAACCCTGAGATTGTAAAATCTCGTAAAGGTATTGTGTGTTGCCCAGCCCGCTGCTCTACATATGTCAGCTAGGGAGGTGCCTCTGGCCAGTGCCCACGAGGATGCCACACTTCTCGTCGAGTGTGCTCGAACCCACAATGGGGCGGGCACTCCCTGGGTGTGATAGGCCAATGCTATGGTGTCAACCACCCAGTGGGAAAGCCTCTGTATGGAGACAGCATTCCCTTTCCACTGTCCACCAAAGCAGACAAAGAGCTGCTCAGAACATCTAAAGCTCTGCGTGCAGTACAAATAGATACGCAAAGCATGTACCGGATACAGCATCAAAGGGGCTGGGTCTGCCTCCTCCCGGGGCAGCGCTTGCAGGTTCACTACCTGGTATCTGAAGGGAGTCGTAGGAACCTTGGGCACATAGCCCGGTCGTGGTCTTAGGATCACATGAGTGTCTGCTGGACCAAAATCCAGGCAGGTGTCGCTGACAGAGAATGCTTGCAGGTCCACAACCCTCTTGATGGAGGGGAGTGCGATCAGGAGGGCCGTCTTCAAGGAGAGGGCCTTAAATTCAACTGATTCTAGCGGCTCGAAGGGGGGCCCGAGAGGACCACTGAGAGATCCCAGGAGGGAAACAGGCCTGGCCGGGAGGGATTTAATCTCTGGGCACCTCTTAGGAACCTGATAACTAAGTCGTGCTTACCCAAAGACTTGCCGTCTACTGTGCCGTGGTGGACCGTGATAGTGGCTACATACACCTTCAAGGTGGAGGGGGGGCAGCCTCCCCTCCAACCTCTCCTGCAGGAATGAGAGCACTGACCCGACTGCACACCTCTGTGGGTCTTCAGCCTGGGAAGAACACCAATTTGCGAACAAGTGCCACTTCAGGGCGTAAAGTTGCCTTGTAGAGGGATCTCTGGCTTGGTTGATCGTGTATACGACAGCAGGTGGTAGGCCAGCTAGATCTTCCGATTCCCGTCCAGGGGCCAGACGTGGAGGTTCCTGAGAAAGAAGGTCCTTCCTCAGGGGAATTCGCCAAGGAGGGGCTGTCGCAAGGAGCACAAGATCCGAGAACCAAGTCCGAGAGGGCCAATAAGGGGCCACCAGAGTGACTTGTTCCTCGTCCTCCTTGACCTTGCATAGCACTTGTGCAAGAAGACTCACTGGGGGAAACGCATACTTGCGCAGCCCTGTGGGCCGGCTGTGTGCTAGCACGTCTGTCCCGAGAGGAGCCTCCATTCGGGCGTACCAGAGCGGGCAGTGGGAGGTTTCTCAGGAGGCAAATATGTCTACCTGTGTCCTGCCGAACAATTCCCAAATCAGCTGGAACGACTGGGGGTGAAGCCTCCACTCTCTGCTGGGCGAACGCTGTCGTTATAGTGCGTCCGCTACTACGTAGAGGTTGCCCGGGATGTGAGTGGCACGCAGCGACTTGCTGGCTCCAAAGGATGAGACAACGGTCGAGTTGTGACATGTGATGGGAGCGTACGCCACCGTGGCGATTTATGTATGCTAGTGTGGTGGTGCTTTCTGATTGGATCAAGACGTGCTTGCCCCGAACTAGTGGGAGAAACCTCCTCAGGGCAAGAAGTACAGCCATCAACTCTAGGCAGTTGATGTGCCAGCGCAGCGGGGGCCCTTTCCAACGGCCCGTGGCTGTGTGCCCATTGCACACGGCGCCCCCAACCCTGTTTGGAAGCACTGTGGTGATCAGGACGCATCGGGACACCTGCTACAAAGGGACTCCTGCCTGTAAAAAACAAAGGTCTTTCCAGGGTTTGAAAGTTTGCTGGCAGGCAGGGGTGATAAACACACGGTGCATGCCGCTGTGCCATGCTCATCTCAGGACTCGAGTCTGCAGTCTGGAGTGGTCTCATATGCTTCAACCCCAGTGGTGCGACTGCCGAGGAGGATGCCATATGCCCCAGGAGCTTTTGGAAATGTTTTAGGGGGACCCACGTGCCTGGCCTGAACGAGGTCAGGCATTTCAGCACTGACTGCGTGTGCTCGTTGGTGAGGCGTGCTGACATTGAGACCGAGCCTAACTCCATGCCGAGAAAAGAGATGCTCTGAACCGGGGCGAGCTTGCTCTTTTCCCAGTTAACCTAAAGCCCTAAGCGGCTGAGGTGCCTGAGCACCTGGTCCCTGTGAGCACATAGTAACTCTCAGGATTGGGCCAGGATGAGCCAGTCGTCGAGGTAGTTGAGTATGTGAATGCCTGCTTCCCAAAGCGGGGCAAGGGCTGCCTCTGTGACCTTCGAAAAGACGCGAGGGGACAGGGACATGCCGAAGGGGAGGACTTTGTACTGATATGCCTGGCCATCAAGCACAATCCGGAGAAAGGGTCGATGTCGAGGCAAGATTGAGACGTGGAAGTACACGTCCTTCAGGTCTACTGCTGCGAACCAATCTAGATGCCAGACGCAAGTTAAGATGTGTTTTTGCGTGAGCATTTTGAACGGGAGTTTGTGCAAGGCCCGGTTGAAAACTTGCAAGTCCAAGATCGGTCGTAAGCCACCGCCTTTTTTGGGTATGATGAAGTAAGGGATGTAGAAACCCTTCTTCATCTCAGCTGGAGGGACAGGCTCTATCGCATCTTTGAGTAAGAGAGTCGCGATTTCCGTGCGCAGGGATTTGGCAACTTCGCCGTGCACTGCGGTAAAGCGGATGCCCCCGACGCTGGACGCTAGGGCTGAGAGCTGGGCCCAGGCTGAGGCGGAGCTGCACGTTTCTTAGAAGCCGCAGGTGGACGCCCTTGGCGGGCAGAAGGGGCACAGCCCATGCTGGAAGTGTGACGGGCATGATGTGAGAGATGGCCTCCAACTGCTTCTTTACCGCTGAGAACTGCTGGGCGAAGTCCTCGACGGTGTCGTTGAAAAGGCCGAACTGGGAGAAAGCGTGCTTTGTCTACTTCACACATCTCGACAAGGTTCAGCCACAGACGTCTTTCCTGAAACACGAGCATGGCCATCGCCTGGCCGAGTGACCGTGCTGTGAGCTTCGCGGCCCTGAGGGCGAGGTCAGTCGCTGAGTGCAGTTCCTGCAGCACGTTGGGGTCAGGACTACCCAAGTGCAGATCTTTAAGTGCCTTGGCCTGTTGGACTTGCAGGAGGGCCATGGCATGCAAGGCGGAAGTGACCTATCCGGTCGGGCTGTAGGCTTTGGAGGTCAGTGAGGACATCATCCTACAGGCTCTGGAGGGGAGCACCGGGCGATCCCGCCAGTTGGTGCCGTTTTCGGGACGCAGGTGAATCGCAACTGCCCTGTCCACCTGGGGGACCGCCTTGTACCCGTGGACCGCTCCGCCGTCGAGAGTAGTGAGAGCGGATGAGCGAGAGGATTGATTACGGGCAGTAAAAGGTGCCCTCCACGACCTCATCAGCTCATCATGCACTTCCGGGAAGAAAGGAACCGGGGGGGACGTGGCTGTGAGCAGAACGCAGACCCGAGGAACCAATCATCCAGCCGCGAAGGCTGTGGGGAGGACAGAGGATTCCAGTCCAACCCCATGCTGATGGCGGCCCTGGAAAGCATGTTGGCCATCTGGCGGTCAGCCTCTGACTGGGCGTGCTGACCCAAAGGTGGCAGGCCAATTGAGTCTTCCACGTCAGATGCCAGAACACTCTCCGATGCAGCAGCAATCTCATCATCCAGCTCAAGGGGCTCAAGAGGATAGGCAGACTGGCCGTGAGGCGAGCCGCTGTAACCCCGAGCCTGGGCGGAAGTCAACGATCGTGTCAGGGGGCGGGTGGTTTGTGGGGACGTACCCGGCAAAACCGAGCCTGCTGCCATCCCCAAATCGCACCAATCGCCAGCCAGGTCGTCCTCAATCCCGTGGGAAGAAGGAGCGACACGGGGGCGGCTGGAGTGGCATTCCTTTTTAGGAAGGACAGCTGCGACCGCAACGTTGCCATGGTAAGGTTCTTGCGGTGAGAACACGAACCATCCACAAACGCTGCCTCATTGTGGTTGCGGCCCAGACACACGAGGCAGCGCCTGTGACCGTCAGGAGTGGAGAGAACTCCACCGCATCCAGGAACTACAACTACGGAAAGGCATCTTTATAAAGACGCATCCTGAAAAGGACATTCAACAGCGCTGTGTATTGCTCTTTTAGAGAAAAAAAATTTAATAGCGCTGTCGAAGCGCCCAGAGGCAAAGCTGCTGATATGCACCGTAGATACAACAGCATACGCCAGAACAACACATTCTCACACCCAACTCGTCACATATGGACGCTTTGCCAGGACCCCTTGGCGTCACTTTTTAACGCACTGGGTATACCTTTGGCGTCATTTTTCAACGTGCAGGGTAGTCCGATAGACTTCTATAGAGGATTTTAAAAATAAAAATAAAAAAAACTTTGATTAATTGAACACAATCGTAGCATATTATATATATTTATTAACATCAACAAACCTCCGATAAAAATACGTTATCCAGCATGCTCTAGTTAAAGTCGTGTACCTATGTATACCAGTACCTAAGAAAACGCTTAAACTGCTTACTTGCACACGCCGTGGAGCGTTGTTAAACTCACCTTTGAATGCCGTTTTACCTGCAGTTTAGCGTTGTTTTGGTTAAGACTACCCTGCACGTTGAAAAATGACGCCAAAGGTATACCCAGTGCGTTAAAAAGTGACGCCAAGGGGTCCTGGCAAAGCGTCCATATGTGACGAGTTGGGTGTGAGAATGTGTTGGCCAGAGATAGGAGGAAAGAAAATTTCTGAATGAACAGACGCATTTCCCTCCTTTTTACCCGTATGTCCGCGGGAGGGACGTGCAAATTCTGTCTTCCAATTTCTCATTGGCCTTTTCTCAAAGTTCAGAGATGCATAAGGCTCTCAAGAGAGACCCCTAGTGTCACTTCTTCGACACAACGTCGAAGTGAGCAACAGACGGGGAACAAACTGTACAAAGCTTTATAAATGTTTAGGTAAATGCACATCAGTCTCATATATAGAGAATGACAAATGGCAAAAAGTACCTACTCTAAAAACCTCAAGAGATGTTCATGCACAGTAAATGGTTTGCGTTCTGGAGGAACATACTGAAAGATCTGCTTTTAAATGAATATATGATGGATATTATATGAGTATCCAAAATATTAGTTTTACTAAATCAAGTTCCAGTGTCAATATGCCCACATATGAAATCTTTCACTTACTTTTTCACATCACTGTAGTAAAAACATATAGGAGCAAAACAAATAAATATATATATATATTTTTATTTCACCAACTAATTTATTAAAAGAATGACTGAAGTGCATACAAGCAATTCAGCAACTAGATGATATTGCTCACCAGTCAAATCACACATTTGAACATGTTCAGTATATGTTTGAATTAGACTTAATTTTTCAGATTTATTTACTGGTAATATAAGTAAGCTTGTTTAGTCTAATGGTATCACTTTCCCCCAAACTGAGCTGTTGCCCAGATATACTGTATATGATACATTTTAGACTCTGTCATACTGAAAGGAATATCTGCCATCATCAGCAAACTGTTTAAATAGTTGAAAACTGTTTTAAACTGTTCAAACTATTTTAAAATTTGGTCTACATCTCCAACAAAAAGTTTTAAGTCTGATACTTGATTGCAGAACCATCTGGACAATTTGACCTTGACATTCGTCCTCTCTCGGACACAGCATGTATGGGTGTGTGTGTGTGTGTGTGTGTGTTCAGCCACTGTCTACCTGTATGTTACTGAGTGTTTACAGTAAACTCTTTTGCTGTCCTGTCCCTCTAGTTTGCTCACACAGAAAGCAAGACTAGACAAATTTACTTTAACCATTTTCCATATTTACAGACAAAACACAGTTTCACATTTCTCTGCAGTCCATGCGTGCTTAGCGCTAAAGAGAGAGAAAAGGCTCTTGGCTGTCTCTGATATTTTATTTGTTAAAATTGGCTTACATTGACATTTTCTATAATTCTGTAATTGTTTTTGTTATGTTAAGATAATGGCTAATTTTGGATGTGAAAGTAAGTACTTGCCATTAAAACTGAATAAATATAATGTTACAAAACAAATCAGTAATTGTGCTCTGAGAGTGACCTCCTGGAACAGCTCAAGATTCATGTGCCTTTTACAGCCCAATGTAACACTTAATGTCCAATTAAAGTCCTTACTGTGACCTTTATAAGCAGTACTGACATGCTCATTACAGTTCAACAACAAAGAGCCCCTACCTCCACCCTCCAGTTCTGAATCCATAAATAGAGGAGCTTGTGTTCCTGCCTCAGTTGCTTTTTCAATTCACTTGTCCTTATTACCTTTTCTTTTGGAATATGGCAGAATCAGACTACCTTGACTACACCTGCCCTCTCTGTGCAGACACCCAGCGAGACCCTGTGACCATCCCATGTGGAGACACGTTCTGCCTGGAGTGCATTAAAATCTACTGGGACCATTCTGACCACCTTGGTGTGTACAGTTGCCCACAGTGCCAGGCGACTTTCACTCCTCGCCCCATTCTAAGACGCAACGTACCCAATGTGGGAAATCCAGAGCCTCGCCCACCCTTGCGAGAGCTCACCCCATTTCCATACATCAAACGGGACGCACTCTGTGATTTCTGTACTGGCCGGCAGAGCAGAGCAGTGAAGTCGTGTCTGATGTGTCTGGCATCTTACTGTGAGACACACATTAAACCTCACTATGAGTCTGCTACATTTAAACGACACAAACTGGTGGATGAGACAGGACATCTGGATCGGAAGATCTGTCCACAGCATGAAAAAGGGTTAGAACTTTTCTGCCGCTCAGACCAGATGTGCATCTGTGTTCTTTGTACGGTAAGAGAACATCGCAGCCATAACATTGTCAGTGCAGACGATGAACGTGCAGAGAAACAGGTGAGATATAAAAGAGTTAATGATTGTTATGAATAACTGCTGACTATTCTTAATGGGATTGTTCTACCAAACATTTAAATTCTGTCATCACCCTCTTGTTGTTCCAAACCTATATTATTTTCTTCTGGGGAACACAAAAGGAGATGTTTGTCATAATCACAATTCAATATAATTGCAATTTTTTTTACATGCAAAGAAAGTGAATGGTGAATGAGGCTGTCATTTTGCCTAACATTTCATTTTGTGTTCCACTGAAGAAAACATTTTATACAGGTTTGGAATAACATGAGGGAGAGGAAATGATGACAGAATTTAAATTTTTGGGTTAACTTTCCCTTTAACATCATCAACAACAAAAAACTGCATTGTATTGCTCACTATCACACTAAACATCTAAACATTCTGATGTATGGCTAACTCTTATGAATGAACAGTGCATGTGTAAATATTTTATCAAGCATACTGTTCTTCTAATGAAGCAATGAACCCATATCTCTGCATGTTTATTTATATGTGTTTATAGAAAGTCTTGGTGGTGACTCAGATAGAGGTTCAGCACGTTATTCAGGATCGAATGAAAGAACTGCAAGAACTGACACACAACGTAGATGTTCTCAAGGTTAGTCCAATCAGGACTATGGAGAGTTCAGTGGAAGCTTTGGGACAATATATTTCTCACTTTGTGTAATTAATGTGTAATTACAGCACTATAATTCTTACATTTAAGAAATATCCTAAATTACAAACCAAACCTAACCTGAACCCAAAAATCCAATCACAGTATTGGACATGGCCAAAACCATTTTTTGTTAATTGCAATGACTGATCCTTAAAATTTTACCTTTGGTCCCACCAGTATTGAATATTTGGTTACATCCTTGATATTGGCCAAATATCATCTATGTATAATATGTAGTTAAATGCAACAGTTTAACAGTCTGAAGAATTGCAAGGTACATCAGAGTCAAGTACCAACATGATGTAACTGTTATTGTCACAATGTCAAAGTAAACAAGCATCTAACTATATAAAAATACTATAATACGTACAGTAACAAGCATCTAACTATATAAAAATACTATAATACGTACAGTAACAAGTTCTTTATCAAAAGCAAAACAGCATTTAGTATTTGTTGCTCAATGTGAATCTTGGTTAGAAATGCACCTAGTATTTATTGGCACTTTAAGCATTCTTTAAAAGGGTTAGTTCACCCCAAAATGAAAATTCTCTCATCATTTACTTACCCTAATGCCACCCCAGATGTGTATGACATTATTTTTTCTGCTGAACACAAAGATTTTTAGAAATATATATCAGCTCTGTGGTCCATACAATGCAAGTCCAGAAAGCACATAAATGCAGTAATTTAGTAATTCTTAAGACTCGGGTGATTAAATCTATATCTTCAGAAGTGAAGTGATATAAGTGTGGGTGCGAAACAGATCAATATTTAAGTCATTTTTTACTATAGATTCTTCTTCCTGCCCAGTGGATGGCGATATGCACGAAGAATGCAAATTGCCAAAAACAAAAGAAGAAGAATGTGGAAGTGAAAGAGGAAGTGGAGATTGATAGTAGATCTGTTTCTCATTCACACCTATTATTTCACTTCTGAAAAGATGGATTTAACCACTGGAGTCTTATGGATTACTTTATTCTGCCTTTATTTGCTTTTTGTGCTTCAAAATGTTGGTACCCATTCACGCATTGTTTGGACCTACAGAGCTGACCCTGACTGAGGGGCCCTGGTCTTTAAGGTTGCGCAATTCAGATTGCGATAAATTATAATTTATTTTAAATTTTGAAGTACCTTCAAAATGTTTAATGAAATGCAAATCTAGTTATGGAAATTAATGCATGTTTTCCAGTTTTTCCACAATACAGTGATATAAAAAGCAATATTTACCTACATATATGTTTACAAAACACTGTGTGTGTGTGTGTGTGTGTGTGTGCGTGCAAAACCTACTACTTCACCCAGTAACATTTTGAAATTCAGTTGTTACAGTAATATATTAATATTTTAACCTAACAATTATTTATTGTTGTCAAGACTGTCATTATAATGTGATACTGTGTTATTATTACTTTGAGTATGGAGCATTTGTTGGGAGGCTTCTCAAGGCACAAGCACAAGGCGGCTTCAAATTTAGAATCGCATATCTGTGTGAGTGAGCGCGTGTGGGCGAAACAAGTTCAGAAGGCCTGTATATTTTTTTCATATATTACAAACACGAAGCCAAAGTCCTACTGAATAGCCCACAGAGGAAGTTTTTATATATTCCTCAGAGGAGCTGCTGCAATAAGTGTAGATTAAGAAAAAGATTTAGATAGAAATCCCTGAATGCTGCATTAATATCCATGGCCATGGTTGCAAGGTATCCCCCAGGGGGCTGAATAGCACATATTGAGGCAGAGGATTCATTATATTTAATATATCTAGCCAGAATTTTCCCTGCTTTATCTCCAGATTCAAAGGATTTTTGCCTAATTCTGAACAAGTCAAATTCCACCTTCTGAGTAAGGATATTATTATATTGATCCTTTAGTTGTGCTAAGACTCTAAGGTTACATTGGTTCGTTCTCTGATTAAAATTATTTTCTGCTTCTTTGATCTGCGCCTCCAGTATAGACAATTTATCGTGCTCAAACTTTTTCATAGCTGAGGTGTACTGTATAATGACCCCTCTAAAATATGCTTCCCATGATACCCCTACTGATGGGGCTGAAATAAGGTCAGTAGATAAATAAAACTCAATTTATTCTTTGAGTAAATCTTTAAACGATGGGAGATGTAACAAAGCTCAATTGAACCTCCATCTGTATGATCTTTTAATCATGTCCAATGGTATAAGATAAAGAGATAGTGGTCCATGGTCTGAAATCAATATGTTGCCAATTGTAGAGTTTAGCATAGAGGGTACAGTGTTCTTAAAAATAAAATAAAAAAATATTAAGTGAATATGTGCTATGTGGAGATAAAAAAGAATGTATAATCTCTGCCAGATGGATTAAGCAACCTCAAGCATCAACGAGGCCCAAATAAGTACACACTTGCTTTTTGATCTAGGGGCCCGTGTGCCGCCCGGATGGCTGCGATCTAAAATAGCATCAACAACCACATTCATATCTCCTGCCCATATGACCAGATAGTCTCCTAAATCACTCAGTATGCCTTCTAAAGTGACAAAAATATTAGGGTCATCACCATTTGGAGCATATTTATTGGCCAGAATTTGTGTTCTCCATGATGCAAGAGGGAGGAAGGCGACCAGAGACAGCAGTGTGACAGGGAGAGAGTTATAGACAGCTGTCCGACACCTGTGTGTGTGAGTGTGTTTGTCTTTTTGGTTATTAAAATATTATTTATATTGTAAAGCCAGTTCTTGCCTCCTTTCCATTGAACTGTGTTACACACCTTTTTCTTTTAATAGGATTCCAATAACCTTTAACGTTCCATGTGGCGATTATTTTGGATACTATTTTGGACTGACTTGGCCAGTTAGATAAGGCGTATTAATGGTTATCTTAGGAACCCTAACATAAAGGTGCATACTTATCTCAGACAACCCCCAAACAAAAAACATTAAAAACACAAAATAAAAATAAAAATAACAAAACTGCAAACTAACACATTTGTCCATGACTGCTTGTTGAATGTGGTACATAGCCGTCACTGCACACTACACTACATTACTACAGATAACTGACGACTGAAATCTATATGCAGAAATACTCAATTCTTTTATTTAAAAAAAAGGCACTTTAACATGTACAGGATTGTGCAATATGTAAATTACAGCATAAACTTATAATAAAACAGGGAGGCCTGCAGACCCAACATCTGAACATACCTATTTGCTTAGGACCAGTTGAACAAAAGCCCATTAAACAGTGTGCCGTTTGTAATATAGATAAATCCAAAATAGTATTATCTTGGTAGTCCAGGAAAAAGCGATCTCCAACAGATTATGAAAAAATGGAGCAGAACATAGGGCCATTAGGCGATAGAGCCAATGCTCAGATACCACAAATAAAGGCCAGGGCTTTCTTGGGATCATTAAATCGCTTAGGACCATCTTTTAAATCAATCTTGAACATTGCTGGGAAGAGCAGAGCAAATAAAAAAAAAAGAGCAGATCATGTAAAGCTTTCTTGCACTCCCTAAAGGTGTTCCGTTTCTCCTGTGTAATCTTCGGAAAATCAGGGAATATGAGTTTGGAGTTGCCGTTCCATTGAAGCTGTCTCTTCTCCCTGGAAGCCGAGGTTCAGGTCGTGGGGCAAGCGCTCTGTGAGCGCGTTCAAAGTCCCAACCATGTGATGGAGTTGGAATACCTAGTAGCTGAGGTAGCATCTCTTCGAGGTAAGCCTCCACATCTGTCCCTTCGATGCCCTCCGGTATAGTTAGAAATCTCAGGTTATTGTGTCTGCTTCTATCTTCCATAACCGTGAGCTTATCTTGAAGCACCTCAATTCTGAGTGGGGGTTGGATTGCAGATCCCTGTCATTTGCCTCCAGAAATTCCCCTCTTGCTTCGACATCGCTGATACTCTACATTAGCATTGACAGTTTTCCTTCCATAGATGTGGTGGCCTTGCAAATCTCTTTCAAGCTTTGCAATTCCTCAGACATTTTTTTGAGAATATTAAAAAAACTTGTGATGTCCTCGGCTACATTCCCCTTACTTGCGTGGGATTTGTCAGTGTCCATTGGAGAAACTGCTGCGCTGTCATCCCCGGCACCATTTTGGGTTGCATTGCCACCCCTCAGTTCATTTTTTATGCTTGATTGCACTGTTTTCTGCCTACCAGCCATTTTTCTTCATCTTGAAACTCTGCTTCTTAGAGAAAAAAAGTTGTCAAGTTAGCCACTTAGGATTATCAGTGAGGATAAATAATCTTTGCCGCTACAAGCGGTGCAAAACTACCCTGCCATCCACCTCGACCACTTCACATGACTCCAAAGCGGTCTCTTTTAAAAGTAGACTCTTAAGAGATGCTGTACAAAATTCAGAATTTATTAAATACACAAAGATAAAGACATTATTTAGAAAATCTTAAATTAGTTGTTAATTATTACCTAATAATATTTGCAATAAAAATATATAACACTCTCCTTTTCACAACAACCTAAAAACTCAATGGAAGCCACAAGTCACAGTTCTAATCTGAGGGTGAAAATGTTCTCCTTGGTGTTTTATCAATCATTTTCTTAGACAACATGAATTTTCTAAAATGTTCCTTCAAAAGCTTGCCAGATAACCACATTTCATTCCTTTACAATATACACACATTCACTCTTTGTCTTAAGCCTGATTTGCTGTAAAATGCTCTGTTAATGTTTTCACATTCACAATTATGAATGACATACAAATCACATACTGTACATGAAATATTTTAAAAGCAAACTTGGAGATTAATGTCAGTTGGTACAACATTTCAATCATAAAACAGTGGTCAAATATTGCATGTTTAGTTACATACATCTCACATGACACAAACACTCTTAACCTGAACTACTTGCTGATGCGCGGCACTGGAATAATCCACAAGGTTCCTGCTCAGCTTTTTAAACTTGAGTCCCGCCTTCATTGATTTGATTGGATATCTCATATCACATTGAAGATTTGTGTAAGACTATTGAGCAAATACATTTTTCTTAATCATGATTACAGATTTAATGTTAATACAGCATAAATACTTGTTGGAAGGACAGAACCTTTGCGATGTGTCGGACTGAAGTCATAACATACACACACAGCAGTCATTCAGTGTCAGTGATGAAGTGATGGGGAAAGGAGCTCTTAACGCTATTTGATGTACAAAACAAGCCTAGATGGGAGTTGTGATAGAAATCAAGTATTTTTCAGCCTAATTAAGGCACATTTTAATTACCACAGAATGAGACATTTTTGTCTGCAAGCGCTTTTCATGTGAAGTTCAAAGTGGTCCTGATGCAAATTATCGCACCTTAATGATTACTGTAACAAAACGGATAGCCACAGTCTACTGGCTGATTAAGATTGTGGAGGATGAGAGTGTAAGAGATTTAAAATCCATTGCAATGAACATGCAACCCATGTAGGAACTATGTCATTCAATTAGTCAAACTCCCACATATACTTTGGAAACGTAAATATTACTTATTACTATATAGTACATCTTTATACTGAGTAAGGCTTTATTTTCTTTTTTGGGGAAATGTTAATAAAGCATTATATTGTTTTGTTTTATTTCCTAATAAGGACATACATGCATTTGACAGGACAATAAGTATATTTAAAGTCAAATATCAGCACAGCTATTAATCACGTTTAACTACGAAAATTATGTGATTATTCACGATTTTAAAAAAACTTGAATCAGCTGACAGCACTAATCAAAGTATAAGCAGATCTCCACACAAACACCCCATGACAGATCTTTAACGACACACTGTTTATTCTTCAGTACTTTAGAAAGCATTGTAGGGTATTAAAAAGCAATGAAGATTAATGAATGAATGACAGTAAAAATGAAATGTGTATGTCATGATAACTGTAAAAGGATGATTAACATGTCAATATCTAGTGACAGGCTGCGCACAACAATGTGACTGAGGAACCTTTGTTGTTTAGGGCATGATTTTTTTTAACTAATATTATGATAGTCCCAAAGCAAATGTTTTTGCAACACACTAAAAAGTAGACACTTTTCCATCTCAATAAGATTACACATTTTAAGCCCATAGGATAAGTAGGCGAACTGGGACGCAGCATGTTTTTTTGTTGTAGTGCTTTGTGCTGCCTGCTGGCTGTGTGAATGTTGCTATTTGCTGCACCTTCTCTTTAGGGAAACGCACAACGGGCACAGACTGACAGTGATAAAATCTTCAGCGAGATGTTGCAAGCGGTAGAGCGGTGGCATACTGAGATAAGCCAGATCATACAGGCAAACTTGCAGGCATCCATGGCTCAGGTGTGTGCACATTAGATTCAGGTGTGAAATCATTCAAATCAATCAAGCATAAATTAATCTAAAAACTCACAGCAGAACTGTTGTCAGCTCCCCTTTTTTTCAAGTGGGAAAAATATCATATTAATTGTATTTTATCTTTGTTATAGCCGAGACTCCAGTTTGAATTTAAATTCAATATACTTTAAAGTAGAGCCTAAACCAAATTTAAACACTGACATGTACAGTATGCATGACTTCTTAACCCCATATTGGTGTATGGCTGGTAGAGGACAAACTGAACAGCCTTTAAATGTACCTACAGGCTAAGGGCTACATAGAAAGACTTGAACAAGAGATCATGGAGCTTCAGAAGAGAGATGCTGAACTACGTCAGATACTTGACACAGAGGACAACATCCATTTCCTGCAGGTTCAGAAATTTAAGGATACCTGTAGTCACTTATATACACATTTAAATAATAAATCAAATTAATAAATCTAGAAACATTTAAGGGCTCAGATACCCAGCCCATGTTATCACATTGAGGTTTTTGTATGGCCTTGATTAAATGTGTAGTTTTATCATTATTTATTATTATGTTAACAAGCTATTGTCTTTAGCTTGAATTTTAATTAGTTTCAATTAAAAGGGTAGTCTGACTGGGTGTTTAAATTCTGGACCAATAAACATTTTTCTGTGATGTTAATGACTGGCAATTAACTTATTAACAAAGATTCTGTTTTCTGTTAATGTCTCCCTTATTTAAGTAGAATTTTCCCACACTGTCTGTTGCTCCGGATCCCATGGTGCCCAAAGTGCTTATAAACCCAGAGTTTTCCTTCAGTGAGATTACCAAGACCGTCTCTGACATGAAAGAACACCTGGATGACATCTGCAAAAAAGAGCTGGGAAACATTTCCAAACGAGGTTACTATAAAACTAACAACCTCGCGAAACACTACAGGTTTTAACCACTGCAAAACAGAGGAAAAGACATGAATTTTTATTTTTGTGTAGCTTTCTTAGTTACACAACCCACACAAAACTTTGTAACAATTAAGAAGAAATAGTATTACTCAAAGTATGTCCAAAATATAATAAGCACTACCCTTGTGGTTCAGAATAAATTATGGATGTAAAGCTATGTGTTTTATCCACTGATCATTCATACATATGCATTGGTTTCATTGTAGTGAGTGACACCTCTGTCTTTGTCCTGATTCCAAGGTCTGGAGGACGTTTGAATGGTATGAAGAATTTCCTTTAGAATAAAATAAAGAGAGTAGAACAAAGTGTGCAACCATCATTTATGTACTGAGGCGATGATCCGCACACAGATGATACATTTCTAACACTTCTAACTATTATATGTTTGGGGAAAACACTGAATTTTTGTCACCTAGGCCTCCCTCTTATGTACTACTTTATATTTTTAGCTCCAGTAAGAGCTGACTTGCAAGAGCCTAAAACCAGATTGGACTTCCTCAGATGTAAGTCAATGGACAATTCCACAGCATCGATCAAATTATCTTTTTATTATATGATCATTATCTCAATTTTGGAACATTTTAAATCCATTTCCCTTCTATAATTTTGTATATTTTGAGCCTCTTTTCTCACTCTCTCGTTTCACAGATTCTTGTAAACTGACATTTGATCCCAATACAGCCTATAAAGAGCTAGTCCTTTCAGATGGGAATCGCCAGGTGATCCGTAAACGAACAACACAGTTTTACCCAGATCACCCAGAGCGGTTTGATGGGTTTTGCCAGATCCTGTGCAAGGAACCAGTCAGTGGATTGCGACATTACTGGGAGGCAGAGTGGAGAGGAGAATTTTCCATTGGCGTTGCCTACAAGAGTATCAGCCGCAAAGGTAAGAACTCGAACAGCCTTCTGGGATACAATGATAAATCCTGGAGCCTCCTATGCTCTGACTCTGGATACTCTGCCTGGCACAATAAGATGGATAAAGATCTGCCAGGTGCAGTTCGTGCCTCACGGATCGGTGTTTACCTAGATTACGCCGGAGGTTCTGTGACCTTTTATGCTGTGTCTCAGACAATGGATGTTATCCACAAATTTCAGACCAAGTTCTCAGAACCGCTGTATGCTGGGTTTGGCGTTGGATCATCTGTAACTCTGTGCATGCTGGAGAAGAACTACAGAACATCCCACTGATCTCTGAACAGACCTTTGACCCAGAGCTCTCTAATAGTTTAATGAGCCAGAAGCTAGGAAGGGTCAACAGGCCTCAGCAGAATTTGAATAATCTATATTTTTGTATAGATTTTAAATCATATCTGAAAATGATATGGAAAATCATGTTTTATTTAAGAACACACATTATCAGTGGGGATGGTGGAGGGGGTCACTTAACTGAACTTGATATTCCATTCTTAAGACTTTCATCATGTTTGAACCGAGGCAGAGTGAGGTAATGCATGTAGTCACAACAAATAAAGAACAACTGATTCAGGTGATACAGGTTTGAATCTTGTCCTGAATGGATTATCCATCTCACTCTCCAACAGCTTCTTATTTCTTTTAATTGGTCATGTCCTGGAAAGACATTAAAATGTATTATATTTATTTTACCACTGGAATCTTGAGACTTTCAGAGCTTTAAAGGTCTGGCCACCTTTCACTTGCATTGTGTGGACCAACAAAGCTGATATATTCTTCTAAAAAACATTCTTTGTGTTCTGCAGAAGAAAGTCATACACATCTGGGATGGCGTGGGGGTGAGTTACTGATGAAATAATTGTAATATTTGGTGAACTATCCCTTTAAGGAGGCTCAAAGTGATAATTTAACAAGATCAGTGATTTTATAAAATATCAAAAATACCACAGGAATTGCATGTGTGTATAAACGAGAAGACCAGACTAGTTTAAACATCACAAAGTAGGCCAATCTATTCAGGATGGTCTCTTTTGAATGGAGCTCAGAGTATAATGCAAAAACGGCAACAAGTCACATACACTTTATTCTGCTATCTTAAGCTTTGTGTTCAGAAAAAAAAAAGGAAAAAAAAAATACATCAGCATCAAGAGGAGTCTGTTCATCTGAGTGAGACTAATCATGTGCAAATGATTCAGATCTTCTCATAATTTAAATTTGTCTGTTTATTGTCCATTTGAATGGTTTCTAATTCATGGTTGGAGCTTTTCAAACCACATCACTCATCACCAAGAAAAGAGTGTAGAAATATGTAGAGAGAAAGATCTGTCACTCTGCAGCCTGTTTCTTTATACATGGATTAGATACATTCAAATGTAAACCAAGATGCTTTCAAAATCAACTGCAAAACTCTACCTTTTAGACATTTATATCCTTGTTTAATCCAACATGAATTCTCCTTACTCTATGATGTCTCTTTTCTGTCTACCCCACCTGTTACTCTGGCCTGGTTTCCTAAACAGAACAAGGTCAACCTGACCTTCTCCAATGACGTGTTCTCAATGGACAAATAACCATCAATCTTGATTTTTAAAACAGGACTACACTTATTCTGTCAACTGTATATGGTCAACTCACAGAGGACAAGTACAAGCAGCTCAGGACCCCTAATTTAGAATATCTGTACCAATTTTAAAAAAGCAGGAGATAAAATATCACCAACAGAGGGCAACAATCAACCTCAGCTAAAAATATCCTTTCTTACCCAAACAAAACAGAACATCTTAAACAGACCTATTAATAGGTGATTGGAAATGTCCACAATCATCATGCCATCACACAGGTCCCCATTCACCACTTTTATATCAATTGCAAAAATGATGAGCCAAAAATACAAACTCTGTTGTCATGTGTTTGATGATGTAATTTGGAATGTTTATCGGATGCATTACACTTCAAACAATATAATAGTTTTACTGTTAACTGAATCTCAGATATGAACACCCCATAATCTAGTCTTATTCTGTTTCTTTGCATTTAAGTTGCGAGTTTGTTGTTGTAAAATGGCTTGTTGTATGCTGGTATTCAGCACTGTTGTTAAGGTGACTATCTCTTGAGGGTGCAGTAAACACTTTCATTGTAGTACATATTTATATTTGTGTTGGTACGCATAAAAAACACTGTCTCTGGTCTACTGTTCATCCAACATATCCACCTCTTGTGTATCTCATGTCTACCACCCCTAAGCTCCATTATAAGACAAAAAAATAAAAAAAATAAAAAAATCCTCTGTAAATACACACAATGGATAGTTGGAAATGTTGTCACCACAGAAAGAGTGACACTGCACTCAATAAACACAACCAATATTAGGTACAAATGTAATAAGTAATAACAAGTTTATTAAAAACCATTCTTTTTCGCTTTAAAATGTCCTAACCTTAATCCTGCTAATAAATGTGTTTTAAAAATAAAGAATAAAAGCCAATGTTATAATCAGGCACATCAACACATGTTGTGGCTCTAATGAATCTTCCCACTAATCAAGAGTATCACAGTCATGCCACTCATGTGCAGCGTGCAAGAATTTTGGTATATTCTAGGGAGTTAGGTTCTTAATTATGCACATAAAATGAGCCAATGAGATGTTTTACTAAATGGAAAGCTGCCTCCATTTTTATAGTTTTTATCTACTTTTAAAAGGCTCAAATAACCTGGATCCTCCATGACTACAGACTTATAAAACAGAACAGCTCTATTGACTTCCATCAGCCTGAACCCAAACCAGCATACTGAGATCATACTGTACCTTAAAACAAATAACATGCACAAACAGACACAGACACACACAGTAACATTTTCCACATACACTCAAGCATCACAATCTTTCAGCTGGAGTTAAAAGCATCTTAAGCCAGAATAGTGTCCGTTCCAGCTACAGCACCCGCTGTCCATTAATGATGACGTCATCAAACTCCTCCTGTGAACAGTACAGAGAAACAATGAGCACCGAAGCAAACCATTTTTACGCATTCTGTGTTGGTGAATGTGTGTTAATTTGCCTCTAACCTCCTCACTCACTCTATACTCCTCTTCATCCTCCTGCGTGTATGTGGCACCATTGGCACTAAGTAGGGCCTGCACCTCTTTGTTAGGTCTGTAGATGGCACAATAGAGTGGGGTGTGGCCTGCGTAAGAGCACTGATTCACCACTGCACCAGCACTCAATAGTAACTCCACTACCGCTGACCTCTGTCCTTCCACTGCCCAGTGCAATGGAGACCGACCTGACCCCAGATCCTACGGAAAAACCCAAAGAGAATGACTAATTAATAGGGGCGTAATGGATTATCTCGGCACAATGCATCACGGGTCAAAAATGTGATGATGCGCATTATGGAGATGGGACATTTAAAAAAAAATTAAAAATTCTGTTCAACTCCATACTTCTTATGCCTACGTAACACGGGTATTCAAATGGAAAATCGCTTCATTGCATACAAGGAGCTCTAAAATATGATTGCACACTAGCAGGCTCTAGTGTTGTATGATGAGTTTGGCTAAAACTATGAAAACTGAAACCAGCAGCAATAGAGGCACGTGCCTTTTCAGCGAGAGGGACTGAATGTCCATTTGAAGCGCAAGAGTGATCTGCTTGGACTGTGTGAGAAAAAATTTAAGTTTACAGAGGTTTAATGAGAGTGCCATATTAATCTACTATAAATAGGGGCCTGGGTAGCTCGGTGAGTATTGACTACCACACCTGGATTTGCGAGTTTGAATCCAGGGTTGCTGAGTGACTCCAGTCAGGTCTCCTAAGCAACCAAATTGGCCCGGTTGCTAGGGAGGGTAGAATCAGGGGTAACCTCCTCGTGGTCGCTATAATGTGGTTCGCTCAGTGGGGTGCGTATTGAGTTGTACGTGGATGCCGTGGAGAACAGCGTGAAGCCTCCATACGCGCTATGTCTCCGCGGTATAGTGCTCAACAAGCCACGTGATAAAATGCATGGATTGACGTTGTCAGACACTGAGGCAACTAAGATTCATCCTCCACCACCTGGATTGAGGTGAGTCACTACGGCACCACGAGGACTTAGTTTTGGGCATTCCAAATTGGGGATAAAAAATAAACACAAATCTACTATAAATAATGCTAAATATTATGTATAATAATGCTAAGGAATTATAATCCTAATATCAAATGTCATGTCTAATTTTATTTCATCAGTAAATTATCAGTATTTAACTGGATAAGCGTGCACTTGCATTAAATATGTTTTTTGAAAATAATATTTTGATGTAATCAGAAGCAATATTATTTAGGAAAAATACCATTTTAATTAAAAATATGTATGTAAACAGCATGTGTATCTAACATAATTCTGTATTTTCTGAATTATTAGCTAATATTTCCAGTATGTAAACAGCATGTGTATCTAACATAATTCTGTATTTTCTGAATTATTAGCTAATATTTCCAGTATGTAAACAGCATGTGTATCTAACATAATTCTGTATTTTCTGAATTATTAGCTAATATTTCCAGTTGCTGTCACCATTGCCCTGTTCTGGGCTGATTTTTAGTCCCAGTACATCTCTGATGGATCATTTAGCACTTTTAAGAACTAGTTAATTTTAGTTAAATTTTAAAGGAAAGGATCAGTTTTGCATATGAATTTAAATTAGCCTAATAATTAAAAAAACTTTCAATCTTAACTTACCTTGATTCAGGCTTAATTAAAAGAAAAGTGTACCCAACCGAACCATGAGTTAAGTATCGTGAACCAAATCGAGTGAATCGTTACACCACTATTGACTAACCAAAAAAAAGATCCAATAAAAAAAAACTTTGAACAATTAAAAAGATATCCTATGACTAAAGAGGGAACTTATATTCTGTTTAAAAAAAAAAGTGCCTTTATTTTTTGTTTAATGGTATTCGCCTCTCACCCGCTGATTGGCATCTGCCCCCGCCTCCAGCAGCATATGGATGATGTCACAATTACCCTTCAGCACGGCCAGGTGTAATGCACTCACACCTTAAAGAGAGATGGAGAGTGACGAAGCCATTGGAAAAGATAGACAGGTACATTGATGAAAAGAATGAGATGAACAGTATTAAAACAAAAGAGCCAAAATAAGTTTGTTTATTATTGTTTGTACCTGCATAATTGGTGATGTTCAAGTGCTCTGGAGGGGTTCGTGGGCAGCTGGTCAACTCTCTCGCACACTCTGTGCGAAGCTCTCTTACAGCCAGGTGTAAAGGTGTGTTACCACCCCTCTCTTGGAGCTCTGCATTGGCCCCACTCCACAAAAGCGCCCGAACACACTCACTCCGGTCTACGATAACCGCTAAATGTAGAGCAGTCTGGCCGAAGAAATCAGAATGAGGGTGGAGGTGGTGAATGGATATTAGGGATGGGTAAAAATATAGATTTCCCGATTCACCGCGATCTTCATTTTAACAATCTTGATATCGATTCTAAAATACCAAGATCTATCTTGTACTCTATGTGCAACTCTTTACTACAATAAGAAGAACTCGCTGCCCTTTTCAACCAAATGTCAAGCTATGCAGCTAAAATGCATATATTTGGCAACTGGCTGGTAAATGTTTAGATTTCACTCACCACTGATTGTGTAGTATAGTGGTGGAGTATTCAGCAGCGAGATCATTTCACTGTGTTGAGAGTAAAAGTTGTTCCGTGTAATGTGTGCCCAAAGATGAGATCCACATGACCCATTTATCATAAAATAATGTCTCTTTTAATACCCCTTCTGTTCTCTACAGTCAGTTGTTATTTATATATATATATATATATATACTAATCAGACATAGCACAGATGAGATAAAGCCATTTGAGTCTCTCTCGTTAACATGCGCTAATTAAAAGATGCTGTTTACAGAAATGCAGGGTTTTCTTAAAAAGACAGTACAGGTTTTAGCAGTGTTCAACAAATCAAAGTAAATACCTGTAAATAGTTCAAAATATTAAATTGAACAATAAAAATGTAAAAAATTATAATATATATGAAATATAATATCTAATTTATTGATTGAATACATTTTTTTTAAAGCCAAAATGAGAACAAAATTATGAAAAACTAATAAATATAATTAATATTTTCATAATGTAACTAGTTAGAAGGTCCTTTGTGTAATTAAAAGCATTATCAAATTGGAATCGAATCGAGAGCTAGCGAATCGTAATAGGGAAACAAATATCAATACCCAGCCCTAATGGAAACGTAACACAAATACAGACTCGCACGCAGGTGTGCCATTTACCTGGCCAAGGTCATTTTGGATGTCCAGGTAAGGAGTCCAGCTATTGTCCCCAGCAATTTCTTCAAGCAAGTACTGAACAAAGCCCCACTGCTCATGAATCAGCGCCAAATGGAGAACCCTGAGAAACAATAAGAAAGCAAACAGTCAGTCCAGGAAATTCCCAATGGCCTAAGAGTTGATACTTGACATGACTACGTGCATTAAAGTAATACCCATCCAGTTGATCAGAAAAACTGGAGAAACTTACGTGTCACCATCCTCTGACAGAAAGTTGAGCGTGTTGAAGAGCTCTTCCCTCCGCTGACGACCCTCCTCAGGGTTTGATACATCCAGTCTATCTGTACCTGCAGGCTCGCTCAGGATCATAGTACCGATCCCGTCGGACAGACTCCCCATGACCGCATCAACGTTAATCGAGTCCTCGATGGCAGAATCAAGCCTTTCTCCGCCGCCAATTGACAAACAGTCCACAGATGTCTTCTTTTGGAACTCATCTGGCGGACCAGGTGTCCAAATCTGCTCAGCCTCGGTGTAAGAAGTAAAGGGACCCTCAAAACCGAGTCCGACTCCGTTTAAGGAGTCCAGCCCGCTGTCACACCAATCCTCCGTGACAGTGTCCACGGCCCCCCGTTTCTCCATCATGTCGTAGCTCGGTCCAGGCCGTGCACACTGTCTACGAGGTTCATCGTGAATATCTTGCGTCCCCTCCATTTATATCTCAATCGGCCGTTTTTATTTTGTCACAAGCAGGGAGAGAAACTGCCTTTGCTGACAAACAACTATCTAAACGACCCGGTGCACCGTTTTCGTTTATATCCAGACGGATCCGGTCTGACACTGTTGATGTTTTCAGGGGAAGATGAGCTTTTTCTGGACGAATTCCCAAACAACAGCGGCACGCGCCGTTGCACAAGCCTCAGATTCCCTCCATGTCCGGAGCATTATAAAACTACAAATCGCTCACGGTGTGAGCGGCTTGCTGTTGCCCAGTTTGTCCAGAAAAGGCCGTTTGGCTGCGTAGGTGTTTTCCTGGGGAATTCCCTAAGCCACTTTTGTAACCATACACCATGGATTACACATGCACTGCGCATGCGTTCGGCTCACCGTCGCAGGCACCATGGGGACGACGCGCATGCGCTGTGCGCACATACTATATAATGGAAGGCGTCTATTTAGAAGTGATCATCCCTAAGGCCCTATTCCCTTTACCTACAGCTGTGAGAGTTTAGAAGGGCTAAAAGGTGTTGGGATAAAAAAAATAACGTTAGCTAAGAACCCACCAAGGGGGGGGGATTATGTTCGGAACGATTCTACAGCATGGACTATCATTATTCTCCTTCAAAGTGCCCCCCGAAGGCATTAGTAATACAATTAAAAACGCAGTGATGTAGTTTGATTATCTTGGTCCCATCCCGCTGGTTTATTTGGGAATTTTTAATTCGTTGAAAAATTTGTCGTCATCTGTCATCAATAAAAAGGCATAGAAACAGCATTGCATTTTGTAATGACACTGTGTTTTATTTTTTTTAGCACTATTTATGTTATGTTTGTGCGTGTTCAATTTTGGAATTGCCACTTAATATATATGTATTTAACATTGTTGTCGTATTTTATCGTGTACTTTAAAATGTGAATTTTTTCTTTTGGGTGAGTCCGTCCGGGCTTTTTTCCTAGATGCATCTTTGTAAAGACAGTGAGTGTAATTTTAATCATATCAGACACCAGGTGGCAGTGTATATTGTAATTTCAGATCTGTGTTGTTCTCTCAGGTAAACAAAGGAATTAATCTTCAACCATTGAAAGGGGGGGTGTTTATGATGCAGTGTTAGTGGTATATATGTTGTTGGAAATATCTTACACACTTAAAATGTGGCTTTCAGAAAGTGTTAGAAGAAGCAAGACAATGTTTGAGGCAAAGGACATGTTTTCCTGACCAAAATATCTGCAGCTCAATGGAGTGATGCAAGAAAGAGTCATTGGATGCATAAAGAAGAGGTGTTTTTAAGTTGAGTGTGAGGTGTTTTGGGGATTTGAAGGGATAGTTGACAGAAAGGTTCTCTCTCTCTCTCTCTCTCTCTCTCTCTCTCTCTCTCTCTCTCTCTCTCTCTCTCTCTCTCTCTCTCTCTCTCTCTCTCTCTTTAGATTGTAGGCTATATCTGCATTGCAGTTTTATTTTCAGCAGGAAAGACTCCTTAAGTTATGCCTCTTTAAAAAAAAAAATACACTCACATACCCATCCATCTCCTTCAAGGAAAGAAGAGTGTGAGTGTGAAAGAAAATTTGATGGATGAATCCCATGAAAACATGTCCAGGTCACATTTCACATTATACACAATCAAAAGAAGAAATATAATAAAATCATATAGTTGAATAATATATAGGAAATTAAGCCTATTATTTTTTATTTGTTTTATCTGTTGCCATTAACGGGATAGTTCACACAAAAATGAAAACACTCTAATCTTTTACTCAACATCATACCATCCCAGATGTGTATGACATTTTCTGCTGAGCACAATCAAAGATTTTTAGAAGAATATCTCAGCTTTGTTGGTACCACAATGCAAATGAACGGAGGCTAGAAATCTGAAGGTCCAAAAAGCAGCATAAAAATAATCCATAAGACTTCAGCTGTTAAATGTTTATCTTCAAATGTGATGTAATAAGTGTGGGTGAGAAACAAAAACATTTTTAAGTCCTTTTTTACTATAATCTCCACTGTCACTTTTAGATGTGAAAGTGAAACAAAACAGGCACCACATGTGACTTTCAGATGTGAAAGTGGAGATTTATAGTAAAAAGGACTTAAATATTGATCTGTTTCTCACCCACACCTATTATATTGCTTCTGAAGATATATATTTAACCACTGGTGTATTATTTATGCTGCTTTTATCTGCTCTTTAGACATGAGGGTGAATAAATGATGAGGGAATTTTCAATTTTTGTATGAACTATCCCTTTAAGATTTTTTACATTGTGACTTTTTCCATGACAACTAAGCACATTTGCCACGTAAATTTGTTTTGCTGTTTCCCATTATTCTCAAAAGTGATTGTCATTCAATTCTCATTACTGTAATCCAGTCATTACTTTTATTATGTAAAAAATTACTTTATTAGAAGTATTGTTAAATTTAAATCAGCATACATGAATGGCAGTAAAACATACAATACATTAACATAATGTGTAAATACTATTATTATACTAACGACAGTTTGTCATTAAAAAAATATGAATGGTCTAAAAAAAATAGGAAGTTGAATCTACAATTGCTTATTTCTTTTTAGATTTTGGGGTGAAATGATTTTATTATAACCTGTTCTCCACATCCATATTCAAAGTCTTTTGCAGTCTTTTTGCATAGTCAAAGTCATATTGCAGTCTTTTGTGCGGTTGGCTGTACTGTGATGGATGTTTGCAGCCTTTGTCAAGAGCAATTAGGAAATAAGATTAGCCTTGCACTTAATTTATGCAGCCTACACAGAGCCCACCTATTGATCTCAGTACTGTGCTATGTGTGCCTCAGGTATTCACGAGTTTATGAGGAAATGTTTAGGTTACAAACTGGTAATTACAAGGGTATTATGCTATAAATGTGGTTTATGAGGACATTTCTAGTGTTCCCATAATTCAAATTACTAAACATTGTTTTATTGAAAATGTAAAAATGCAGAAAGTTTTCTGTGAGGGTTAGGTTTAGGGGTTGTGTTAGGTTTAGTGGATAGAATCTATTGTTTGTAGTACAGTATATAAATCATTATGTCTATGGAAAGTCCTCATAATGATAGGTAGACCAACGTGTGTGTGTGTGTGTGTGTGTGTGTGTGTGTGTGTGTGTGTGTGCACGTGTGTATCTGTGTGTGTGTGTGTGTGCACGTGTGTATCTGTGTGTATGTGTGTTCACACATCTTTAATTCCTAGACTGACTGCATGCCCATTCAAATACGTGTGTGTGTGTAGGTGGAAAAAATAAGATTCATAAGATTGTGCATGTGTTGTGTGAATATAGGAGAGAGAGAGAGAGAGAGAGAGAGAGAGAGAGAGATGGGGTGGTTCAGGTATTATCCTGTCCTGTTTAAATTTGCTCGGGACGATCACATTGATTATTAAATTGGGAGGATGGAGCTGAAGGAGAATCCCTCTTGAGTGGTGGGGTTGGGGGTTGACAAGAGGGGAGGGAGGTAAGGGGAGTGCTGAGCTCCTGCAGCTGAGTTCTGCTGCCACTGCACTTTTCCCCAGTCATTCCTCAAGACACACACACACACACACACACACACACACCCCTTTACTCCCTCGCTATAAAGAGTCTCCTAATCTCAGTAACACTCTCCGAACCTGCACTGCAGAGTACTGCACTGCGCTGTATTGAATTAACATTCTCTTGCGCACCAGAAAAATACAGTCTACATACAAAAATGCATGCCTACCCCATGTAACTAGATAATTGTAGGTTGAATGCACAAAAGCACATGTTTGTAAATAATATTTGTATGAAATATCATCTTGTTGTCTTGTTTACGGCATTAAAAATAGCCTCTGGACTTTGAATAGGAGAAGAATATTGTCGGCCCACACATGCAGGTACCATCACAGTACTGCAGTGAACTCTGAATGCACTGCTGCAAATTAAACAGAATAATTCCACAGAGATTAACCCCCTCTTTGCAGTCTGCAATCACAATTTTGTTATTAGACATCCTGATGTGTGTCTTTTGCCTACAATATAAATATCCTCAAAAAGTTAGTGAAACCTGAAATCACCTACATTTTGGGGATCAGCCAACAGTCCCCACGAGGACAGCGGCTTTATATCATACTACATAATGGAAATGATGACAATTAAAAAAAATTCTGGTTTACATGGGTATCTGTGATGAATAGGTGTAGGGGATAGAAAATATATAATCTTTTACTTAAGAGTTATATCATACCAAGTCAATGAAAAAACCATGATCCATGTGTGTACGTGTTTGTGTAATTTTCCACATCATGTAGCAGTTGCTTACCTGTAAAGTAACATTAAAGTAAATCATCAAATTGATTTATAAAAGTTATAACATTAGTTGCACAAATCTGGCAGTAGTTGGACATTATTGGTTTCATTTTTGTGTCCTTTAGTTTGTAAATATGCAGTGTTTTCACATAGGCAAGGCCAGTTTATTTATGTAGCACATTTCACACACAATGGTAATTCAAAGTGCTTTATATAAATTTTTATATTTATTATATTATTTATTATTATTTATTATATGTATTATTTATTATATTATATTATATTTATTATATTTATATAAATGTTAAAGAAAATACAAGATACATAAAAATATATTTTAAAACCAATATTTTGAGTGAACCCTTGGTATTTCAAACTGACTTGATCCTAATGATCTGTGAAGTCTGTTATGTTTGTATTCAACAAGCATATCTGCATATCTGATGAGAATTCTGCAAGCAGCATTCTGAATGAGCTGAAGCTGTCTAATGGTCTTTTTTGGGAAGGCTAGTCAGGCATCCATTGCAATATTCGACCCTACCCCTGTAGTCAATGTTCACCTTGGGAATTTCATCTTTGCTGCCAAATACAGTGACCTCTGTATTGTTATCTGAAGGAAGTTTAGGCACATCCAACTGTTAATTTCGTCAAAGCACAGGCATAGAGACTATGGGGCTGTAATAATTTGGCAATAGGGCTAGGTAAATCTGGGTGTCGTCTGCATTGTAATGGTATGCAATTTTGATTTTTTTCATAATTTGTCCTAGTGGGAGCATACATAGTTTGAAAAGGAGCAGTGAAAGATCTGAGCCTAGTGGGACTCCACATGTCACGGATGTCACTTTAGATTCATAGTTGCCTATGTTCACATAAACACAAACGTTGTGATATAGTCATGATGAAGCTTGTTTTTCTCTTAGTGAGATAAGGTAAGCTGTATTTGTGCTATGTAACTCTGTTCCAGCTGCTGTTACACCTGACTGCTCCCACCCTCATAATTCACAGATATGCCTCCATCTTTTGCTCTCTCCCTCATTTTCTCCCTTACCTTGCTCTTTTAAACACACACACACACACACACACACACACACACACACACACACACACACACACACGTTGGTCTACCTATCATTATGAGGACTTTCCATAGACATAATGATTTATATACTGTACAAACTATAGATTCTATCCACTAAACCTAACACAACCCCTAAACCTAACCCTCACAGAAAACTTTCTGCATTTTTACATTTTCAATAAAACATCGTTTAATATGTTTTTTAAGCTATTTACATTATGGGGACACTAGAAATGTCCTCATAAACTACATTTATAGCATAATACCCTTAACAAATTGTTTTTGTAAACCACATAAACATGCCCAAACACACGCACACACACACAAATAAACACCAACATATATTTGTGTTTATTGCTTAATTTTGTATGTAAGATTCCATTTGACAGTCAGTTCATTCTTACTGGAAAATGTACAGAAATACTTTGTTTATCAGAGTCTTGCATTCTATCTAAATGTCCATCCTCCCAAAGCTTCAGTCAACAAACCTTACCACTCAACCTCTTTCTGTCCATATGTAAACCATTTCCATGTAGATCAGCTTAGCTGTTCAATGCTAGGTTGATTATCAATGCCACAGAATAACCTACACATTCAGAGGCCCTTTTGAAAGGTATGACAATACATAAACATAAATAGACATTGACCCCAAGGACACTGGTCAAGGTAACAACAGAGTTGCTACCATGTTACAGTAAATTTTGTGAGCTATGATGTAGCCCTAATTAGGTCACCTCTGTGTTCAGAGAACCTTTATAATTAACAGGTCACAGAAGAGAAATGTGTTTATTCTCACGCTTCATTGAATTTCTATACAGCACTGTGTTACACAAAGGTTAACATGAAGACAAGATATGGATTTTGATGTTTGAGGGTAAACTAGGAGTTGAGCTTTGATTAAAATGTGCACTAGTATTGTAAGATACTGCTGAGATAAAGTTTAGATTCATATAGTTTTAATCTGATGTTATATATGGACTGAAATAAATTGATCTCTACTCTCTACCAAGGTCTCTAGATGGGAGTGAGACTATGAGTGTGTCTCATTGTAAATAAGAGGGTAAAGGTGAACTGCAGCACAACATGTGTGCGTGTGTGTGTGTGTGTGCATGTCTTTGCCTCAAGATTTCTTTCTGAATGTCAGAACCCCTCCATTATTTACATGACTCACGTAAGGAATAAAGTTCAAGGCTTGTGTTTAACAACGTCTGGTTCTACTGCTCACATACTGCTGGGCAGAGACTCTGCCTTGATTGGTAGAAATGTAATACTTTCTATTCTAAATACATTTAAAAAGTGGTAACCTGTGATCTTTACTTGGAGCTATTTCTTCCTGTTCTAACCCAAAAAGGTTTGTTGGTGGAGCCTAATGTAGTCAGGTTGATTCAGTGGTGTTAAATAATGATTTTGTCTTTAATAAAAACAGTTAAATTAGTTGTTACCAGTGGATGTTTGGGAGAGAGTTGAGGAAACCTGTATTTTTTTTGGTGATGCTAGTGAGGCATAAATGACACAATTCAGCTTTTAAAATGCCGGAGATAGATTTTGAGAATTCTAGACTACTTAAAGCACTGAACATGTGAACCCGATGTTATGTGCTTTTGTGTGTATGCATGAATGTATGATGGTGCATTTGGCTGGAAGTTGGACCACACCAGATCAGCTGTGAGCAGTGAGGTCTGTTTTCCTTCTCTGATGTGATTCTTTCTGATTGCCTTTTCTTCTTCTTCTTTCATCCTTCAACTCTCTCTGGCTAATCTCATCTCCTCTCATGCCCTGCTATGTGGCTGGTTATCTCCTGTTCTCCGACCAATGAGAAAGACATTCCTTTTGGTCTTCAGCATGGATTCTTTTAGATGCATTTTGTTTCTTCATCTAAATGAGGGAAAGACTGCTTTGTAAGTTTATGTGCACACGCATGTATGAGTAAAAACACACTGATTGATCTCAATTTATTGATTTAGCAATTTTCTTTAATTCTCTGTGCATTGATCTTTTCATTAACTGATTTTGAGGTCAGTTGTATTACAGCAGTCATTTGTATTCAAGACAAGCTTTAAAATCTCTTGTTTTATTTTCACATGAATGAAATTCTGCCCCAGGTTTAATAAAATGTAGTTATTATTTATCATGAATTTACAATGTTATATGTTACAATAGATATAATTTAATAGCCTTTTGAACAAATTAATTTCATAGCTGCAACGGCCCTCAATAACTGATTATTCTCTTGTAGGCTGCACAACTTTTGTCTACCTTTTGTAATTCTGTCCAATTTATTTCCTCCACTGTCACTCTCTCTTTCTATCTATCTTCCCTTTGTCTTTCTCTATGTCCTCCAAATCCATTAACTGTCCTAACTGTCTCTCATAAAGTCATCCTCACTTCATTTGAGGATCATGATTATGATTATAATACTATAATAACAATGAAACAATACAGGGAGGCTCAATTTAGAAATATCCTTGATTTTTGGCTGACATTTTTTTTTTTTTTAAATTGTGTCACCTATCACTGTTTATTTTTGTATTGCATTGATTTAATATATTCATTAACAAGATTTATTTTGAAATCCTTTGGATTTAATTGGATTTCTGCATTAATTTATCATAAAATTTGAGCTAAATCACAACAATAGACAAACACAGTCTACATACAAACCGTGTGTTTTCACGTCTTTAACATCCACAGTGCAGGGTGGACAAAGTATGGGAACCTTTGGATTTAATTACTGGTGGACCTCCTTTGGCAGCAATGACCTCCACCAAATGTTTCCTAAATCGTGGATCAAACAAGAATGGTCAGAAGGAATTTTGCACAATTCTTCTTTACAAAACTGTTTAAACTAAGCCATATTCTTGTATGGTGTGTATTGCTCTCTTGAGGCCGTTAAGGTTAAGGTCATGGCTGTGAGTGGGCCACTTCAGAAGGTGTATTTCCTTCTGTTGCTGCCATTCTGCTGTTGAGAATCCTGGTAAATCCAGGGGTTCATATACCCTCACTGAGCACTTTATTAGGAACAGCTGTATACCTACTTATTCATGCAATTATCTAATCAGTCAATTGTGTGGCAGCAGTGCAATGAATAAAATCATGCAGATATAGGTAAGGAGCTTCAGTTAATGTTCACATCAACCATCAGTATGGGGAAAAATGTGATCTTGACCATTGCATTATTGTTGGTTCAAGACAGGCTGGTTTGAGTATTTCTGTAACTGCTGATCTTCTGGGATTTTCACACAAAACAGTCTCTAGAGTTTACTCGAATGGTGCCAAAAACAAAAAACATCCAGAGAGCGGCAGTTCTGCGGATGGAAACGCCTTGATTACGTGAGAGGACAATGGAGAAAGTGGCTGTAAGAAAAAGTAATGCAAAAGTAATACAAAAGTAATGTAATGCTTTACTTTCCATAAAAAAATAGCTTTTTAATTAATTAATTTAATTAAGTTACTTTTTTAAGGAATAACGCAATATTCTAACAAGTTACTTTTAAAAGTAACATTACTCATCACTGTCAGTGAGTGTAGTTTTTTCTGCAACTGCATGATATTTTATACTATAACTAAAGAGATTGTATACATTTAAGTACATCAGAGGCACCAGGAAGGAACATAAAAAATAACATTGACAAATACCTTTCCATCATTTCAACACTCCACTGCACCAATCCTGCTGCCTTCTGCTGCTTTACTGCTTCACTGTAAGGGACCAAAATAGATTTAGCTTTACTGTCAAAGGTTTACAAGAGCAAAGGTCAGAGAGGTTAATGTTTTTACTGTGCATTTTTATTTTCACTTGTTTAGCAGCCAAATACACAGATTATTGTACTGCACTGCCCTCCCTCTGGTATCCTTACAACATATTCAGCAACACAATCTCTCTCCCTGTCTTTCTCTTTCACTCTCTCTTGCGCTCTCACTCTCTCTGTAGGAGTTAATTTTTAATGCTGAGTCATTTGGTGTGTACAGGAGGGTGTGATTGCAGTATCACTGTTGTAATATAAATTATTGATGTTTCTGGTATTATTGAAACACCAAGAGTTCCCCAACACAACCTGGAGCTCACATCAGCACAATTTTTTATTTTTTTTTTGGCAAGGACTTGGTTCAACACAAAATATTTTTTTGTGTCAACTAGTAAATGTATGTATATATATATATATATATATATATATATATATATATATATATATATATATAAAAATATTTCTTTAAATTATTGTTTTATTTAGCTGCTGGTTTCATTTTGGTTTTAAAATTTGTCCACACCTTGGCATGTTTTAATCTTTTAATGTAGCATTTTACAATAAGGTTCTATTTGGTAACATCATGAAATTAACAATAATTATTCACAGCATTTATTAATCTTAAAATGTTCATGTTAATTTATGAAAAGAATATTATTCATTGTCAGTTCATGTTTGTTCATAATGCATTTAATAATGCTAGTGTACACAACTTTTCATGTTAAAAATGTATTAGTTAGTCTATGTTGAAATTAACATTAACCAAGATTTATAAGTGCTATAAAATTATTGTTAATTTTTTGTTCATGTTAACAAATACAGCCATGCAAGAGTACAGAGGGAAAACACTGAGATGTTCCATTTTTGTGACAGCACCAATTACGACCCAGAAATTAACCTTGTAGCTTGGCTAATTCATGGCTCACAGTGTAAACCTATTTAGTGTGAGAATGCAATTCCAACTGGGTTAAGGTAAAATGCACACCTACACACAGTCTTTCTCAGTAGCTCCAGTACTGTGTATTTGTTTCTTAGTATTTATGATTTGTGCTTTTATTGCTTCCTCACTTCAACGATTGCATTCTGGATAAAGATCCTTGGGCTACAGATCCACTTGGATAGAAACATGCATGCACGCACGCACGCGTGCGCTCACACACACACACACACACACACACACACGGGACATTGCAGTATACAGTGCATTCATAAAGTATTCAGACCCCTTCATTTTCACATTTTGTTATGTTGCTGCCTGATGCTAAATTGCTCTAAATTATTTTTTATTTTTTTTCATACCAATCTACACTCCATACCCCATAATGACAAAACAAAAAACTGAATTTTGATAACTTTGCAAATTCATAAATAAAAAAAAAAAAAAGAAATATCACATTGACATAAGTATTCACACCCTTTGTTAAGATCTTGAAATTTAGCTCAGGTGCATCCCATTTCTCTGGACAGTCTTTGAGATGCTTCTACACTTTGATTGGAGTCCACCTGTGACAAATTAAATTGATTGGACATGATTTAGAAAAGCACACACCTGTCTATATAAGGCCTCACAGCTGAAAATGCCTTTCAGAGCAAAGACCAAGCCATGAGGTCAAAGGAACTGCTTGCAGAGATCAAAGACAGGATTGTGTCGATGCAGAGATCTGGGGAAGGCTCAGTGCAAGTAAGCAAAAAAAGCATCTAAAGGATGCTCAGATTGTGAGAAACAAGATTCTCTGGTCTGATGAAACAAAGATTTAACTGTTTGGCCTAAATTCCAAGCATCATATCTGGAGGAAACCAGGCACCACTCATCACCTGCGCAATACCATCCCAACGGTGAAGTATGGTGGTGGTGGCATCATGCTGTGGAGGTGTTTTTCAGCAGCAGGGACTGGTCAGGGTTGAAGTAAAGCTGAATGCAGCAAAATACAGAGATATGTTTAATGAAAACCTGGTCCAGAGCTTTTAGGACCTCGGACTGGGCCGAAGGTTCACCTTCTAACAGGACAATGACCCTAAGCACACAGCCAAGACAACGCAATACTGGCTTAGGGACAACTGTGTAACTGCCCTTTTGTGGCCCAGTCAGATCTCGGACTTGAACCCAATCGAACAACTCTGGAGAGACCTGAAAATGGCTGTCCACCGATGGCCCCCATCCAACCTGAAAGAGCTTGAGTGGATATGCAGAGAAGAATAGCAGAAAACCCCCAAATCCAGATGTGCAAAGCTTTTTGCATCACACCCCAAAAGACTTGAGGCTGTAATCGATGCCAAAGGTATTAAGGGTCTGAATACTGAAGTCAATGTAATATTTAAACTTTTCATTTTTGTTGTCAAAAATCCGTTTTTTGCTTTGTCATTATGGGGTATGGAGTGTAGATTTATATGATTTTTTTTTTAAAGCATTTTAGCATCAGGCTGCAACATAACAAAATGTGAATAAATGAAGGGGTCTAAATACTTTTTGAATGCCCTGTATGTACTGATATAAGTAATGGTTTGTGGGTTGGTGAAAGAATGGGATCTGGATTTTTAAACAGGGGTTGTGAACACTGTGGTGTGGACAATAAAGTCAAAGTTGATCTTTATGTGAGGATGGAGTCTCTAATAGGCAACAAATGTGGGTGTGGCTTCTAAGAAGATCAGTGTTTATTTCCTCTCATTTCATTTTTAATTTAATAGCTATCTATAAATTTATGCAGAAAGAGACAGAGAAAAAAGAGATTAAATGAAAGCAGTTGGGGAGTGGGGTGTCTGTGTAAAATGTTATACATTTGTGGTGTGATCAAGGCATCATGCCCGGCCTAACATTAATAAAATACCATAGGCAACCTTTGAACACTCATTGACAAAACTGGATGGCAGAGAAGGCTCTTGGGTGAAGTTTAGAGGGATCGCTCATCGAAGGTACTGAAGCTGCACCATGATGGGCAGCGATTGACTCCGAAGTCTGCTCTACCACGGTTCTCACCTGACTAATATTTGCCTAGGCCAAAATGGCCAGATTGTACCATCAGAACGGGAGGTAGAACTTAATCCCTGTTCATACCAGTCTCAGCCTCTGAAGGTATGCTCAAAGTCTGTTCATCTGATGCATATTGCACAAAAAACTGGAGTGTAACTTATTCAGCTGGAAAGCTCAAATCTGTCTGACTAACTGGCAATTTCCAGAAGGTGCCAATATACTTATAGTGAAATCAAAGAAAGAATGGGTGTGACATAATTTTTAACAAAATCTAGACAAACAGAAGGTGTTTTTGAGTTTGTTGTGGTGGTTCAAAACGAAAAGTGTTCGTAAATGTTCGCAAACAGTCTTCACCTTATGCGCCAGAGAAACTAGCGCTCGGCCATCTTGATAATTTTGTCTCAAAACTTCCGTTCAAGTGGTTCTATATAGACATCTGTGGTATTGATTTCAAAGTGTATTTAGCTAGCGAAGTGGATTTACAGGTTACAGGAACAACTATATTCACACATACACACACACACACACACACACACGCATGTGATAATACGCGATAATATCTCTCTCTATCTCTCTCCTATATTCACACAACACATGCAGAATCTTATGAATTTAATTTTTTCCACCTACACACACACACACACGTATTTGAATGGGCATGCAGTCAGGCTAGGAATTAAAGATGTGGGAACACACATACACACACACACACACATGTTGGTGTGGCTATCCTTATGAGGACTCACCATAGAAATAATTTTTTTTATACCTAACCCTCACAAAAAACGTTTAGCATTTTTTAATTTTCAAAAAAACATAATTTAGTATGTTTTTTAAGTTATTTGAATTATGGGGACACTAGGAATATCCTCATAAACCACATTTATAGCATAATACCCTTGTAATTACAATATACCAAAAAAAATGTCCTTATAAACCACTCAAACCCCAAACCCCCTACACATGTGAAAGTGTATGTTTTCTTTTATTTTCTATTAACAACCATTTTAATCACATTTAAGCCTCTAAAATATGTAGGACGGTAAATTAATTTTAAATAGTACAATAGTAATTTTCTTTAATGTTGAACTTGCATGTTTAATAATATGCGCGGTCACTGTTGGAAATTTCATATCAACTACACATTTTAACACAAATTATTAACAAGTTGAAACCTAAAAAAATAAGCAGAAAAAACACTTGTATCGTGAAAAGGTGCAGCGTATCGTAGCTGTCCGAAAAGGATCTGCCAGGTCCAATTTACCTCCGCGGGTGTCATAAAAAAAAAAAAAAACATTTAGAGTGACGGAAAAAACACCTCACGAGTGTAGTAAAAGGCTACTGTAGACTCACACCACTCTTGGTGAAAATACTTTCTGTGCTCCCAGATGTAATACATTTGGATTGACTCTTCTCAGTAGCTTCAATACAAACAGGAATTTAGATGACCAAATTTGGAAGAGCGGAGCACAGAAAATGGGCGTGGCTGAAAAAGGTGAATACCGTTGTTAAAATGTGTCGACCTTCATATTCGCAAAGAACAAACTTCACTGTGAGTGCATCAGAGCCTCAAGGGCACACAATTTTTTATACAAGTCCTCCTGAAAACAAAGTCATGTTAACAAGTTATTTGTTAATACAAATCCAAAATTAAAAAATAGTTGCAGTACACAGGGTCGTTTGTTTTCCATGTAGAGACAGACCCCACCAGCACAGACTATAGTGCTATGTTTAGTTTACAACTCTGACCCACTCCAGTCCACTGTCTTATCTCCAGTAATTTTCATTTAATTTACACTGTCTTAATTGAGCAACTGCTATCTTTATTGCTAATGTTTCAGGGAAGATAGTGAATAAATTTGGCTAATTCATGGCTCACATTGTCAACCTATTTAGTGTGTGAACGCTTCCCAATAGGGTTTAGGTAAAATACACACCTATCCACACACAATGTTATTCTCTTTTGTGCCTGGAATGTGGACAGGTATGGAAAAGATCCAGCAGTGTATTGTTTTGTGACACATACCTACATGCACATTAAAATAAAAACACACACACAGAGAAACATCTTTTTTACACCATTTAATTTATGTCTATAATATTTTTTTTTCCACATATAGTTATTTATAATATATATATATATATATATATATATATATATATATATATATATATATATATATATATATATATATATATATATATATATATATTATTGCTGCAATGGAGCCTTACTCAGTATAGTCTCTCTCTGCCATTCTCATTGAGCTATAGATCTCCTGCCCGCATGCTTCAGAATACACCTCCAAAATACTGGGTGCAAAAAAAAAAAAAAAACAGTCTGTTTTTATACACAGCTCATAACACTATTTAGCCATTCTAATGATGCATCACAACATGCCTTTTTCTGGAAATGCCCATAGTATAAAATCATGAATTTTTTGTCCATTACAGAACAAATGCAAATAAATCACACAATTGTTGTGACATCTTTCTTTTTTCTTGTTGGCAATTGATGTGTATTTTTTTTTCTTCTCCAATATATATATTATATATATAATGGCAAAAGCTACACTTCAATGTGTGAATTACATGGACATTGCATTATTAATGTTATGAGATATGTACAATAATGCTTGTGGGCTGGTGAAAGAGAGGAATTTGGGGACTGGTGTGGACATGTAATAGTGAAGTCTCTTATGGCCCTCCAGCAAATATGGGTGTGGCTTATCAGAAGTTCAATGTTAATTTTCTCTTCTTTCATTTTATACTTAATAGCTATATCTATAAAACTATGCAGAAAGAGACAGAGAAAGTAGTAAGAGAGAGAGATTACATGAAAGACAGCAAGCGGGGAAGAGGCGTAGAGGAGTCTGTGCTGAGGTACAGTTTTATACTTTGCTCTTTTGTCATGAGGGATAACTCAGCCTTGACCCTGGAAAAGATATCATATTTTAAAATACCTCAGAGTCATTTGCTGAGCAGTCCCCTCACTCTTTATCCCTATATCTTTCTATCTCTTTTTACAACAAGCAACTTAAATTGTTTTTATTTCTGAAATGTCTCTTTCTCTGTTGGAAGACCTTTATAGTTCTTTGGGGGTCAAGGATATCTGTGTGTGTCTTTGTTTGTTTGCAGTGTAAAAGTGGTCATGTATAGAGTTTAAGCCCCCATTCTGTTCCACAATAGACATAATTAAAGTCTTAGTTTGAAAGAGCGGAATTTTACACACTGCAAACTTTAGCAAGCCAAATTTGAACATTATTTACAGCAACATTCAACTGTAGTTTTTTAACCATATCCCTCTCTCACCTGGTCTGAACAATGCATAAAAATGGCAATGTCAAGTCTGCAGCACAGGGTGTGGCCGTCGCCTCATCAGCCACTCCCATCCTCGTCTAAGCCCCTCCCCTATTCGCTGTCAGACATAAGCTGATTCGCTAGACTGGGTGCGGCCCAAGTTGGGCACAGAGGACAGATGGGACACATCCTTTTTCCGGATCTCACAAATAGACTTCCTGCGAGCCTGAACGCCACGGATTGCTGTCTTAATCTTCCGCCAGCCCAAATGGTTAACCTCGGCCAAATTCAGCACCACACAGATCCCGCTAACTGCAAACATGAACACCAGGAAAACTGTCTTCTCTGTGGGACGTGACACGTAGCATTCCACTTCCTTCACACAAGGGTAACGGTCACACTCAAACATTGCAGGAACGTTGAATCCGTACAAGAAGTACTGGCCAGCAAGAAAGCCAATTTCCAGAACATTCCGGAACACCACCTGTATGACGTAGAATCGAGAGATGCCCTCCTGCTGACGTATCTTGGCACTTTTGGAGTATGTGACCCCCTGCGGAATGTTGGGAATATCTTTTAAATCCAGACAATCCCGGTCATCTTTGCTTTCTGGGTGCACTAGGATACCATTGATGTTTCGGAGTTTGCGGTTATGGCCGTGTCCGTGATCAATGTAAGGGCCATGCAAGAGGGTGTAGCTGCGATCTTTGTGCTTGGCAGACTGGTGCACAGAGTAAGTGATAAAACAGAGGCTGGGTGTGCAAACCAGGATGATCTGGAAAACCCAGTAACGGATATGAGAGATGGGGAAGGCTTTATCATAGCAAGCCTGGTTGCAACCCGGCTGCAGCGTGTTACATATAAACATAATCTGTTCATCCTCATACACCTTCTCTCCCACTATACCCACGATCAGGATCCGGAATATCACCACAACTGTCAGCAGGATCCTTTGAGGGAGAGCGAAAAGAGACAGATAGAGAATAGAAAGGCAGTGATAGAAATAGGATTGATGGAAGAAAACAGGAAAAAGAAGAAAAAAGAGAAAAAAAAGGATTAGCATTGAGGTTTTATCCTGAACAAGACTGAAGAACGGCACATTTTTAAATTGTCTATCTATTTTCCTTTCTCTCACATACACAGCAAAACACAGCACAAAATAGACAATGATTACTGTAAGAAACAGAGGTGAGCAGGTATTTATAATTTCTAAATTATCAGATACTGATTTAAAGGAATATTCTGGGTTAAGTTAAGCATAATCAAAAGAATTTGTTGCAAAATGTTGATTACCACAAAAAAAAAAAAAAAAAAAAAAATAGACTCATCCCAAAAATCAAAGTTACAGTGAGACACTTAAAATGAAAGTGAATGAGACCGATTTTTGGTGGGTTTAAAGGCAGAAATGTGAAGCTTGTAATTTTATAAAAGCACTTACAATTCATGTATTTAAGAATTCTGTTAAAATTCATGTATTATTTTAGCTGTAAAGTTGTTTAAATCATTGTTTTTATCAGTCATTTTAGGGTTTTTTTTTGTGTTTGTTGACATATTTTGCTCTTTTTTTTTTTTTTAAGAAAAGGAAGGGCAAGTCTCCAGCACTCTGTCTTTCTCAACAGAAGCAACCCGAAAGCACAAATCATTCTCACTCTGTCTTACTCTCCTAGCACACACCTACACACACACACACACACACACACACACACACACACTTGTGCCGAGACTGTCCTTCACTCAGTAATAATAACCTTGCTCTAGAACCAGCCATGACATCATCCATTGCAGGCTGATCTTGATGCAGAAACACACACACACACACACACACACACACACACACACACATGTTGGTCTACCTATCATTATGAGGACTTTCCATAGACATAATGATTTATATACTGTACAAACTATAGATTCTATCCACTAAACCTAACACAACCCCTAAACCTAACCCTCACAGAAAACTTTCTGCATTTTTACATTTTCAATAAAACATTGTTTAATATTTTTTTTAAGTTATTTAAATTATGGGGACACTAGAAATGTCCTCATAAACCACATTTATAGCATAATACCCTTGTAATTACCAGTTTGTAACCTAAGAAATGGTCCTCGTAAACCACATAAACATGCCCACACACACACACACACACACACACACACACACACATGCACATGTTGGTGTGGCTATCCTTATGAGGACTCTCCATAGACATAAAGTTTTTTTATACTGTACAAATTATAGATTATATTCCCTTAACCTAACCCTCACAAATAATGTTCTGCATTTTTAAATAAAAAAAAAAAATCATCATCTAGTTTGTTTTATAAGCGATTTCACTAAAGGGAAATGCCCCAGAAATGCCCTCATAAACCACATTTATATGCCTATATACAGTATAGTCATCTTATTTTACATACAATATTGCACAAGACTAATAATCATAAAATACTTAATTTAGGCCTGTCCATCCTGTTAATCTATGAACCCTTGCAACAAAGGTATATTTTGTTATGTTCAACCTCACAGGAGTGATTTATATTGCCCTCAGTTCAAGCTTATTTTAGGATATTGTGATGGTGTGCCTTAGTGGTGGAGAATCTAGGTTCAAACCCACAAAGAGTGATCCTTAAAACATTTTCATTGTGCTCTTGAGCAAACTACTGAACCCCAGATTTCTCCACAATGACTGTTCTTGTAACATAATATAGGGCCATATCTGTCATTCTATGACAAAGTTGCATGAATGATGGTTGGTGATAAATAAACTGTAAATTGTATAACTATATTTTACATTGATGAGATTCAGTCAGAACCTAAAGCTGATGTTTCTGCACCACTAGCATCACCAAAAGGAATTACAAAATAATAAATGTTTTTAAACAGGTTTCTTGAACACTACCCCCTGTCTGCCAGTGTTCAGACAATTTTTCGCAATTTGAGTAACAAATACAGACACTGCAGTTTTGTGATCTGGACACCCAACCTAGTGTATAATATCCCTTGAATTATTCCACTAAACAAAGACTTGCAATATCTAATTTATCTCCCCAAATCTTCATTATATTTCTCTCTCTGCCTATTTTAAAAGATTTATAATTAGTACTTTTTTTATATATATAATTATAAATTGAGTTCTGAATCGTCTATCAATGTTCTTAAAATTCTGAAAATGGTCGGATAGTTTAAAATTTGGCGTGCTCCCTGGGGGGTTGAAAGGTAATATATTTCTATTTTTTATATTTTCTGTAAAGCTGCTGTGGGAGCACATGAATTGTATTACAAAAATATTGTATTGAATTTAATAGACTATTGTTTGAATATTAAAATGTTATTTTAATGTTAAAATATTTGAGAGTGATAAAGGGAAACAGGTTTGGCTTGCTATCCATAATTGAGAGGCTCAAGCACAAGTGCCCCTTCCAGGACATTATTAATTATTAGAATAAAGGTGAGTTGAGGTGGCGGAGAATTCCAGAAGGTGTTCGTCAGAATGGAGCAAGCAGCCATTTATACATTATTAGCATTGTCATGGGCAGAATTAAATGAACTGGCTCCTTCTTTCAAATAAAGTAGGGTGTTTGGCAGTTAATGCTAAGTGCTAAGACAATTAAGACCAACAGTGACAGAGCGCTGAAAAACTGAATATTAGCACTGTGCTAAGTAGGGCAGTTAAGACTCTTGATCAAAGTCAACAGCAATTTACTGTATTAGAACAGCAAGACATTTTCCTTAGTTGAATAATGGTGTAAACTATTCTAATATTTAGCGTAAGATAAATAAAGATTAGCATTAGCTTTTTAGCTCTGTATCAATGGCTAAGGGCCCTGGTGGGTCTGTAAATTAGCAACACATCCCCCACTCCCTGCTGCTGTTACTATGGCAACCACATAGTGAACCACTCAGCACTCCACTGTACCAGAGAGAAGGAGAAAGAGAGTGCATGCAAGAGAGATGGAGAGAGAGAGAGAGAGAAGGAGGGAGGAATGATTGATGGAATATTGGGAAAGAAAGGTAAGCATAAAGAAGGGAATGAGAGAGAAAGAAAGTGTACATATCAAGGCCAAGGAACATGCATACAGGTGAAGAAAGAGAGGGGAAATAAAATAGGAAACAATTCAGAGCAGGTATAGGGACTTGAATAGAGAAAATGTGGTCCTCATTTACTCACCCGCATGTTGTTTCAAATCCGTATTATTTCATTTCTTCTATGGAACACAAAATGAGATGCTAGACAGAATGACAGAATCACACCTTCACTTTTAATGTATGGAGAGAAAAAATTTTGCCATGAAAGTTAATGGTGACTGAAGCTGCCAGTCCCCAAAATTCAGCCTAACATCTCATTTTGTGTTCCATGTTAGAACGAAAGTAAAGCAGGTTCGAAACAACGTGAGGATGATTAAATTATGACAGATTTTTGGATGAACAATTCTTTTAAATTAAACAAAGAGAAATATCTATATTGACACAAATAGAAAGAGGTGAAAGGCAGAAAGGAGAGAGGGAATATGAAGAGAAAAAGAAGAAGAGAGGAGAGGAGGGAGACAGATGGGCAGAGCAAAGGCGGACTAGAGGAGCAGCAAGACAGATAGAGAGATACTGAGAGACAGATGGAGAGAGACGACTGGGAGCATATACACTCTTGAAATGGAATACATAGACTATCAGTTAATTGCCAACAAACAAAAGCCTTCATCAGCCAACTAACAAAGGACAACTGCATCTATGTAAACTTCTGCAGTTAATCCAGAATAGAGTTCAAAGACTTAAGTCATTAATCTTACAGTTCATACAAAATCTTTGTTTAAACTCTGACCCTTAACACTTTAGTGACCATGACTTGCACTATATATAAGTAATATTGTCATTATATTCATGATGTTAGCCAGAGGGGAACTGGCCCCCACAGTGAGTCTGGTTTCTCCCAAGGTTATTTTTCTCCATTAACCAGCATCTTATGGAGTTTTGTGTTCCTTGCTGCAGTCGCCTTCGGCTTGCTCTCTGGGGTTATAAATACAATTATTATTTAAATACTTATTTTTAAACACAATTTTATTATATCAAACTACACAATGATGACTTTAAGACTTTATAGATATTACAGTTTTATCTTCTGTTAATGCTGATCTTCTGTAAAGCTGCTTTGAAATTATGTGTGTTGTGAAAGGCGCTACACAAATAAAATGATTTGACTTGTCTTGATACACAGGAAATCACAGTGTATATATTTTAAATAAAAACCCAAGCCCACTGAAGTACTCATTTTACCGCACCTGGTCCAAGTGTGAGTATGTGTATGTATGCAGAAATGCACCTCACATATTGCATGTAGCAGGTCAGTTTGCAGCCGTGTAATTTATACTGTATGATGGTGGGGCATGGTCTGTGTGTGTGTGTGCATGCGTGCGTGCGTGTGTGTGTATGTGTGTGTGTGTGTGTGTGTGTGTGTGTGTGTGTGTGTGTGTGTTTGTGTGTGTGTGTATTTGAGCAAGCAGCTGGAAATATGTACGGTACACTGACTCTGTGTTTGGAAATAAGACTGCAGAGCTTTCCGTGCTATTGTTGTTTCTAAAGGCCCAAAACATACTCTACACAAGTACACAAATGCCCATGCTCCTAGCTACACAAGTTCGTTTTCATCACAGTAAAACTTTAAACTCAGTAACAAATTGCATTGTAGAAATGTGCTATTCACAGTCAGCCATTATTAATTTATTCCGAAAATGTGAAAAAGAAAGTGTAGATAACAGGAGGGTTACCGCGATAAAGTGAGGAGCATTCAGCTCGTCATCTCAACAAACTGGATGTCATGTTTGTTATTTACACAAGTGTCACAGGAAAATTACATTGCTGTGGAGAAATTTGCTTACTGACCGAGATTTGTGTATAGTATACGGAAGTACAGAGTATGCTCGTACATGTAAACCAGAACGCTGCTTTCTTGCAACAATGCACTTACTTGGTTTCCATGTTAATGTAGTCAGTGAATGGAAAAGCAGAGCAGCAGCAAAATTCTTCAAAAATTCTTCTCTTGCGTCCCACAAAAGAGGAAAAAGTTATATAGGAATGGCTTGAGGGTGAGTAAATTATGACAGAATTTTCATTATTGGTGGGAAAAATAAGACCGCAGGTTGAATAAGGGTGTATCAGAGAGAACAAGTGTACTATAACAGCCTTCTCTTCGCAACTTGTCAATTATTCACAAACTTTAAGAGCTTTGCAGAGGTTTTCACTTACTTTCTCCATCTCCCTCTCCATCTTCTCAAACCAAAGTCCCTGGTAAAAACCATTTGCTAAAGACATAAATATATTTATAGCTGACAATCTCATCCCATTATATACAGCTGACCTCTGTTGTGTGTCCGAGTGCGCCTCAGAGAGAGCTATTGAGCACCTTAATTAACCATATCTTTCCATTGTCTTTTTTTTAATGGAGAAAATTGTATTTTCTATACTTATCTCTAAACATAGCCCTCACAGAAACCTTTTTGCATTTTTAGATTTAATTAAAACATTAGTCCCTTTATTAACGGACTAAGTGTGTGTGTGTGTGTGTGTGTGTGTGTGTGTGTGTGTGTGTGTGTGTGTGTGGGAGCGTGAGCATGTATTTCTCACTTTGTGGGGGCCAAATATCCCCATAAGGATAGTAAAATCCAAACTTTTTGACATTGTGGGGACAAAACAGCTTATAAATCATACTACATTATGTTTTTTTTGAAAATGTCAAAATGCAGAAAGTTTTTTGTGAGGGTTAGGGGTAGAATATAAAGTTTGTACAGTATAAAAACCATTATGGAAAGTTCCCATAAAACAGGGAAACCCAACATTGAACAGTGCAAAACAATGACAGTGCAAAACAATGTACATAATGTAAGACAAATAAAACTAAATATACAAAGTATTATTGACAAATAAGGTAGTTTAAAGTTACACATAAAGGAAAAATAAAATGTTACTTAAAACTAGAAAGAGACCAAGTAAATATGTTGGCTCACTGTCCCTCTTTCGGTCACAGACATACACACAGCAGTCCTTGAATTCAACTAATAAGAAGGGCAGTTTTTTATTGTTTGTTAAATGGTCAAATGTGCTGAGAATATGTTTCAATTTGTTGTATACATTTTCTCAGATAGCAGTGTATTTTGTGCATTCTGTTAGAAAATGCTGCTGTCTCTATTTTGTTTTGATCACAGTATGGACACAACCTGTGTCAGCCATGTTTTCCTGTGTCTGCCCTTTTCTATAGTTAGGTTTAGACCACTGAGTCTGTACCTTGTCAAGGTGGCTCGTCAGTTTTTTGTCTGTCACTGTGTACAGATAGTCTGCCATGGTGTATTCTCTTATTAGGGCCAGATAGCAGTGAATTTTGCTCTGTTGTTGTGTTTGAGTTTCCCAATAAGTGATATAATTATGTTTTGTTTGTGTTGTAATATGGCTGTATCTAATTAGTTTAGCAGTATTGTTCTGGTACAGGTCTCCAGTGTGATGAGAGTTAGTATGTTGGTGAAGCATCAGGACTAAAGCTCTGGGCCAGATGAGAGTGGTGATTGGTTTCTTAGCTCAACTCTTGGTATTGCAGGGCTTTATAATCTCTCTCTCAATCTCTCTCTCTCTCTCTCTCTCTCTCTCTCTCTCTCTCTCTCTTTCTCTCTCTCTCTCTCTAATGTTCATACTTTAGCAATAAACATTTTATGATAATATGAGCACATTTCGCCACTGTAAAGGTGTTTTATGGAGCTTAAAACTGTACATTTGCACAAGTGTGTGTGTGTGTGTGTGTATGTTCACACATGAGCAGAAGAAATTACAAAAGATAGAGAATGATGAAGAGACTATTTGATGATTCTGTATTTAATCTGTAAAAGACAATGTCTGAAAGACTATGACTGTCAGCTCCCTAGATCCCTATGCCATGAATCAGTATATCTTGAACACAAATTTGGGCACTGGCAAGGGTGTTCATTCACTGAACATTGGGAAACTCATTACTTAATCACCTGCGACACGATTATGAGCTTGCACTTATAGCTGGTATTAATCAACATCATCACTGTATAATGACAATGTTGTGCATTTTTGTTGTAGATATTTAAACATACAATGTTGTTTATTTGCCCTTTAAATCAGATTCACTCCATCAGTGTAACATATAGTTATAACAGTGCTATAAATGCCTCCAAAAAAAGACAAAACCTATATATATATATATATATATATAAAACAATTAATGAATCACATTATTAAAAAGGTTTAAAATACATCTTAAATAGAATGTTTAATATAGTCCAATGTAAAGGGAGATCCTTTATATTGTTCCAGAGGGGGGAACGATGTCCACCAAAATTTCTCAGATTTCTGACGTATGTCGTAGGTGAGATTAGCAGCCTGAGATGTCTGCATTTTAATAGATGGTGCCTAAGGAGTGGACCAGTAAGGACTGTATTTTTATCCTTTTTCTAACAACTCTAATATTTAAAAGATTGCTTCTCTTTCATGATCAGTTTGGATGAAAGACAATAAAAACATCTCTTTTTAAGATAAAATAAGGTTTTCACTTCATAAGAGACTTTGGAAGACATGACAATGTTTCCGGTAAGGGAAAAAAATTATCAACGATGCTCCCTGTTTTTATGGCGCACTCTGGGAATTTTAAGAGAGCGAACGTGTCAGTGCACCGGAAAAATTTTGCGATTGACACCACCCTAGAAATGGCAGACTCACTCACTCAGTAAGTGCCCTTACTACTGAACTATTAGATTTCAGCATGATCATTGCCTTTGACTTCAAACTACAAAAAGTGTTATTATGATGAAATGGAAGAGGATGTGCTTTAAGTGCTGACCAATATGTTTCTATGTCCAGACAGACAATGGAGAACAATATAGATTACAGTGTTGTGACCTTTCACAATATAAGGAGGAAAGAAATATTGACTTGTTGAAGGCAAACAGATAAATATCAGTTTGCACACACACACATACAAATGTAATTCAGTAAAGTGTTTGATTGTATTTTTGCTAGGATCAGTTGGGTAAACATGCTTATGACAGATTAGGCTTTTTGATTGAATTTAGTGTGAATATAGGGTGCATGTGTCATTACTAAAAATTACCGGAACTAAAAATGGCTGAAAAATTGAGAGTGTGTATGTTTTCATTCATCTATAATTTCATTCATACAAGTGTTTGATCAGACCTCAAAGGAACTGAGAGAGGAACACGCTGATTACCTCACACTCTCACACATATACACAGAGGCACACACATGTTTTTTACGTGAGGTAAATTCCAAAACAGTATCTGAAAAACAGGCATGAACTTGGAAAAAACTATTATTTCTCTATTATATTTGCATCACTTTGCTATTGTGTGTGCGTCAGTCTGAGAGGATCTCTCACAGAAGTGTTACATGATATATGTAACACAATTAGCTAACCTGAGACAAACCCACATTAAGGATTCATGAAACCACAGCATTTCTGCTTCCCAGTATGTGTCAGATGTTTTGTGATCGATTGAAGTGGAGAAGTGATTGACTGCTGATTAAAGGAGTAGACTGATGTATTAAATGGTTAGTTCACCCAAAAATTAAATTAATTTACTCACCCTCATGCCATCTAAGATTAGTATAACTTTCTTACTTCTGCTGAACTGTGAATGGAGTCCAAATCTTTGAAGCTCAAAAATCACATAAAAGTAGCATAAAAGTAATCCATATGATTACAGTGGTTTAATTCATATCTTCAGCAGCAATCCAATTGGATTTAAGTTAAAACAGACCAAATGTAACACATTTTTCAATATAAATAATGACATCTGAAGTCTCCTTTGTGATCGTGATTTCAAGCTCGATTATACTTCCTATAGCACCATCTAGTGCTCTACGCATATGTCAAGTGCAAGGAAATGTAATCAAGCTTGAAATCATGATTGTGCCTAGAGCAATTGTTGCCGGTCCTTCTCGCCCCCGCTCCGAACGGGACTCGAACCGACGTCACCGGCGTGGGCGGCGGGTGCGCTAACGAGGAGGCTAAAGGCTACAGCGTCTAGCATCAGTCGCTAGTGCACCTCTTGACGTCAGGAGAGTGAGGTTTACACACTGCACAGCTATTTATCAGCTTGCTCCCGTTACACAATGGCAAGATTTATAGTCTGTTCTGACACATCCAAATTGGATTGCTTCAGAAGACATGGATTAAACCACTGGAGTCCGATGGATTACTTTTATGCTGCGTTTATGTACATTTTGGAGCTTCAAAGTTCTGGTCACTTTTCAATTGCATTGTGAAAACCTACAGAGCCAAGATATTCTTCTAAAAATCTTTGTTTGTGTTTAGCAGAAGAAAGAAAGTCATACACATCTGGGATGGCATGAGGGTGAGTAAATGATGAGAGAATTTTCATTTTTGGGTGAACTATACCTTTAACTTTAAATAGCGGCCTTTGGTGAATACTGTTGAAAATAGTATTCTTTTACAGGTTTGATGTTTAGAAGATTGAACCATGATTTAAAGCAGGGTTCTTCAACAGTGGGTCTGTAAAGCTTAGGGGGTCCGCGACATTACTGCAGGGAGTCTGCTAACAATTGTTTGAACTTTAAAGTATTTTATTTTATTTTTAAAAGCAAATATACATTTAACAAAAATACAATATTGTTAACTTCAACCCAAGCCGAAGTTAAGGAGCAGATGTTCAGCTAAAAGTTTAATTGTCCCTTTATAAAGTAAAATAAAAGATAACCAACCATGAAAAATACACTTATGTTATTATAGGGCACTCTTTCAACAATGCAACACACAATTTTATAAAATAAATAACTGGGGTCCTGTTCTGTCTCTCTAACCACTATGGGGTCCTCAGCCTGAAAAAGGTTGATGATCCTCTCTTTACATACTCATTGCAATATGTTGATTAAACACATATACGCATAAACTTTAGTGCCCTGTACACACTCTCGGAGGATCTCTGTGTCACAAATACACATACACACATCCACAGGAGAAGGACGTGCCCTTGATTTTGGGCTACCTGCAGTTAAGGTTAATGAGCACAGCAGAGAGTAGTGCTTACTCAAGCCTGACACACACTAAAAAACTACATGCACACTGTTATTTTTTCCCCCTAAAACTACACCCATCCCTAAACCATTAAGACATTATTTAGTATGTTTATCAAGTAGTTTTACTCGTGGTGGTGCTGGCTGGAGACCACTCACCTTGTAGGTGAATTAAGGTTTTATTGTACTCCTGGGAACATTTGGTCCTCACAATGCAAAACATACACATACTTCAAGCTCCCAATCTCAGCATACCTTTTTGTCTATTCATGGGAGTGTAACATTCTTCCCCAATATTGAAAATATTAATTCATTCACAGAGGGGAGAGAGAGAGTGTGTGTGTGTGTGTGTGTGTATTGTGTGATTCCTTCTGTTCAAACTGATGCTCACACCTCTAACAACAAACAAATCTGCTTGAATGCAAACAAATTAATGTAAATAACAATTCCAAATTATTATGATTTTTCTATAATGTCTTAAAGCCCCACACCAAGTTCCTACATACAGGAACACCCTTTATGTGTGGTACATGTATGTGTGTGAATGTGTGTACTGTACTTTATCTCTTACCTGCCAATCATAGTAGAGTGCTGCTGTACCGCAGCCTCCAGCAGTCTCTCCAGGATAGTCCACTCGCCCATGATGCCACGCTTATGGGTCTCACTCCGCCTCTGACCTTCAGCCTTAGGAGTCACGACCTTTGCCCTCGGCAACTCTCCCAGTGTCCCTCTATTGACTTTTGATCAAAATCGTTGGTCTCCTCCTCAAAGCCGCAGATGCGTGTGTATGTGCGCACACGTGTGTGTGTATGTGTGTGTGTCAAGGTAGCGCTCTAGTGCAGAGATGAGCTAGTGTAGCATCTGCAGCAAAAAAATCTGATGATGCTGAGGCACAGAGACTTTAACCATACTGCATCTCTCTCTCTCTCTCTCTCTCTCTCTCTCTCTCTCTCTCTCTCTCTCTCTTTCTCTTTCTCTCTCTCTCTCTCGCTCTCTCTCTTACACACACAAACACACTGTCTGTATCTCTTCTTTCCCCTTCTCTCCTTCACTATTTTATCACTCTCTTTCTCTCAGGGTTAAGAGCACTTCGTATGCTCTTGCATCCTACCGTATGCTTGTCTTCTAATAACCCTGCAGATAGACACACACACACACACCTATCTAACCCTTTCTGCCTAACCTCAACATACATACACTCACTCACTGGATGTTCAATGCAGGTTCTGTTGTCCCATTAGTTAAGTTAAAGGAAAGCACATGCAGAGAAACACGCCGTAATGGATGATGAAGCTCACTGAATCTCATAGCAACGCCTGAGCGCACCCTCACACGTACACACGCTCACATACGCTCTGCTGTGCTCCAGTGTGTGGCAGCAACAGCGGCAGACGAGGATCGTCAGGGTTATGTCCGGTTGAATGATGAGCCCGTGGTCATATCTGCGGCAAAGGGCTCAGTCCTCCTCAAACCTCAGCCTCTCTTCTCCTCTCGCTTTCTCTCTCTACACCTACCCGTTCCATTCGTCTTTGTGCTGCACTGCTGCTGTTGCTGATAATTACACCTTTCCCTCTGCTACTCCTCTCTCTCTCTCTCTCTCTCTCTCTCTCTCTCTCTCTCTCTCTCTCTCTCTCTCTCTCTCTCTTTTCCTCTGTCACATGCCGTAATCATGCCACCCTCCCTCCATTTCAGACCTGCTCTCCACTCCTCTCCTCTTTCTTTCTTTCTCTCTCTCTCTCTGTGTGCTGACTGTTTTTCTTGTGCTGCTGTTCAGGATGTAGGTGCTGCAGGAGTGAAACTGATTTTATCTTGTGCATTCAGAATCAATTTAATTCACCAATATGGATCAGGTACAGGATTTTCTTGCTGCATTTGGATTTATTGGGAAAGACTAGACAAACAAGTGGAGAATAAGCAACCTGAAATTGTACCTTAAAAGTGATTGGATTCTGTCATCATGTAGTTGTCCTCATATCATTTAAAACCTGTATGACTTTCTTTCTTCAGTGGAACACAAAAGCAGATAGAATGTTAGACTCATTCACCATTTACTTTCATTGCATCTTTTTTTCACACAATGAAAGTGAATTGTGACTGAGATTATCAATCACCTTTTGTTTTCTTCAGATGACAGAAAGGCATAGGGGTTGGGAACAACATACAATTGAGTTGATTTAGATGTTACACATTAAGCCATTTCTATTCAAGTGTTACTTACAGAGGAAATTATACAAAGGTACAATAAATACAGTGGCTCAAAGAGACATTACAATATAATTCACATTATACAACAGTCAGTTCTAGTCCTCCAAACCAGGGGTTTTCAAACTTGGGTCTGGGGGCTCCCAGTGGCCTGCAAGGGGGTTTGAGGGGGTCAGTGGAAAAAAATTTAATAAAGAAATAAATAAAAATAAAAGTGATATTGACAAATTTGACATTATTATTATGTCTCTAGGGCAGTTGTGGAGAGAGTGGAGTGTTTCCCATTCCTGGGCAGTGTGCTTATGACTGACTCCGGTTTGACAGCAGAGGTCTCACTCCGAATCAGTCGAGCAGTATTATCTTTTCATCGGTTGCGTATTGCTGTGTGGAAGCTACCCAATTTGTCGCTCCACACGAAGATTCAGGTATTCTCGGCCACGGTCATTCCCTCCCTTCTCTACGCTTGCGAAACGTGGACCCCCCCTAATGGAACATCTTTGCTGGTTAGAAACATTTAGGCTGGCCTGCCTAAGATTCATCCTTGGTTTAACCAGGCAGGATTATGTGAGGAGCTCACAAATCTTTGAAAGATGTGGACAAAGTCCCATCGGTGAGCTCCTCCGGCAGGCAAGGTTGCGTTGGCAAGGTCATGTAGCCCACATGCCCGGAACCGCATGCCTAAGCTTTTTTCGGCCGGATAGAGGGGACTAAGCGGGCACGGCACGGGCTAGAGAAGAGATGGAGTGATGTGGTACAGGAGGATGTGGAGCTGAGTGGACTTGCCGATGACTGGTACCACCGGTGTCAAGATCGGCCACTTTGGAGGAGGCTCGTGAAGGATGCTACTGGCCAGTTGGAGGCAGTCGCCCTCCAACAACAACGGAGGGCAGAGGAGCGATGCTCACAACAATGAGCAGAGCACCAGGTGGCTAAAACAGAGCAAGTTGGCATAGTAGGGGGCACAGGTGGTGCATCAGCCAGTCATCTCAGTCAGTCATCCCGTGTCACCTGTTGGATCTGTCCCGTGACCTCCTGGTGACATCACCGCCATGGCGGTTGTTGTGTGTATGTGTGTGTGTGTGTCTGTGTATGTCTGTGTTATGTGTGTTGTGTGTTTTGTGTGTGTGTGTGTTTGTGTGTGTTGTGTGTGTGTAGTGTGTGTAGTGTGTGTGTGTGGGGGGGGGGGGGGGGGGGGGGGGGCAGGTTTAAGTGGTTTACGAGGACTATTTTCAGGTTACAAACTGGTAATTACAAGGGTTATATGCTATAAATGTGGTTTATGAGGACATTTCTAGTGTCCCCATAATTCAAATCGCAGGATGTGAGGATTAGATTTAGGAGAGAGAATATATAGTTTCTACAGTATAAAAATCCTTGTCTATGGAGAGTCCTCATAATGATAGCTGCACCAAAATGACTCATAGACTAGGGGTATGGAGATAGAGAGTAAGGGAAAGGGAGAAAGAAAGATTCAAAAGACATTGGTTGATGTACAATCATTTTGATTATGCACCTATTTCTGCTCTGTAGCTGCATTTGTGTGATGACTGATGCAGTTACACAATGCGTGCAGGCATGAGTGTGTGTGTGTGTGTGTGTGTGTGTGTGTGTGTTTGGGCATGTTTATGTGGTTTACGTGGACAATTGTTTTAGGTTATAAACTGGTAATTACAAGGGTATTATGCTATAAATGTGGTTTATGAGGACATTTCTAGTGTCCCCATAATTTAAATAGCTTAAAAATCATATTAAACGATGTTTTATTGAAAATGTAAAAAAGCAGAAAGTTTTTTGTGAGTGTTAGATTTAGGGGTTGTGTTAGGTTTAGGGGTTGTGTTAGATTGGAAAGTCCTGATAATGATAGGTAGACCAACGTGTGTGTGTGTGTGTGTGTGTGTGTGTGTGTGTGTGTGTGTGTGTGTGTGTCAACGGTTTAGAAACACAGGTGTACATTAACTTTCAAAACCTGGACGGGTTTAATTAAGTTTTTCCGTTTTGTTTGTTTTCTCAACACATTTTCAGGTTGTTATCTTGGGTTGCTCATTTTCTGTATACCTGTAACGGGCGATGCTGTGTTGGGGATGCCGGCGTGTTAGAGAAATGCCGCTTCAAACATTCATGAAGGCTGAACCACAAGAGACAGACGCCGTTGGGGACCTGTAACAGTAAGTACTTCTTTAAACTATTTTTATAATGTGAAATAAGCAATATTTTATGATGGTCTGGAATCCATTATTCCGCCCATCCAAAGATTATCAAATACATTTATTTGAGCACATTTTTCAGATTGTCGTTCACAGCATACTTCTTCAGTGTTTTACTACATTCATATTAACTGTAATGTCCTTGTCTTCAGTAATCGGATTTATGTATTTATGTATTTTTTTACTATAGTAAAATTATAACAATAATGATTTTACTACAGTAATACTGCAGTATCATTATAGTAACCATGATTTTAATAAAATAATATTGTAGTAACTATGACTGTAGTAGCCTAATCATGATTAATTTTGTGGTTCTGGCTTTATCTCAAATACCATGGGTTAATTATGCTAACTAAATCCTTGGGTAGTTTTTTTCTTTACTTTGACAAGATTTCTTAGTTTTGAATCCTGACTGAAATCCATGACTTCCATTCCCAGAGGCCTGGGTACCTGTGATTAAGGACAAGATCCTGCACTTTCTAACAGAGAGAAGTGGCTCTTCATCTGCTTTCCCATGTGGAAACTAAGACAGCAGGTATTGGGGATAAAGAACATTATCTGTATTTAAGAGAACAGCGAGACTGTGTTGGCATTCAGGTTTAAATATTTACATAAAGGTTTACCCCAAAATTAAAATTGTCATTACTTTCTCACACTCATGTCATTACACAAAAAGGAGAAACTGATTTTATGTCCATTTTGGTGGTTGACAGAATGGTCACTATGTCCTGACATCATATGGAAAAAAATGAATTTGAAGAACATAAAAAAATGGTCCCATTGGAAAAAATAACATACGAGTTTAGTACGGTATGAGGTTAAAGTAAATAATAACTAATCAAGAGTAGGATTCATACAAGAAGTAAGAGATGATAGAATTTTTATTTTGGGGTGTGCTATTCCTTTAAGAAATTGTACATAAGTTAATTTCACATCATACATCCAAATGTCATAGCGGTCAAATTTTCTTAACAAAACTTCAACTTTTTTTTAGTTAACACTGATCAATTGTACGTACTCGTTTTATTTTAGACAAACATTGACATTGCCATTCTGGTCCCTATTGTGCTCTCAACACTGATAAGCGATTGGAAGGAAAATGTTCGGACCAAGCTTGCCAAGAACCAGGAAAGCCTTCATTGCCATGCAGCCTATAAATTAACACAGACATTTCTAAAATCATAGGATTAAATACTTACACGTACACATTTGCACATATACCACGCTCAGTTGCATGATGCCCCACAAACAAAACTGCCCTTAGATCTAGCAATATCCTGAAAAATGCCTTGAACTGTATGTTTGCAAACAGGATGCCATTGCTCAGCTGTTTCAAACTTCTTTTTGTCTCGGAGGGAAGATTAAAAAATAACTTCACAGTGAGTATGCCAGGGCCTTTATGGAAGTCTTCAGAAGGAAATACAGTAACACTAAAATAAGGTTCTAGGCCTATTTGTTGATGTTAGTAAATTAATTTCTTGCCCTTGACCCATCTGCAGAGCACTGTACACGTGATGTGTAAATGACGAGAGAATTATAATTTTTGGGGTGAACGATTTTAACCACTGTTTGTTAACATTAATGGATCATGAACTAACTATGAACAAATTTCATAAAATTAACCCAAAATATTGTTCAGTGCTACTTTAATGTAAGAAATTTTAACAAATACAAAGTTATAGAAAAGTATTACTGAAAATTCTAAATACTAGAAAGTCATGAGTACTGTGTCAGATGCATAATGATTTTACTGCTCCCACAGATGTGTACTTAAAGGTTTTAAACTTAGCTTTCATGTATTGATACACATTCATTTCTGTTTTCCCAGGTTGGTACTAGTGGCTGATGTCTTGCACCATGCAAAAGATGCAATTTTTTAATACACACGATGCTTGGAGAAAACAATCAGTGCTTCAAGCTTTTGCTGACATTCACTGAGAAGCGCTTCAACTAAATACATTGTGGGTCACAGTGGACATTTGCTTCAAAGCATTCTACGTCTTAAATATTCATTTATTTATTTTTTGCACTGCACTGCAGCCACACGATTGGCTGATTAGATAATCACATGGATGATTGCTGGTGCCAGATAGGCTGGTTTGAGTATTTCTGTAACTGCTGATCTCCTGGGATTTTCACACACAAAAGTCTCCAGAATTTACCCCAAATAGTGCTAAAAACAAAAAAAACATCCAGTGAGCGGCAGTCCTGTGGACAGAAATGCCTTGTTGATGAGAGAGATCAACAGAGAATGGCCAGACTGATTTATACTGACAAAGTCTACAGTAACTCAGATAACCGCACTGTACAACTGTCGTGAGAAGAATATAATCTCAGAATGCTATTCTGAGATGCGGGGTTTGTGCTGTTTTGGCAGCACGAGGGTGACCTACACAATAATAGGCAGGTGGTTTTAATGTTGTTGTTGATTGGTATATATAAACTATTGCAAAAAATATATATAATAATAATTTTATATAACTGTTTTGAATCTTTCACTTAAAAAATAAGACAGTGATTTATGTTAATGTGCCTTTAAAGGAACATTGTTTTCAATATAAGTTAAGTTCAATCAATAGCATTTGTGACATAATGTTGATTACCACAAAAAATATTTCAAATCATCCCTCCTTTTCTTTAATAAAGCAAACATCTGGGTTACAGTGTGGTATCCAATATTACTGAAACTTTGTTGCCATGATGACGTAACACCCTAAAATTACTGTTAAGTGATTTAAACAACTTTACATTTCAAATAATAGTGCTTTTATAAAATAACAAGCCTCACATTTTTGCCTTTAAACCCTGAAACAATTGGTCGCTTTCACTTCCATTTTAAGTACCTCAATATAACCTCGATTTTTGCTTTTTTGTAAACAATAGGATTGAAATTATTTTGTGGTATTTTGCCACAATTGCAGTTGATTGAGCTTAACTTGTATAGAACCTGGAATATTCCTTTTATAATAACACCTCTACACTTTCTGATCCCTCTTTTTCAAATTTCTCTTTCAGCTTGTGTTGCTGTCATGAGAATTATTGGGGAATAGTGATTCTGCACTATTTCTCCCCCCCATCTCTTATTATCTCTCTCTTGCTGTGGTCAGCTCAATATTACACCTATTCTTCACTTCTGTTCTGGATCCTTTTTTTCTCCCTGTCATTCACTAATATTTCATTCTGTTCATTTTCTTATGTCCCCCATCTCTCTCTTTCCTCATTCTCTCTCACTGTCCATCGCTGCCACAGGACTGTGAGTGCTGCATTTATTTGATTAATATTTTGGGTTGACACCCCCCCCCCCCCCCTCAATTTACCTCCAAATGTGACTCATAGACTAGGGGTATGAAGATAGAGAGTAAGGGAAAGGGAGAAAGAAAGATTCAAAAGACATTGGTTGATGTACAATCATTTTGATAAAGCACCTACTTCTGCTCTGTAGCTGCATTTGTGTGATGACTGATGCAGTTACACAAAGCGTGCAGGCATGAGTGTGTGTGTGTGTGTGTGTGTGCGTGTGTGTGCGTGTGCCTGTCACTGTCATGGTAACATTGTATATACAATTACATTAGTCTTGTACTGTACAGAGAGAGGAGAGGGGTTCACTATCCACACAACCAAGCAGCCATTAACCTTTCTTGCGCTCTCGCTCTCCCTGCCTGAGTGACTCTGAAATGAAACAGTTAATCACAGAGCAGTGAAGTCATTATCAGCGGGCCTTGTGGGTAAGGACACACTGACTTTGGCTATGTCAGGTGCTTTTACTCTGATAATGCACTCGTGCATGAACACTAAATATTGGAGTAGTGGTGGTGGCGTAGTGGGCTAAATCACATAACTGTTGTAGTATTATACATGCAGAAGAATTAAAATTATATGACTTGATCCAGGATTTTCAACCTTTCCAATCCTGGAATTCTTCACCATCATAAATCAAATGGCTCAGGCATCCTCATTGGTCAGAAAGGCCCCATCCACAGCCTGACCTCCTGATCTTCCACACAGAGATAAAGCAGACTTCTCTTTGAAAAGCTATCAAAAGACCATCAGATTTGCACGACACGAATACCAAGACATTTCATCTTAATCCAGGAACATTTTACACAAAGTCACAATACTTTACTGATTTAGCCCTCTAGAATGTACAGAATGCATTTAAATCCACTATTTATACAATACCTAGCCTTGATAGGTAATTCTGTAATTGCTTGGGACTGTAGTACCTTGTATAACTGAGAAATTAATGATTATAGCCTGATGTACCTCGTTAAAATGTGTGTAATGTTTCATCCATGTTGTATAACCAACTAATTAACCAGTATTATTTTGTAACCAGGGATTTTCATATTTTGTTTCCTACACATATAACATCCATGAAAAAATGTCATGTTTAGTATGTGAGCATTTGTTTGGTTACATAGAGAAAGCGGATGACAACGAATATCATGTCTCTTGTACCATTTGCAAGATATAAAGTATCTCTAACAAAGGACCATAAATCGACTGTTGGAAAAGACAGCCCAGTCGACCATGTGACTCTGAAAAGTCACTTCTGATTGGCGCAGGACACCTTTGAGGATGCGGCCAATTTCAGTTAAAATATTTCCAAACAGGAAGAACATGCTCTTCATCCGCTATTCTTCTCTTGCGTCTCATCTATTCAATATCTTGAAGCTCTTCGGCTTTCCGCTCTTCTGCCTGCACGTGAGGCCCACGGAAGCTCGGGACTCGACGTCCCAAGAAGGAGTGAGAAGGCCTCGCTTCACAGCTAACCTCACTAATTCATACAGACAATAAACTTCGATCATACAGAGATAAAAACATTGACGGACCGAACTGTCGACCAAGTGCCAAGAACCAAGCGTCCACATCTCTAAATTATATACAGTATGTAATACCCTTCACTGTTAATCAGAAGGTCGCTGGTTCGCACCACCATTGTGTCCTTGAGCAAGGCACTTAACTCCAGGTTGCTCTGGGGGATTGTCCCTGTAATAAATGCAATGTAAGTCGCTTTGGATAAAAGCGTCTGCCAAATGCATAAATGTAAAATGTAAATGTAAATATGTTGTGTGTAAGATGGTAGAGGAGGGCATGGCGTACTGTGTGGTCAAACTGTCAGGACAGTTATTTGTAGCTAAGTGAGGAATTGCGGGAAGTTTCTGGAATGATTGGTTTTCAGATTTTGGTCGATGTGTGAGCTTGATGGCAAGAGACACAGGTGTGTCGTCTGTGATCTAGAACAGCTATCTCTCTTTTTCATTCACACACACAATCAAATTATATTCACATGGATGAATGGAGGTATTCACTATGGACTCATGCCTGCTCATACAAACATGACACGTTTCACAGACACATAAGCTTCTACATACTCATAAACATTTGTGAAACAAACATGTATTTTAATGTATTTTGTCTCTATTCGGAACATGCAATAGGTGTAATTTAGAAACATTTCTTTCCAAAGCAACTTAAAGTATAGAGACAATCTCTTATATAGAGACAAACCATCCAGAACTATCTGGTGTTAATGCCTTGTTCAAGGGCACAATGGTGACTGCCGTTCCTTATTTAAACCATGAACCTTACAATGATAAGCCCATAACTTCAATCACTACACCACACCATCCACTCTGTGAAAACTAAGGTGTCTATAGATCTGTACACTCTACGAATAATATACAGTTGAAGACAAAATTATTAGCCCGCTATGAAATATTTAGTTATTTTTCAAATAATTCCCTAGTGCTGTTTAATGGAGCAAAGATTTTTTTCAACATAGTATTTCTAAACATAATAGTTTATTTAGGCAACTTAGAGTGTTTATAATTCAAATAGAAACAAAATTATAACCAAGAATAAAAAAAATGACAGGTCAAAATTATTAGCCCTCTCATGTTAATAGTCAATAGTGTATCCCTTTTGCTTGATAACAGCCTTTAGTCGTTTGTTGTATTTTTCAACCAGTTTTAGGCATTTCTCCTCAGGAGTCGCAGCACATTCCCCCTTAGCAAATCTCTCAAACTCCTCCAGATTTGTTGGTCTCCTGGCATGGACTCTAGTCTTCAGTGTGGCCCACAGATTTTCTATGGGATTCAAGTCTGGCCTTTGTGCAGGCCAGTCAAGGATGTCTCGTTTGGAGGTAGTTCTTCACCAGAAGTGAGGTATGCTTTGGGTCGTTATCATGCTGGAAGAAATGTCTACCCAAACCAACTTTTGTTGCTGATTGCCTGAGGTTGTCTTTCAAAATCTTCTTGTAGTCTTCCTTTTTCATTAGATTAGATTAGATTCAATTTTATTGTCATTGTGCAGAGTACAAGTACAAAGACAACAAAATGCAGTGATTCATGATTCCTTCGACCCTGATGAGATATCCAGTTCCAGACACACTGAAACATCCCCACAGCATTATACTCCCACTGCCATGTTTCACTTTGGGAATGGTGTTCTTTGGGTTGAGCACCTCTCCCTTCTTTCTCCAAACATAGGCAACATCTCTATGGCCAAAGAGCTCTAGTTTTGTCTCATCTGACCAAAGGACACGTTTCTAGGTTGTCTTTGGCAAACTTCAGTCTAGCTTGGAGGTGTCTCTTCTTCAGAGGTGGAGTTTTTCTTGGTCTGCAACCTCGCAGTCCATTCCTGTGCAGGGTTCTAGTGACTGTCTTCATTGAGACATCAATCCCAGACTTGGCTAAATCATTCACTAGTGTCTTGTTAGTGGTTCTTGGGTCTTTAGAAACCTCTCTCACCAGTTTCCTTTCCAAGGTTTTTGAAATCTTTCGCTTCCTGCCTCTGCCAGTCTTGTTCTCTACTGTGTGGGTCTCTTAAAACTTCTTGATAATACTTCTCACGGCAGTTCTTGACACCTGAAAATGCTTTGATAAACGTGTGTATCCTTCTCCTGCTTTGTGAGCATTAGCAATTATTTTTCTCAAGTCTAAACAAATGTATTTTGTCTTTGCCATGATGACAGTTTTATATTACTTCAGTAGTTGTTTTGCAAGATACTAATCCTCAGTTTGAACTGCAACTTAAAGGCTTTGGGGAATAATTAGGTTAATTAGGCAAGTCATTGGATAACAGTGGTTGGTTCCATAGCCAATCAAACAGATAATTTCTTAAGGGGGCAAATAATATTGACCTTAGAAGTTTTTTAATTTTTTTAATAATTTTTTTATTCCAGGCAAATTTAAATAAATAAGGCTTTCTCCAGAGGAAAACTATAATAAGAAATACTATGTTAAAATCCCCTTGCTCTGTTAAACATCGCATGGGAAATATTTGAAAAAGAATTGAAATTTCATGGGGGGCTAATAATTTTGTCTTCAACTGTAAATGCTTCAAAAATCATGATAACAAAATGCAGCACACTCACATAAGTTACACTGTTTTTAGGTCACTTTAAGAGCATAAATAGAAGTAGAGGGCACTCGTCTGCTGGGAATTTCCTGGGATGCTCCAAATTTTCTGCTGGAAATGCTCCAAATATTGCAGAAAAGCACTCACATTGCCCTCTGAATACAACAATACTTTTTGTGTCATTCAAGGTGTTTTTCTATCTAGCTAGATAGTTGGCAGTTTGTTTTACTGTATTTATCTAATATCTGTATCAACATCAAACATTTAAAACTAGTTTAAACTTTCAGACAAGGCTTTGTCAAGCCAACATCTAGATAAGATAATGTAATTTAAAAAGAACTGGTTAGGTTCGGAATAAGAAATTTAATGATGTGACATTTAGACCTACTGAGTTTCTAAAAGACTAGCTTAACCAGAATGCCATTCCCATGCTTGTCTAGGCTGGTTAGTGCTGGTTTGGTGCTGGTCCATATGATGGACCAACATAGCCATGCTTTTTATCAGCAAAAACTAATTGATGAAGCTGGCTGACCAGCATGGTCTTTCTTATGAAGCTGGCTAAGCTAGATTAAAAGCCTGGTGGGCACACCTGCACACCAGCAACCCTTGTTTTCTTCTGCAAAACACTTTTGAAGATTTGTAGAAAAAGATCCAGGCTTAGCCGGTCCTTAGAATGGTAGAGGATGGTGATTCGATATTTGTAGATCCAAAAAGCACAGATAGTCGGCATAAAAGTAATCCATCCTTTCTCCAGCCGTGACATTAATGTCTTCTTAAGCGAATCGATCACTTTGTGTGATATTGTTCTTTTTCGCACACAAAGTGATCGATTTGCTTTAGAAGACATTAATATCACCACTGAAGATAGGATGGATTTCTTTTATGCTGACTATCTGTGCTTTTTGGACCTACAAATATCTAATCACCATCCTCTACCATTCTAAAGACCTGCTGAGCATGGATCTTTTTCTTCAAATCTTCAAAAGTGTTTTGCTGAAGAAAGAAAGTCATACACATCTTAGATGGCATGAGGGTGAGTAAATTATCAGAGAATTTTAATTTTTGGGTGAACTATCCCTTTAAAATACCAAAAAGTATCACTGCATTAATTGCACTACATTGGAGTTACCCTATAAATACCATGGTGTACACCCTGTCTACACCGGGTGTGTCAATTTTGAGACTGTCTACACTGGACATATCAAGGTGAATGTTCAAAACATTACTTTTAAACATTGCATTTCAAAATATTACATTTCAAATCATTAAATTTATTTGTCTTGTTGGCTGGAGTAGTGTCAGCGCATGCAGGAAAAATGGAACGGGACATCTGTTTACTGTCATGGACACTTGCACTTCATGCTCGTGTCTGATGTAGACAGGGTACCATAGTATTGCTATATGATTCCATCACTGTACTGAGATGGAGAAAATTAAACTAGTTTTTGAGAAAATTAAACTAGTGCTCCCATGTAGCATGTAGAAATGCTGCTCCAAAATTCACCAGAATTTAATACTTTAGTTCCGTTTGTGCAAAAGAATTTTTAAAAATAAATAAATACATATATTTATATTACATCCATGACCCTGGACCCCCTAGACAACAATAGTACACTATTTTCTTTATGCAGGCCCTCTTCCTTTGAAAATACATGGGCTGTTATACTGAGTGAAAGATAAGTAGTGGCATAGCGATTTCTAGCCACCGTGTGCAAATAGATATTATAATTGTGTGTCTGTGCCAAGTTTAATTTGCGTATATTTAGTGATTGTAACTCAGCTCCCCCTATTAATGATCTGGAACCCGCATAGCACTGGCAACTAACATTTTCTGGCACTACCCCTGCATGTGAGGAACTGCCGCAGTCTCCAAAACTAGCGCAAATGGTGGTGCTAAAGCACAGAAATCTGTTTTGAACACTGACATTAAATGCTAAATTAACTCCTGAATGAGCAGTGAGGATGTGGATTTTATTTTCAACAAATGCATTAAAAACCGAAAAAGAAAATCTCGTTGGGTTCTCTTAACATGATATTGCTGCATATCACAGCCTTTGCATTTAATCTCACATGAGTTATTTTATATCTCAAAAATATTTTGTGGCATACTTGCCTTTGTATCATTTTTTTTTTAAAAATAACTTTACGGGTCTTAAGTATTTTTCTTCACCAAATAATAATAATATTAATACTATTTCTGTGACTTGCAGTGTACTCGTTTTGCCTTTGTACACCTAAAATGTGGTGGATTATCCACAAAATAGGTAATAATTGGTAACAAGCAGGGTTTTGAGAAAATGTATAACAAGTAGATATACATGGTGGTAATAAGGTACAATTAGTATTGTTCCAACTGACAACATTTACATTTTACATTTACATTTATGCATTTGGCAGACACTTTTATCCCAAGCGAATTACAGTGCACTTATTACAGGGACAATCCCCCTGGAGCAACCTGGAGTTAAGTGCCATGCTATAGGACACAATGGTGGTGGCTGTGGGGATCGTCAACATTTATTTTAAAAGTCATTATATGAGTGCATTACACATACATTTTTAAATGATACATTTTTATTTTATACATAGCACAAATATATACACTATGTGTGCCAGGTGCATATAATCAGAATTGTTCCAATTGATAACATGTTTTTGACAGTCACTTGTTTAGACTATGGTTATTCTCCTATAGCCATTGTTCTAATTAAATCACATATAGGGATTTTCTGAGGGCCATGGAAACATTCAAGCTTAACGAAGGATCAATTGGGCCGAACGTATGCTGAGTTAGCATGTGCTAATCTATACACCATTCAACCAAGCATTTACTTTAGTGCAAGAGAGTTTCATCTATAGCCTGCTACAAAGGTTACAGCAATGTGAAGTTAAATATAGAGCCAGTTTACCCTGCTGGGGTACCAAATCAGGCCACTAGTAGAAATTGGGTTGGAAGGGAGTGGAAATGTGTGCAGAAGACTGAAAGGGGAAAAAATTGCACAGCCATGGAAGATTTTTTCAGATTTTATAGCATTTAATATGGGTTTGTTTATGAAGAATATCAGTCATATAATTTCCTGCCTTATGTTAGCCTATGAAAAATCTCATGAGGATGTCATGATGAATATCAGTGTTCTGTCACAGTAGAATATTGAAATTCTATTAACAAAATTAATGTAGCATAGAGCAAATTATGTAGTACTCTAACTGTGTCTATTCTCTATCAATTATTTAAGTTTAATTCATATTAATTGCATATCGTCTTTTCATGTTCCAGTTTAATTTTGGAAAAACAATGACAAATTGCTGTTATTATAGCACATTACACATGTGCATTTGACATATACACATTACCACGAAAAGTCAAGGTTTGCAGGTTCTTTCATGTTGGTTCACAAGTCACAAGCCTCATGGATAATCCATTACATAGGTGTCTGTGTTTGCGTATAAAGGGAACACAAAAATAAAATTTGACAGTTCAGAGATTTCTACGTTGGGGTATGCACTTCATCTTTAAATTCATCTAACTCGAGAGCTGCTTATGCTTACCTCTGGTGCGCAATATCACAATGAATGCTTAGATATCCCATAATAAAGCAATCATTTTTTCAAAAACAGTTAACGGTAGTTTGTGTCTACTGGTCCCAGCAAACCAAACAATTAGACTTTGGAGTATATGGCCACATTTAAAGATGTAATTCACAACTCCACGAAAGCTTTTGTAACCCCAAGGTTTAGCTCTGAGACTAAGAACAAAGCTGCATGTTTTTAAGATATATAAGTGCTGTCGGGAAAGACAGAAACATGAATGCTTCTGGGGGTTTTGTTACTTTTCTTTGCTATTTAGCTGATGCTTTTAATCCAGAGATACTTACAGTTCACTAATTGCAGGGGCAGTCCCCTTTGGAATAACATTGAGCAAAGTACTTAGCTCAAGGGCATAAGATCTCATCTCTTAACATCAAGTCTTCAACTTTTGTATTTGTGGATTGTTACCACCACCTGAAAAATAATTGTGCCATAATTTTAAGGGGAATTTGAAGTCATGGATGCATAAAATAATGGATTAGCAGATTTCTGCATTATTTTGTTTACACAATGAATAGTGTAATTTAGAGCAAAAAAATAAATAATTAAATGCAATGTAGCAGTTACATGTGGAATGGAATTCATTATAATTACATAGCTTCCAGGGATATGAAAATGTCATCTAGGACATCTTAGTGGGAAAATGGAAATATTTTTTCTTTCTTTCATTTTTGTTCTGCTTCTTTCTGAAAACCCAAAACTCTTATTCCAACAGTTTTTAAAGCATTAGTGCATCAGAGTAGTGTGATTTTGCCTAAACTATGAAAAACACTGCTATTGCTATTTGTTTTGAATAAAGAATATGTAATAGATTTGTTGTTTGTTTGTTTGTATTATGCCACCAATTTTTGCAGATTATTTGTTCGACTGAATTTACTTTTTAGAACGCAATTTTTTAAGAATTGTCAGATGTGTGCTGAATGTTATTCTTCATGTTCTTTTTTAGACCTTTTTATCACACCAGAATCCATCTTTAGTAGTAACTCAGGAAAACTGCCATGTTTCCCAAAAACAGCAGATCGTACTTCATGTCTGTTTACAAAGACATTGTCAGTTGAGCATGTGACTTAGTGTTGCTTACAGTTGTTTTAGAAAACACCTCAACAGCTTAAATGACTGATTTTAAGAGGCCCATTGAACATCAGAAAAGATGGACGAAACCTGGTCCAGAACCTGGTGGGGGTGGCAAAAAGTGCTCTGTGTGGAAGTGAGGACATATGGGCTGTAACTGGTTTCACACTGAGCCTCACCTTGCTGTGATACCTGGCTGACCTTTCGGTGGGTGGAAGATTGGGCAAGATTTGCTTAATTTTTGTATTAAAGCTGCAAATATTAGAGCATGCTTATGGTGTATATGAAGACTGTTGCGTAGAAACTCTATGGCTCACATTTTAAAGTATGAAACCCTACATTTGTGTCGCCCATTTGTATTTTTCATATAATATTAAGTTAGATAAATGTACGTTTTTAATTCATTACAATTATATATAGCCACTGCTTTAATTTTAAGCTCATGTTTTTAAGGTTTTAACAGTGATTTTGTGTTTCAAACAAGTAACTCATTAATATCTGTTTAGGTATTAACAGGTTTTTATTTTTATGTGAAACGTCTCGGTTGCTGAAGTTACCTTTGTTCCATGAAAGGATGAAACTGTTGGAGCTCCTCCTCAGTGGCGGGTTATGATTTCCGAGGCCCCAAGCAACCAACCAACCGGGGGCCCCATTTCAAAAATTTTTGCTTAAAAGATTACATCAAATTGATTTTAAATCATCGTTTTAAATTCATCCTATCAGCTGTTGTAGCCAAGTACATTTAAAATGTTAAATTAAATAAAAATCTATTAAAAGAAAATGAATGCATGTTTTCTAGTTTTTCCTCAATACAGTGATAAAAAAAACAATTTACATATATTTTTACAAAACACATTTATTTCATTTTTTTATGAACTGGGTGTGCAAAACCTACTACTTCACTCAATAACATTTTAGAATTCAGTCATTATTATTTATTATTATATCTCTACAATTATTTATTGTTGTCCAGTTTGTCATTTTAATTTGATATAGTATTATTATTAATATTTTGAGGATTTTTTGTATACAACAGTAATATATTCTATCTTATTTACTTATTTTTACTTTTAGCTAGAGCTGATATTCTGATGCTGCAGTGTATTGCTCACCATGTTGCAAAAGGCTGTATTTTATGTAGGCTATGCATCGTAGGCAACATTCATAACAGCATTGTAGCAGTAAACATACAAGGCACAGCAACCCCTCAGCACACTAGAGCAGAAGGAAAAAACATTGCCGTTGTTGCAAAACAATCTGGAATAATGTTCAACATTGTAGTCACCTCCCTGCAACCTGAACTTAAATGAAATCTTTGTGACACCTGCTCTAAAATAATCTAGTCCCAACGCAATGATTAAAACAGAACGTAAATGTCTCGACATGTGTTTTTGAGACCTGAAGTTATTTTTAACTTGACACAGTGTCTAAAAATGTGCCAGTCCTGCGTGAGACACGGAAGAAACAGTACGTGTTTACATTAGAAAACAATGGAAAAACAGAGCAGACGCATGCAAAAACACATTCTGTGTGAATGGCCCCTTGGCTGTTCGGGCTTATCTGTGAGTGAACCCCTCACTCAATGTTGTGTCGAATGTAGTGACACAAGGTGTCCCATTTCAAAGTGTCATGCACTATACCGTGTTACGTGAACTGCTGACACAGGTGCAAGCAGGCTGGGTCTGCCTCCTCCCGGGCTTACAGGTTCACGACCTGATCCCTGAAGGGAGTATCTGCCGGATCGAACTCCAGGCAACTGTCGCTGACAGAGAATGCTTGCAGATCCCAAACCCTCTTGATGGAAGCAAGCACTATCAGGAGATCCGTCTACAAGGAGAGGGCCTTGAGCTAAACTGAGTCAAGCGGCTTGAAGGGGGGTCTCTGAATGCCTGAAAGGACCACTGAGAGATCCCAGAAGGGGAACAGGCTTGGCCAGGGAGGATTCAGCCACCGGGCGCCTCTAAGGAACCTGATAATCAAGTCGTGCTTACCCAAGGACTTGCCATTCACTGCGTTGTGGTGGGCCGTGATAGCGGCTACATACACCTTCAAGGTGGAGGGGGACAGCCTCTCTTCGGTGCGACCGCAGCCGAAGATGCCATATGCTCCAGGAGCCTCTGGAACTGTTTTAGAGGAACCGCTGTGCCATGATCGAAGAGAGCGAGGCACCTGAGCATCGACTGCGCACGCTCCTTCATGAGGCATGCTGTCATTGAGACTGAGTCTAACTCCATGCCGAGAAAAGAGATGCTCTGGGCCGGGACGAGCTTGCTCTTTTCCCAGTTGACCTGAAGCCCTAGACAGCTGAGGTGCCTGACCACCTGGTCCTTGTGAGCGCATAGTAACTCCCAAGAGTGAGCTAGAATGAGCCAGTTGTTGAGGTAGTTGAGTATGCAGATGCCCACTTCCCGTAGCGGGGCAAGGGCTGCCTCTGCGACCTTCGTGAAGACACGAGGGGACAGGGTAAGGCCGAAGGGGAGGACCTTGTACTGATACGCCTGGCAATCGAATGCGAACTGTAGGAGGGGTCAGTGTCGAGGCAAGATGAAGACGTGGAAGTACACGTCCTTCAGGTCTACTACCACGAACCTGTCTTGATGCCTTTTTTGGGTACGATGAAGTAAGTGCTGTGGAAACCCTTCTTCATCTCAGCTGGAGGGACAGGCTCTATCGCGTCTTTGAGTAGCAGGATTGTAATCTCTGCCCGTAAGGTGCTAGCGTTTTCGGTGCATCGAGGTGGAGTGAATATTGCTGAAATGAGGCGGGAGCCTGGCAAACTGAATCGCGTAGCCAAGTCGGATGGTCCTGGCCAGCCAACGTGAGGGGTTGGACAGCGAAAGCCATGTGTCCAGACTCCACGTGAAGGGCACTAGAGGAACGATCATTTTTTAAGTACCGGGTGGGGCTTCGCAGTGGGGGAGAGCAGGTAATAGCGTGTCGGGAGGCAAAAGCGTGTCGCAATCCCGTGGGAAAAAGGAGCGACGTGGATGAGCGGCTGAAGTGGTATTCACTTTGTAAAAAAAAAATTTCCCTTTCCTAAATTAAGGCACATGCTCTCTGTTGCTGATGCCAAAAAATGAATTCATGCGTTCATGACCCCAAGACTAGATTAGCGCAGTAATGCATTACTGGGAGGATGTCCAGCAAGATCAATAAATAAACTTCAATTGGTTCAAAATGCAGCAGCCAGAGTGCTAACAAGAACCAAGAGATATGATCATATTAGCCTCGTTTTATCATCGTTACATTGGCTTCCTGTTAAATTCCGTATTAATTGTAAAATTCTGTTAACTACGTACAAAGCTTTGAATGGTCTATCTCTGCAATACTTAAGTGACCTTCTACCACGCTATATTTCATCACGGTCATTACGATCGCAAAATTCTGGCCTGTTCAATTCACAAAAGGAGGAAGATCCTTTTCATATTTGGCTCCTAAACTATGGAATAGTCTCCCTAACACTGTTTGAGATGCAGACACACTCTCTCAGTTCAAGTCTAGATTAAAGACTCATCTATTTAGCCAGGCATACACCTAATTTATCTTCCAACCCACAATTAGGCTGCTTTAGTTGGGTCTGCCGGAACCAGAAACCAGAAACATTGATCATGATTTATAACTCTGCAATAAATTGAATGGCATCTATGCTTATATTATTTTATAAAAGGAGTCAACCTCAGGACTCCTATCCTGAGGTCACCCCACTGCTACGTGTCGCTGTGTGATGATAACTAAATGCAGCCGGTACCAGCCAAACATCACTTCAGTCTATTATGATGGACTTCAGAGGATGGACTGATGCCAACTCCAACCATAAGACATGGGATACTTCATATGCCATTGTTTGAGCCTTGGATTTAGGATGGACCACACCGAACCTCACCGAAATTACTGGCAAGGTTGAACTGCGTTTCACATACCTGATCTCTGCCTGCATCACCTCGGTCTATTGATGGACTACGATCTTGAAATGGAATACATAGACTAACAATTGCCAACAAAAGCCTTCATCAGCCAATTAACAAGGACAATTGCATCTATGTGAACTTCTGCAATTAATCAAGGATGGACTTCAAAGACATTGGTCATTAATCTTACAGTTCAAACTAAATCAATGTTTAAACACTGACCCTTAACACTTACTTAGTTTAATAATTTTAAACCATGACTTTAACTATATATAAGTAATATTTACATTATATTCATGATGTTAGCCAGAGGGGAACTGGCCCCCACAGTGAGTCTGGTTTCTCCCAAGGTTATTTTTCTCCATTAACCAGCATCTTATGGAGTTTTGTGTTCCTTGCCGCAGTCGCCTTCAGTTTGCTCTCTGGGGTTATAAATACAATTATTATTTAATTACTTATTTTTAAACACAATTAACAATCATATTTTATCTAATTACACAATGATGATTCATCAACATTATAGATATTACAGTTTTATCTTCTGTTAATGCTGATCTTCTGTAAAGCTGCTTTGGAACTATGTGTGTTGTGAAAGGCGCTATACAAATAAAAATGACTTGACTTGTGAAATGAAAGCCGTGACCGCAACGCTGCCATGGTCATGTTCTCGCAGTGAGTACATGAACCATCCACAAACGCTGCCTCAGTGTGACTGCTACCCAGGCACATGAGGCAGCATCTATGACCATCAATTTTGGCGAGATATCGACCGCATCCAGGAACTACACAGAGGCGGAAAGGCACCTTAAAAAGACTCATCCTGAAAAGGACGTTCAACGCCTGCTGTGTATTGCTCTTTTGTGTAAACTCTTTAAGAGAAAACAATCTACTTTAGGAGGAAAACATTCTTTTAGAGAGAAGTGCTGTCGAAGCACCCAGGGGTGTGGACTGCACAGCATGCAGAGAAGGAGAAAGCTGCTGGTGATGGGCCGTAGATCAAACAGCAGTGCTTTGCCAACAGAGGTGAGTGGAACAGTAGTGAGACTCAGCTTGCTGCTGCACAACTGCTCAGCTCCGAAGAAAAAATCTGATTGACAGGTGCACGCCCGCTTCCCTTTCCATGGGCGGGACATGCAAATTCTGTCTGCCAATTTATCATTGGCCCTTTCTCAAGTTCAGAGGTACGCAAGGCTCTCAAGAAAGACCCCTTGTGTCACTACATTCAACACAACGTCGAATGAGTGACAGAAGGGGAACACCATTATTATTATAACTTATTTGAATAAAAGGTAAAAAGCATAATTGAAATCAAAATGTTTAAATTTGCAAACAATAAAAACACATTTAAAAGATCAATGAATATACAATTTAGCAGCAACGCAGTACTGGGCCGATAAAGCAAGTGAATGTTCTGTCAATTGGCCTGAAACCCATTTACACTGGTCCTCGACCAGTGGGTCATCATTAAATGAGTATGAATGATCTAAGATCATGTATGGCCGAGACACAATACATAAAAACAGATATGACATCTGAGGCATACATTAGGGCCCCAAAACTATTCTGTATACAATCAATATTATATATAATCAAAGAACTGAAAATACCTCAGGTATAGGTGTCAGCATGAAAATTAAAAATATCTTCAGTCAATTTTAGAGATCAACCTAAAGCTATTTAATGAAAATATATGGATAATGTGTGTTAATTTTCTTCTCTTTGCTCTAAATACTGGCCTTAATTGAGAAAGTATAAGTATGTCAAAACAAATACAGTCACTTTGATTGACTAAACCAAATTACTACGAGTAACGGTGGATGAACCCATCAACCCATCTTCTGAAAACTTGACCTCTCTCTCTCTCAATGGAACAAAATCACAAAAACAAAGGATTTGACGTTAAAAAAAATAAATAAATAAATAAAAAAGGATGCTAACAGTGCTACAATCAATAGTTCATTTTTATCGTTTGTTGTTGTTTTTTGCTTTTATATTTTACTAAAATGAAACGGACCGTAATAGTAATATAATAGGGACTGTAAAAGTGGGCAATTTTATGTTTTTTAGGTGCATTCTGGGAGAAAATGATTGACATAGCGGCCATTTTGGCTCTAGCCGCCTGTTCTCATTGTGAGAGATAGTAAATACTGACACTGCCATACAAGCCGAGCACATATTTCACCGCGCGAATTAAAACACGTTCACCTGAGGTAAGTGCCCCAATACATAACAGTCTTCTCTCTGATATACTTTTCCACAGCTTTGTCAAACTTTCTTGCAAAATAATGTTTGTTTTAAGCGTGTAAACGTTAAAATATCATCGTCTGAAAATGAGAAAACCGATGGCGAGACGCGAGAGAAATAGGCTCTCCTTTGCGTGTCGGAGGACACAGTGAAATCCGTCCCACTTTCATATGTGTATATTTACTATGGTGAAACGGCGTAAATTCGCGGCAAATATTCATTCTAAGCGCTTATTTAGTTACTCAAGGCTGCCTGTTACAGTATTGTATTATATTAGTTGCGGTGCGTGCAGTAGATTTTGAATTATATTTCAAAGTTTGCGTCCTCCCCTATGCCTCAGTGCATGGACTCTCTCCAGTTGCTGTTCAAATTGCAGCCATAATCTTGCGGTTTAGGGTGGGGCTTAAACGCGCTGATCTGCCCCCACAACTGGCAGAGACGTCTGTGATTGGATAGTATATTGGTGTCCTCAAATTCTACTGGGTACTGCTTTCATTGTTATTTTATGGTCTCCTTTGATTGGTTCAAATGCTGTGTCAGCCTATGTTGAGTGGTTGCTTTTAATTATTCTGAATAATCTGACGTGGAGGAGGAAGTGGCCTGAAAGAACAAATGGATCAGGGAGTCAAATACCAAAACTAGTGTAAAAGTTGAGACTATATTTTGCAGATTTGTGTAATTTATAGTTTAGCCGGTTTGTGCACAAGACTCAATAATTAGCATTGAACAAGTAAGAGAAAGTACTGTAGAAAATGTTATAGGGTGTTTTACATTCCTGACTTGCATGTCATAAATCCACCAATGATTCCCCTTCTTGCAACTGGGTTCTAAAATGTTTTTTTTTCTTGCTCTCTCTTAGGTGATATCAACTAGCAATGGCCCGTACTAAGCAGACTGCTCGTAAATCCACTGGAGGAAAAGCTCCCCGTAAGCAGCTAGCGACCAAAGCTGCCCGCAAGAGCGCACCCTCTACTGGAGGAGTCAAGAAACCTCATCGCTACAGGTGACATTTCAACAGTGACACACCAAACCAAAACTTAGGTTGTTAGTTTGACACATGCATGCGGTCAGGCTTACAATTGCACTTAGACTCAACAAAAAAAAAAAAAAAAAGTTCTTTTTTTTTTACTGTGATGACCACTGCATTAAGCCTTTTTCCTCTCTTTGTGTGGTCTACAGGCCCGGTACTGTGGCTTTGCGTGAGATACGTCGGTATCAGAAATCCACTGAGCTGCTGATCCGTAAGCTACCATTCCAGCGTCTGGTTCGTGAGATTGCCCAGGACTTCAAAACTGACCTACGCTTCCAGAGCGCTGCCATTGGTGCACTGCAGGTGTGTGTGTGTGTGTGTGTGTGTGTGTGTGTGTGCATGTAGCTTGCATAAATATCTGTTATATTTTACTTTTTTTTTATTGCATATATGTTTAAGCTTTTTTGCATGTATGTATGTATTTTTGTTGGTGGTCCTGTTTAAAGTTTTGTTTAGTTCCCCATGTGTTTTCTTTTTTAACATGTAGAAATATGTAATGCACTGATCAGTTTTGTGTGTCGGTTTTTGCAGGAGGCCAGTGAGGCATACCTGGTTGGTCTGTTTGAAGACACTAACCTGTGTGCCATCCACGCCAAGCGTGTTACCATCATGCCCAAAGACATCCAGCTGGCACGCCGCATACGCGGAGAGCGTGCTTAGATGCTCCCCTTCTTTCTATTGGCCTCTTTATTTCTTTCCGTCTCTCCACTTGTTCTCCTCCTGCTTTTCTTGGTAGAGTTTAGAATATCAGTGATGGGGAGTAACTGTGTCTCAGTCTGCTAGTGCTGTCTAAATGACACGTAGGGTAACTATATGTGCATGTAACAGGTGCTGCTGATCACACACACCCACATACACACACATATACACTTACACATACTCTTAACACATTCACATTGGGAGTGTAAATGAGGTCCACTCATGCCCAGCTTGGGCCACATATTCAACATGTGTGTAATGAGAGTGAGTTTACCCCCACACACATTCTTCACTGTTGAGAAAGAAGAACAGGGTGGTATCTTGAGGTCAGTCTGCTTAAGGGGAGCGGAAAACTTCCACAGCAGGGTGCTACTAAAACTGCCTCAGTCCACCTTTACTGAATCCCATCCTTTCCGGTCTACCTTAAAACCCCAAATTGCTTACATTTTTAACACTTCTAAACCCTAGACCTGTCCAAGTCCTTCCTCTACCTGTCTTGCCCTTACTTGTCCCCATCTGTCCCGTCATAGTGGAGTTGAGTGTGGAGTTGAACTTGTTCTCTGTGTGAGTGTCTGTGGGTAATGTAATCAGCAAAGCAGAATTGTATTCAACTGCAAATCAGCATCTATTGGTTAAAAGATGTTACTTGTAATATTGATTATGACTATTATTGTTGATATGGTGTCTTTTTTTTTCTTCTTCTTTTTTACAATGCATACATCAGTTGTTCTTACCACTGTTAGAGGAAAAAAAAAGTTAATCCGCTGAATCAGTTTGAATTGGTCTTTTTATTTTATTTGATTGTTTTTCATATTGTAGTAGAAAGCCGATCCTGCTCCTCCTGTTATAAATTCAGGCAGCCACAGGGGGGCGCTCTAAACCAGCCTCTCATTCATCCTCACTGTTCAACAAACATCCTACTCCAGTCTTTCTCCCTCTCTATTTCTGTCTCGCGTTTCCTCTCTTTCATTTACACTTTTGTCAGTTTAAAGATCGGCAGTAGAGTCACAAAGTGTAGCAAAGATAATCTTTATGTTTAGAACTGTAGTACTGAGTCTTTCACTTTGTTTGGATATAACTTTGCTCCTTCCCTCTCGTGATACACAATGTAACCTCATGTTTGTGCTCTTTATTTTTTATTTTATTTTTTCTTATTCGGAAATTTAAATAAGCTGATCTTTGTATTTTCCAAACTTCTCATATTCTGGTGGTAATAAATAGATGTTACACAAATTGTTTTTTAGTGACCTAGGGGATATTCCAGAGGAAGGTCTAGCAATTTACCTGGGTAAATTATCTCTTGAGTAAGCAGATAACCTCAACTTTCGGTTCCAAAAACTAAGGTAACTTTCAGGTGTATTCTAGTAACAATAACTTTATGTTCCAGAGTTAGTTTATTTCAGGTAAATGTAAGAACGTTACAAACATTGTCGGCACATGCGTGACTATTTGATAGTGACGCAGTAGACGTGGAAGCTCAGATTATGCACAATATTATACTTTTAAAGCCTTATGGTATGCAGCAATCTGTACTTTTAAGTCACCAATTTTTCTGCTCGGCATTTCTGGGAAATATATAATATTGTAATACTGAAACATGTGAAAGGCCACTGCAAAGAGAGGGCTTTATGTATTTATATTTATCCCTTCTAATAGCCTACATAATTTTATTTCATGAAATTAATATTATTAACATATATATATATATCATGAAATTAAAGAACCCAAAAAATGTTTACAGTTCCTCTGGTCAATGAATGTCAATATGTTATAAAATTACATTCCATAGTATCAATATGCAGATGTACCAATTCAAAACTTAAGCAATACAATTCTTCAGTAACCAGATAATTTCATGACTACAGATAGCATAGAGATTTGAGTTCTCATCACTTTAATTCATGTACATAAGAAACTGTCCAGCCATGGCATTTTAGGGGACAAACCATGTGCCTCCTCCTTTTGGTGTGTTTTAATAACACACCAAAATAATAAGGAAAAAAACCCATTAAGGACATGTAACTCGGTGGGCTTCCCATCATTCTCCACCTCTGTTAGAGTAGATCTTGATCTTAAAATGCACTTGAATAATCATCTGTGGCCTGCTGATAAGCATTAGAGTAAATCTGTGGAAAATGATGGTAACTGTGGGAGATCCTACAACTGAAAAAGGGTCTATTAATACAATGAATAAATCAGCAACTGTGGGATATTGAAAAATGAAATTATGCTAATTCAAAGGAAGTTTCAAGTCAAGCAAACTCTCAGTCCTAAACCGATGCAGCCACTAATTGCTATTACGAAATGCTCGTTTACAGTCATTAAATCGTCATGTTCTGTGTCACTGAAAAATGGCGCGCGTTTCTTCTTAGCGTCTGTTTCCACGGTAACTCGTGCTCAGCTTAGTGACATATGTAGGTTTAAAATCTAGAGCAGATATGTTAATATACGTTTTCTGATCTTTATTTTAATACTTAATTTGCAGCCCTACCGGCTGAAGTAATTGTTACACAAGATGCATTCTCTGATTTATATACTCTTATAATTTTTTTCTGCAAATTTCATAGGGGCAGCCATGTTAGGATCACAAGACCAGTCAGATATAACTTAGATAAATCTCAGTAACTGCCCTGTTATTGGACACTTGTGAATTAAGTGAATCATGGCTGACTGTGAAGAGTGAATTTCTACAATGGCATCTGTAACTGAAAACTACTGATTTTGAATTATGCTGCATCCACGCCAGTAGGTGTCAGTTTAAGTCCAATTCCACATACATAAAAAACAAATGACTGAGAGCGCCATAGGAAAAAGAATACATATTTCATCTTTAAGTAGTAATATCAAAATCATTTTGTGGTCTGAGCTTTGCACATATAGCTTTGTATACTTATAAAATATAGACATTTGAGTTTCACAGCAACTAAAATAATACAAAAAAAGTACACAACCAAACACCAAAATACAACAAGAAGAATGTTTCCCAGAGCGCATTACTCAGAGTCAAAAATATTAAAGTCCACTTTCTCCTCTGGTTCTCTCACTCAAGGAATATTTAATTGAGCACCAGCATCTGATTTTGTCACTGAGGAGTAGTTGTTCATGTGTTTGTGATACTTTGTTACCCTAATAGTATTATTAATAGGCTACTCTAATTTCAAGGACTTTCACCATGAGACAGTTGTAGAAATTAAGGTTGAACTGAATTATTTGGTAGAAATACGTTGTAGTGATACATAGTGACACCAGCCAACAGAGGGAGCTATTTATTTACATCAGAGTATATAAAGTCACAGAAATAGGCAAACATGTGCTTTATGACATTTTAGACTTCTGAAGTTGTGTGATATGTCTGTCCTCGTCTGGCTAATAGGTGAGAGAATAGTGAATTTCAAGTGAATTAAAGGGATGCAAACACCTTTTTTGAAGCTAATTTGCCCAATTGTTTGGTACAATTTTCTGCATTTTGTCCTCCTTATAAAATCACTTGAAATGGGCACTTTAAAATTAAACTTAAAATATATTTAAAAATCAAACAGACTAATTATTGTAAACAATAGCCCTATTTAATGTTTCTTTCTGCCACTAGGTGTTTTTGGACAGTAGCATTGCCTTCACCTTTAAGGGATGGTTCTAAACCTCAATCACTTTATTTCTTCTGTGGAAGACTGAAAAATATATGTATATTGTGTGTTTGTTTGTTTTTTTGAATGTCCAAGCTGCTCTCTTCCATACAATAAATATCAAAATGGGCTTTCAAGCTCCAAAAAACATAAAATCATTGTAAAAAAAATAGTCTATATATACACTGGCGGCCATAAGTTTGGAATAATGTACAGATTTTGCTCTTATGGAAAGAAATTGGTACTTTTATTCACCAAAGTGGCATTCAACTGATCACAATGTATAGTCAGGACATTAATAATGTCAAAAATTACTATTACAATTTGAGAAAAAAAAAAAAAAAAATTCAGAACTACTTCAGAGTTCTCATCAAAAAATCTTCCACATGCAGCAATGACAGCTTTCCAGATCCTTGGCATTCTAGCTGACAGTTTGTCCAGATAGTCAGGTGACATTTCATTCCACACTTCCTTATCACGCACCTTACATTCTAGCTGATCCCACAAAAGCACAATGGAGTTAAGATTCATAACACTCTTTTCCAATTATCTGTTGTCCAATGTCTGTGTTTCTTTGTTAATCTAACTTTTTCTTTTTGATTTTCTGTTTCAAAAGTGGCGTTTTCTTTGCAATTCTTCCCATAAGGCCTGCACCCCTGAGTCTTCTCTTTACTGTTGAACATGAAACTGGTGTTGAGCATGTAGAATTCATTGAAGCTGTCAGCTGAGGACAAGTGAGTCATCTATTTCTCAAACTAGAGACTCTGATGTACTTATCCTCTTGTCCTTGTTAGAGCCAGTTGTCCTTTGTCATTGAAGACTGTAGTGTTCACCTTTGTATGAAATCTTCATTTTGGCAATATAAAGCATTGTATAGCCTTCATTCCTTAAAACAATGATTGACCGATGAGTTTCTAGTGAAAGTTGTTTATTTTCTTGCAATTTTTTCCTAATATTGACCTTAAGACATGCCAGTCTATTGCTTACTGTGGCATCTCAAAAATTAAACACAAAGACAATGATAAGCTTAATTTAACAAACAAAATAGCTTTCAACTGTGTTTGATATAATGGCAAGTGATTTTCTAGTACCAAAGTAGCAATTTAGCATGAATACTCAAGGATTAGGTGTTGGAGTGATGGCTGCTGGAAATGGGGCCTGTCTAGATTTTATAAAAAATGACTTTTTTTCAAATAGTGATGGTGCTGTTTTTTTACATCAGTAATGTCCTGACTATACTTTGTGATCAGTTGAATGCCACTTTAGTGAATTAATGTACCAATTTCCTTCCGAAACAGCAAAATCTGTATATTATTCAAAACGTTTGGCCGCCAGTGTATATATGTGCTATGCTATACCTTTTGAAGTCATACAATAACTTTCGGTGAACAATATGCTGGAAACTATATTGTTATTCACTGAAAATCTTTTCTTAAAAATTGTGATCACCATTCACTTTCATTGTATGGAGAAGAGCCGATTGGTCATTTACTTCTCTGGTGTGTAGACATACTGTATGTCAGGGGTGTTCGGTCAGGGGCCAAATGCAGAAAAAAATAAGGTGCCATGGGCCGCATCGCTGTAATAATTAAAAAATGTCTTGAAGCTAGATTGCCACTATGCATAATCTTTATATTGTACAATATATTATATTATGCAAGATTTAATAATAATTTGTGATCTATGGTATGCTTTTAGGCCCTACATGTAAATAAAAGATGGGGTATTTCACTCACAAAGAGTATTGGGGCCTCAGCGGTCCCAGTGGAACAAGACATGTCATTATTTGATTTGTTCAGCTCTCACCACATTCATGTCCCATACTACTTCGACTACCGTCTCAATGTCCTCCAGGCCTGGTGGCACTGGACAGCGGGACAGTGCATCAGCATTTTTGTGCTGATTGCCCTTTTTGTGCACAACGACCCAATTCAGCTGGTCCAATTCCAAGAGCCATCTAGCCCTTCTGGCCGTTGGGTCATCCTCATTGAATATACACCATAGCGCTAAGAGTGGGCGGTGATCCGTATTTATGGTGAATGAGGAGAGTCCAAGATAGTGTCTAAATTCCCTGAATGCCCACATGATAGCCCATAACTCCCTGTCAAAAGTTGACCAACGTCTCTGTGTGGCATTCAGCACATGGCTAGCATAGCCAAAAGATAGCCAAAGATAGCACTCCCTTCAAATAGTTAAATGAGTTGTCACAATCGGTACTCCACACAAAAGGCACATTTTTGCCAACCAGCTGGTTCAGCGGAGCTGCATGTTTTAAAAAGTCCTTAACAAAATGTTAATAATATGAAAAGTCCCACAAATGCTCTAACCTCAGAGGGACACTGTGGAACTGGCCTAATTCTAACCTTATCTGTTTCTCGGGTCAGCCTGAAGACCTTTCTCTGAAATAACATGACCCAAGAATACCACATGATCTCTGGCCAGGTGGCATTTTCTAGGGTTTCATTTCAAATCTGCTGATCATACATCATGCAAATGTGCCATGGGAGCCTTCTTAGCACTAGCTCCATCAAACTCTGAAAAGTGGCAGAGGAGTCGGAAAGTCCCATCAGCATGGAGCGCCATTGATATAGACCGTGACCCATAGTAAATGCCATTTTTTGTCTGTCTTGCTCGGCCACCTCCACCTACCAGTAGCCATTACAAAAATCCAACGTGCTGAACCATCTGGAGCCCGCTAATGCATCCTGTGTCATCCACGCATGACAGAGGGTGAGAGTCCTGGAGAGTGACACTGTTCAAACGTCTGTAGTCCATACAGAAATGCCAGGCACCACATTTCTTTTTTACAAGCATGACTGGTGAAGCCTACAGCTTTCCTCAACGATGCCATCAGCTAGCAGGCCCGCCACTTGCCTCTCTATCTCAGCTCGCTTCTCTGGCGATGTACAGTATGCCCACTACTTAATAGGGGCTGTTCTGATATAATGCTCCACCATCATGCATTTTCCCGTATTCTGCCCTGAGGAGTTGAAGATGTAGCTGTACTCCTGCAGCAGCGATGAGAGTTTCGCTTCGTCTGGTGTTAAAATCGACGACTCACTAATAGATATGGGAGGAGCATCACAGGGGCTAGGAATGCCCCTTTCACCTGAGTCCTGCTTAATAGGCTGAACATCGGAATCAGCTACAGAATAAAACTTGCCTAAGTGTGTCCCCTGTTTTATAGAAATGTTCATTGTGAACGTTAGTGACTGTGTACACCACAACCAGTCCGGCCGAATCAGACACATTAGGTTCCAAATACCCAACAAATTCCCTAGACACCTGGGCCGCGCTAGGCAAACCAATTTTAAAGGGCACAATTGACTCACTGAGGGGCGGAAATGTCATATTTGTGGCCAAAGACACATTGCAGCATGTCGGAACAAAGTCTTTGCTGGCAAGAAGTGGAATGGAAACGTCCCGTAACTGCAGCTTAGCATGACTAATGTCCACCAGGGCATGATTTTTTGCTAAAAAATCACATCCCAGCAATACAGACTGCGTCGCTTCTCTCAACACATGAAAAACGTGTTGCCATGTTTCAGTACTCAGCTGTAGTGTCATAGTAAGCGTGCCCAGCGTGTCCAACATTTGTCCATTTACGGCACAGGCCGCAATATAGTCTTTCTTTAGAGGTCGACCGCGAAGTGCTGGGCTTGACATTCGAAAATCAGAGCTCATTAGCGATACATCAGAGTCTATCAAAATAGGAAGTTCAATGCCCTCAATTGTTTCTTTCACATATGACACCAGTGGCCCCTGGTCAGTGTTTGTGTATGCCTCCGCGTCCAACAATACAGATGAATTGTCATAAGGTTTTAGGTCCCTGAGTAGTACAGCTGGTGTTTGGGCCGCAAAATCAGCTACAGCCCATTTTGTAGATCCTCTCCTCACTGCTAGGGGTCATAAAGTGCACTCCCTGCTCTCTCGTTTCCTCCTCATAACTGCCTCGTCTCCGCATGCTGGGGCTGGAGGAGGGGCTGGCAGTGCGTCTCAAAGGGCTACGAGTCCAATTGTGTTCCTTACAACATTAAACTCCATAAAGGTTATCTTTCTGATGAGCGACCTCTCTGCATCTCATATGTCTGCATACGTCAAGCACACCCCTGACAGCAGCTCTGACCTGACTCACGTGATGGGGAGCACATTCTACTCCACTCATCTGTGCCACTGCGGCTCACTCTCTCTTTCAGTCTGTTATTCTCGTCCTCCAAACAGTTAAGAGCTACTTTCATACCCCTCACCTTGTCAGTTAACCTATCAATCGCTCTGTATAGTCCTCTTATGTCCGACACAGAGTTCATATTTGCAACAGACTTGTCGGCAGTCAAATAGATAAATTAGATGTCACATATCCCATATCAATCGCATTTCTTGCGTTCTCGTACTGAACTGCAATTATTCTAGCCTCCTCCATTTCCGTCGCTCCCTGCTCATAACATTTCATCCTTAGCACTGGGTTCAGATCCGCCACGAAACAGCGAAACTTCTCTTCCCTCTGGGCCCTGACACCATATTCAGGCAAAGCCTCATCCACTAGCCTGCTTATTTCTGCTGCATACACTTCCAAACTCTCCCAAACTGCGCGGGGGGGCGGGCAGATAGGCTAGCTCTGAATCGCTCCATGAACTGTTTCCTTCCAAAAGACTTTTAGCTTCTCCTTCACCACGTCATAGTTTGATTTAACAGCATCAGAGAGACTGTCCCATAGAGAAAAAGCTGCATTGCTTAAACGTGTAGGTAAAATCCTTGTTTAAAAAAAAAAGTTCATAGTTGTATGAAGCGGCTCCACTCCCTTCCATGAGCGCTTTGACCACTACTTCAAACTGTCTGGCCCAGCACACAAAGTTTTGCCTCTCCTCCCCGGAGAACGGCGGCAGCAATTCAATTTGCACGCTCCTATGGCCTCTGTCACGGTCCTGCGACATACTAAAACTATCCTCATCCTTGCACCACATAATGACAATCCGTTGACCGTGTGTACTGCTTAACTATAAACATTTGCTAACTAGTTTAACACCCACCGAACACTCTAAAACACTAATTCAACGTATTCAAAATAAAACCGCTGCCACCAATGTTACCGAGTATCTGGATCGGGTTCGCCTAAACAGTTTTGAATAATAAAATTATGAAAATGAGACTCAGAAGTTCCATGAACAGTGCACATTTTTCATTTTTCTACATCTCAACCACATGTCCTGCAGGGATCAACAGTAACGTCATGCACATACTCATCCCTCTCTTGCCCACGGCAAGTCCCGAAGGACAGAATGTATTACACACACATAAATGCAACATCCCTATAACCTTAACTTCAATTCAGAATTTAATCTGTTACATATATAACCTGATGACAATCCTTTAATATATGCATCATTCTTTCTGTGTGGTGCTTCATCCTTGGAAATAAGGAGTATTCCAAACTCCTGTTGAACTCCGCCAATGAATGAAGCTGGTGACGACACAGAACACACTAGCGGAGATGATGCGCTGTGAATAGCAGCTGCACGTGATAGTGATATCCAGTTTTCTGAATATGAATTTCAGATCATTTCTCCATAGTGGGCCAAATTGTGTTCTATTTCTAAAGTCTCTCGCGGGTCGCATCGGAGCAGTTGGAGGGCCACAGATGGCCCACGGGCTGGACTTTGGACACCCCTGCTGCTTTTAAAACCCATGTTACTTTATTTTTTCAGTGTGTTTGTGGGTTATATTTGTGTGTGTTTATTTGCGTGTGGAATTTGTTAGATTGAAAGGCTCAGCAGTTTTTCCTTTTGTCTTCTTGCATGAACTACAGACAATCTGTCACATAGAGAGAGATTAATATCTGGAGAAATAGGGGAGGGTGAGAGGAAAAGAGAGTAGGTAGAGAAAGACAAGATGGATGAATGGATGTCACATGATTTGATATTTTGCATCTAATGCAATGTCTTTCTGCCATAAGTGTGACTTAATTGTCCAAATGCGTCCAAATATTTTTGGGGGACATTGTGACCTATACATAAATACTCACTCACACACACACACACACACACACACACACACACACACGTTGTTATGGCTATCCTTATGAGGACTCTCCATAGACAAAATGATTTTTATACTGTACAAATTATAGATTCTATCCCCTAACCATAACCCTCACAAAAAACCTTCTGCATTTTTACAATAAAAAAAACATAGTTTAGTATGTTTTTTAAACGATTTGAATTATGGGACACTAGAAATGTCCTAATAAACCACATTTATAGCATAATGCCCTTGTAATTACCAGTATGTAACCAAAACAAAATGTCCCCATAAACCACCCAAACCAGCCCACACACAAACACACACACACTCCTTGTCCTGTGCATGTGGTTTTATTCAGGTCAGAGTGAGATTATGAAGCACTCGAGAGGTTGGGGGTGGGGGGGGGGGGGGGGTTGTGATTGACAGAGGGCATGAAAAATGGCACAGTGGAGAGACAGAGGCCTGCATGTTTAGAGTGACAGAATTCCACATCTCCACTGTCTTTATACAGGGAAAGCTATAAGAGAGACATATGAAAAGAAAAAGAAAGAGAAATTGGAAGGTGGACTGTCAGGTAATAAATCTGATTGATTGAAGAAGGGTTTAGATTAGAGAGACTGACAGGAGTAGTCAGGTTGAACAGATAATGCTCATATCTATCAACAATAACATAACAAAGATAATATTCTAAACCATAGAGGAAGAAACATTTGGTTGAAATGGACCTGCTGACAGATTACTAGTGCTGTGAATACTAAAAGTTCCTTTGACTGTGAGTTAAATTTGTCTTCTGGTCGTTTGAGTCTGATGGTAGTGCAAAACATTTGAATTTTTATATTTTTGTGTGATTCTGGGTGAAGAATTTCAAATGTGCTGATATTTTAAATTGTATCTGTTGTAAAACTATTTTATTAACAAGTCTTCGGTAAATGTACATGTTGCTGTTAAAAAACATAGTGTATAGAGCCGCATCCCTTATAATGATTTTAATTCTGATTCTAATTTTAACTGTAGGGAGTGGCTCATAGAACTGAGAAGAAAGAATGATGGAATAGTTATAGAAAAGTAATGGAATCATAGCAGAGAAAGACAGGGAAATGGAGCCAACAGGAGGAGTTACAAGGAGAGGTGTGGAGGAAGGAGAGAGAGAGAGAGAGAGAGAGAGAGAGAGAGAGAGAGAGAGAGGTTCAGTAATCCTGTTTAATTGCTTTAGGGTAGTGTTCTGGTGACAGTAAGGAGATTGAGGTGCTCTCTGGGTCATTGGCTAAAATAACCCAACACATGGCTACATGGGCGGGGCCACACACCGCACCTTCACAGCAACACTATTACTGGACAACACCTTCAACATTCTAAAACCCCCTGATGCCTTCACCATGTGGACCACCTGTGTTTCCGACCCAAGGGTGTCACGATAACACAAAGACCCAAAGTGCTAAAAAAGGCCCAAAGTGCTAAACTTCACATGAAAAGTTAATCTGCTTTCAATTATGTTTTGAATTGAATTACGAGTCTGAATTTCCAGATGCTTTGTTGATATCAAAATATCCCCCTTTAAAGGCATCTGAATAAAATATGTAATTTTGTGTTATAATTTATTTGGTACTTTATGATGAATTGTTTTTAAAAATATAAGTTGACTTTTTTTTTTTTTTCTTTTTTTTTTTTTTTTAACATATTGAGTTGTTAGCCTTAATCCAATGACTTTATGGGAATGCAGTACATTTATTTATTACAATGATTCTGTGTGAGGGACATTGTACTTCAGATAAATTCAGATTAAAGTATACTTTTGGGGGAATTGTGTCCCTTATTCTGAGGTGGATCACCGGTGTCCCTTGTCGGCCATGTACTTTGTGTTTTTATTAATTAAAATTGTACTTAAATAATTTTTCATAAGAAGTGAGAAACAGAGTTAGACAACTTTCAAACATATCTCATTAAACAAAGACACGTTTAATTCTGTAGTTATACTAAGAGTAAAATTTTAAATCTTTAGTTCCCATTGTGAATGTTTTCAGCCAAAGCAACATAACCACTGCTGTAAACACCAACATTTTTCAACACAAATTTACCCAAATAGAAAATATATATCAACAGCACATAATGCCATTAAATTAAGTTTAATTAGTAATTATTAACTCAAACTAACAGAAAAAGACATTATTTGTTATAAGTTAACATCATTTAACAATACATAAATAACAGCAAGCTAAAAGCACAACACAGGGACTCCTAATGCCTCCCAGTACAGACAAACCAAACCAAACTTATGAAAAAAGTAGAAAGAACAACTTTGTCCCACAGAGAGCAATTTGTATCTGCAGAGAAACCAAGAAGTTCCCCTCCAATTATGTGCATGTCTTTGTCCCGTTGTGTACTTGTGTGTGTGTGTGTGTGTGTGTGTGTGTGTGTGTGTGTGTGTGTGTGCGTGCGTGTGTGCGCTTACTTAGCTATAGTTTGAGGACAAATTTGTACCCAGAAGTGAGCTAAATCGAACAAAACCTCCCTTTGGAGATATTTGGTGATGTCATTGTTTGGCAAAACTATCCATATATAAATGAAATAAGGATTTTTAAAATTCTAATAATGCAAAAAAGTTTTCTGTGAGGTTTAGGGTGTGGGACACAGTTAGATATATTGTTTTAATATAAAAGCTAACAATAATCAATATAAAGTCTATGGTATGTCCCCATTTAGCTGAGTAAACTTATGTGTGTGTCTGCGTATGTGCGTGCGTGCATCTGTGTGTGTGTGTGTGTGTGTGTGTGTGTGTGTGTGTGTGTGTGTGTGTGTGTGTGTGTGTGTGTGAGGTAAATGGTTAATAACGATGACTGATCAGTAGACTCGAGGAGTCCCTTCACTTTCAACCAATCACAGAGCAGATCTGAATTTCAGAGGAACAGCCTTCACCTGTTTCAAAATGGGCACCCCTTTCTTCTCTGAAATCATATGAATCCTGCTGATTCAGTCCTGTTCATCATCAAAATGTCTCTGGAATTTCAAGCAATAGTTCTATTTAATTTATTCTTCTTTCTCTCTACACTTTCTTCTCCAATTTCTAATTTGCTCTTGTTCTTCACTTCCTCACTTTCTCCTCCTCACTTTCTACAGCACCTGGAATTTATGGTCGAGGCAGTCAACAGTGCTGAAGTTGAGCTTCCAAGCCTGCTGGTCCTTGTAGTCCAGGCAGTCTATGGAACTGAAACCCAGTGAGGTGGAGCCGTATCCTTGGGAGGAGAGGGAGGGTGACTGGCTGAGCGAGCCGCCCATGGAGGGCACAGTGAGGGGAGACAGAGCACCCCCATTAGCTGATAGCTGAGTGGTCATGGGAGAGAGGTACGGGCTGCAATCCAGGCCACTGAAATACGGAGAGGAGCTGTAGGCCTGGCTGTAGGCAGAGGGCTGACTGTAGCTCATGGGATAGGGAGCTGGGCGTTGCACACAGGGTGTGCTTGAGCCACACAATGGATCAGGAAGGGGGGATAGAGAAGTGGGACTCCACACAGAAACTGGTGCAGTGCCGGCGCTGGCACTAGAGAGTACGGCTGGGACAGGGGCAGCTGCCAACGAGGAGCTGGCACCAGGATCAGAGGTCAGCTCAGGTGCTGGGGAGGACTTCTTTTTGGGGGGACGGGGCTTGGGCTGACCGCTGGACTGCTGTTGCTGTTGACGGCATTTAGCACGGCGGTTCTTAAACCACACCTGAGGGATAGAGAGGGAAAGAGAGAGAAATAAAAGAGGTGTTAAAAAGGAAAATAACTGTTTCAGCCCATTACTCTCTTTTTTTATATAGAAATTAAGAATTCTTTATATTCAGTACTGTACCAACAAATTGCTTGTTTGAAATGTATTCAACCTCAATCTGTTTCACTGTGCATATTTAGTTGCAGATGCATGGTTTACCTTCACATCATATCAAGTAAGCTGGATTCTGGGATAAATGCATTTTATTTTACTGGCAGCACCTCATTTGTTACTCCTGAATCAGACATTAGACAAGGTGTGATTAGATCTCACCTGTGTCACATGGGCTCACCTGAACTCTTGACTCTGGAAGGTTGATTTTTAGAGCCACCTCTTCTCTCATGAATATGTCTGGGTAGCGCGTTTTGGTAAACAGGGCTTCAAGAATGTCCAGTTGGGTGCGTGTGAAGGTAGTGCGCTCTCGACGCTGCTTCCTCGGAGTGGCTATATTTAAAAAAACATGGTCACCCAACAGTTAATGAGAAACAACTTCAGTTTTTCCAGTTGAAGAAAGAAAAGCATTTTTTTGGTAGAAGAGAAAAAACTGTGTCTTCGTGTTTGTAAATTTGTATTTTAGTTATTTAGTGTGAGTTTGAAACAGTCAGTGAAATGACAGAGAAACAGACATAATGTGTGACCAAATCAGCACAATGGACAGCTCCCATTGCTAAAATTACTTAAACAATTATTGACAATACACTGTATACTTATTATGTAGATAAAATTTATGTTGTAAATAAAATAGATAAGATAGATAAATAAAATAATTCATATGACAATATAGCCTATGCAATTTAACCTAATAAAAGTCAAAGTAGCTAACAGATGTTAATGAAAAGAAAAATGTAGGCTATATTAATGTCAATACATTCGACTGGTAAAATGCAACAAAAAATAAATAAATACAAAAAAATAAAAACAAACATTCTGATTTATGTTCTGCAAAGACTATAAAGGTAATTTTTAAATAAACAGGACAATATTTGACATTAGTAGCCTACGTGGGAAGTCCTGTAAATGTGGCTAAGGGTAAAATTTAACTTCCTTAACATTGCATAAAATTGAGAAAGAATCTAATGTAATGAAAAATGAATAAGGTAAATGAGGCTACAGCTTGATTTTAGTTTTACTTTCCCCCTCTCTAAATGTTCTGATATCTGTGTTCAACGATCAAAAAAATTAATAAAATGCCTAAAGCAAAAATAATATATATTAATCAGAATAAACTAACCTGGGTAGCCGACAGCGGTGTGGAGCATGTCCATTCCTGAAGCGGACAGTGTTAACCCGTTCACAGCATAATGGGGCTGCTTTATGTAGGACATCATACTTGGGACGGCCTCGTCTCTCGCACTCTCTCTCTCTCTATTGCTCTCTCTCTCCCTCTCTCTTTCCCACTCTCTTTTTTTCCTCTGTGACACTTTTTATGGGCCGGGGGTCGTGCTCTGCTCCTGTGGGCCGCTTCTCTTTGCTCGCGCCTGGCGCGTGCGGTCCTCCGTCCGTCTCGTGTCTCCTCAGACACCTGTAGATGCTCGCCCGCTTTTCAGTGTCTCCAACAAGTTTACACTCTTTTGTCTAACTAGATCGTTAACGTCGCACTGAATTAAGCTTTCTCTTTTAAATGTTTTGTAATGGAGTTCAAAGTCAAATACTTATGTTGTAGACTCTGCAGAGTTTGAGTTTTGGCTAAGGCGCGTGTCCTTAGGATAAGACCAGACAGGAGCGGGACACTTTGAGCAATAAGACACTGAGCAGCTAATCAAGGAGCACATAGCCTCTCTCTCTCTCTCTCTCTCTCTCTCTCTCTCTCTCTCTCTCTCTCTCTCTCTCTCTCTCTCTCTCTCTCTCTCTCTCTCTCTCTTGCTCTCTCAACTTTTGATGTGTATCTTAACACGTGAATATGTCTGCTTTATTTCGATTTTCGAATCTTTTGTTAAAATACAAACTACTGAAATGTCACCTTTTATATTGAAACCACTAAAATAACAGATCTCGGAATAGCGTCGTGGACTTAAAGGCAGAGTATCTATAGAGTAAATAAATTCAATGTATTTGTTGTATCAGTTTTTTCAAACATTCTTCTGAAGATTTTCATTTGGATGCAGCCATAGGCTTTTCCTAAAGTATTGTGTCAGTTAACCAAATGTTCCACTCATGTCTTTGAATTTTGAATTCATCTGGTATATGTCTGTTTTCTTAATAAAAATAAATACATTTCAAATTAAATTTAAATTAATTTAAATGTATATTTTTGTCACATACTATCTTGTCTAAACACAAAGCAGCATTATTATCATAATATCTATGATCTTATAGATGTTTTGACATGACGTTTTACATCAAGGTGGTTTGAAAAAGTTTGAGTTTCTCTTTAAACATGATTTCTGATCTAGATCTAAACACACACACAGACACATAGTCTGCTGAATTATCATAATATGCTTTATGTGAAAAGTCTCTGAACCCTTGATAAAGAGAGGAAATAGAGATTTCTCATCAGACTACAGGAGCAGAGGATAGACAGAATGTACATTTCCATGGAAAACAATTATCAGGACCTGAACCAGAAAGAAGGACACACAGAAGAACCAAACGATGAGATATGTGGATAAAGAATTAATAAAACAGGACAAAGATGGAGAGATGAATGCTATATTGACAAGCGATGGGAGCCCAGATGAAAGAAGAATGGAGAACAGCTATATGGATGGATGGTTGACCAGTTCCAAAGCAGGATCTCAGCCCTCTTTGCTGTACTAGAGCTGTTTAATATATTATATATTAGAAAGAGACTGCAGTATGTATTATTTGAAAGTGTGTAAATTGTATTGTGTCTAGTATATGTTAGTGACATAGAGAAGGAGAGAGAAAGTGTGAGGCGAGAGAAAGGTGTCAAATGTTACTCAAGATGAACTGAATGTAATAGGTTGGCTTAAGACAGAGACAGTGCAGACAGGGTTATTTGGCTGTGACAGAGGTGTATGTCATCCCTAAGAACAGCATAGGCTACTCCAAACCCAACTCCAAGGGGGTAAACCAAGAGCAAAAAGAATATTTGGATTCCCCAAATTTTAATGTGACATGACAAAAATACTACATTTATTTATTTTAGACATATGCATATGTAAAAATTATACTGAATTTATTTGTCTTGCCTAAACATGTACTGGCCAACATTCTGCATGCCAGCATGAGTAACTAAAATTAGAGCTCTTTTGTTTTTCACTGTATTTGTTCCTTTAAAATAATGAGGGTGAAGTGGAAACTTAGACATGCTGACAAACTCTTTGGAGGGTTGGGATACTTTCAAACTTCTTTACCACATAACAAATAATGGTAATTTTAAAGAGGAATATATAATAGAACAATATGGCACAGTAGAGAGGTCAAAACTCAATAGAAGAAATGCAAATTTTACCTTTCTTGTTGACAGAACCAGGACTATTTTACTATATGTGTTTGTTTATATAATTCTTTTTTCAAACCGTTTGTGTTTACTGTTTAATTCTTGGTAAAAAGAAAAAATACAACTCTAAATACAAAAATTGTAGAGAATGTAGTAAATTGTAAAGGAAGGCGTGAAATGTTAATATGCAAAATGGAAAGTGAAACATGTAAAACATTTAAATAGGTAATCATATAAGCTAAAATTATTTGGGAAAATATGTAAACCTTGAACAGAAAAGTAGATTTTTTTAAAATTAAAATGTACAGATTGATTTATTATCAAAATATATACCTGTAATTGGAAAAGAGTAGAATGGTGAAATACACTTACATAATTTCAAAGGGTTTTATAGCAGTATTTCTTTAATAATTGAATTTGTCATTCATAAGTATACCCAATATTCATTAGTTTCTAAATTTGAACATGGAATAAATTACAGAAGATAGACAATATCTACCCAAAATAACTATTTACGATGTGACAAACTAATGATCAGGTTACTGATGTTTTTTCCTTATAATTCTGTTATACTTTTCTCATAGAATTTTAAACCACAGTACAAGCCTGTTTTTCAGCTGTTGTTTTTGTTTTATTTTAAAAGCAAATAAATGAAATGTTTTTTTTTTTGTTGTTGTTTTTTGTCAGTGTTGGATGTTTGTGTGTTTATGTGTTAGGATCTGAGCTGGTATGTTTGCAGAAGGGGAAGTTTTTGTGGAGGACAGCGCAGTGATGGTGGGGGTGGGGGTGGGGGGGACCAGTCCGTCCATCTGGCAACAACCAGCTACGCAGGCACAAGAGCAATTATGGAAGTGGACTAAACTCTAATCCGCAGGCACACGCACACACACACACACACACACACACACACACACACACACCACAGAACACATTAGCACCGAAATACACAGCCAACACAGTGACACTGCAACAAACATATCTGAGTAGAGAGTTAAAATAAATTAAATAAACAAAATGTTGCTACGATAATAAAGAAACACAGGTAGGGGAAGGAAAAATTTGAAGATGGGTTGGGGTGAAGGAGTGCGAATCAGGTAACAGATAGAGAAAGAAACAGAGAAGGAGAGAGAGAGAGAGAGAGAGAGAGATGGAGGGAGGGAGAGTGAGAGAAGGGTAGTGGGGTGCATCATTGCGGGCACACTGCATCAGTTAATCCAGATTAGGCAGTCTAAAAAGGAGCGGCTTAATCTGCAGGCCAGCCAGTAATACACAGACCGCTGTCAGCACCAATCACTCACACAATTCTAATCCCCAAAGAAACGCGCGCACACACACACACACACACTCTCTCTCTCTCTTTGAACAATGTGAGCTAAGCATATATATATTATTATAAGACTGTACACAATACATCTTCATAAACTGTGAATATAAGGTAAATATGTGTCAGAACTAGAGACTCTCCCTCTGACTACTGCAACTTTTCACAATCACTGTCACTGTAATCACCTTATCATCCAGCTATTTGAAGAAGAGGAAAAACAACAGGTGGACAATTTCTAATGCATTGTGTAAATGTATTTATGTGGGGTTGTGATGATTTGTAGTTATATGTTGATAAAGACAATGTGCCCCAGTGTGGACAGATTTTGGGTCACAGATGAAAAGAGTTTTAATATCAGTTGGACTGTTAATGTCTGAAAGGGCCCCAGTAACCAATTGACAGCTTGTCGGGACCTCTAGTGGAATTTCTCTCTCTATTCAATTAATAGCGGTTCAAATACAAATTTAATGATATGGCGAACAAAAGTTTTACATCTCAGAAACATACATAATTTAAAACATATACAAAATAAAGGTATTAAAGCTCCATATTAATTTAATTTATTGCTATGTATTATTGTGAAAAAATTAAAGGGACATGGAAATAAATGGTCAAAGCAGGTACAGGTCACTGATGTTTGTTTCCCACATTTTTATGGGAGTTTCAACTGGCAGGTATTGGAGTTTGTAGGTAGATGAATTAAGGTAATCTGGAACACTTTTATTATTTTAAAATTTCTAAAAATGTACATGTGATCAGAGTTTAGGTGTCCTGCATTATCCAATGACTCAGATTACCCTAATTTTCTCTATTACAATTATTTTGGAATTCGTTGTTTCTAATTGGGGAAAGAATGTGTTTATGAGAATTTGTGGTATAATTAATATCCCTCTTTTGTGTATAGGTAATGTTTATCTATCTTTCTGCTAGATAGTTCAAAAGTAACAAGGTTACACAAAGCATGCATATTTAAATAAATTCCTATATTTTCAGGGTAGTAATGAATTACATGTAATTGATAACGTAATCAGATTACAAAAATCAAGTACTTGTAATTGGATTAAATTACATATTGAAATACAAATAATCAGACTACAGTTACTTTTTGACAGATTACATGATTACATATTAACAAGGCAATGCTGTAAATTGTTAATAATATATTGATCATGAGCACCTTTTACGTTACAACTGTCATGTTCTCTGTTGTCTTTTGTGCTTTTATGTTGAAGTTTCCTGTTCAGTTCCTGTTTGGTTTTTGTAGTCCTTTGTAGTTCTGTTTTTTGATTGGTTTTCCCCTGATTGTTTCTCATGCCCTGATTGTTTCCCCAGGTGTTTCTAGTTTTCCCTTGTGTATTTAAGCCCTTGTTTCCGTCCTGTCCAGTTGTCTGTTATTTCATGTTTTTGTTTTGCTTTACATACCTTGTGGATTTTTGTTATTCCTGGTGTTCTTGTTTTGGCTACAATAAAAGCTGCACATAGAGCCTCTCCCGTTTCTGATCGTTACAGACGTGAGTATTCTGTCAACGGGAGGTTCGCTCGGCTCAGCTGAAGAAAAACAGCCGCTAGATCCATGTTTGGTTAGGTCTGTTATTCTGTAACGATCAGAAACGGGAGAGGATCTATGTGCAGCTTTTATTGTAGCCAAAACAAGAACACCAGGAATAACAAAAATCCACAAGGTATGTAAAGCAAAACAAAAACATGAAATAACAGACAACTGGACAGGACGGAAACAAGGGCTTAAATACACAAGGGAAAACTAGAAACACCTGGGGAAACAATCAGGGCATGAGAAACAATCAGGGGAAAACCAATCAAAAAACAGAACTACAAAGGACTACAAAAACCAAACAGGAACTGAACAGGAAACTTCAACATAAAAGCACAAAAACAAAAGACAACAGAGAACATGACAACAACAGTACGATATGCACCTCAGCATATAGGTGATGGACAATTACTGAGTAGTAAGGGTTAAAAGTAAGATTGTCAAGAGTATTGAGCTGTATAGCTTTGACCTAGCAATGTCATTGCTGTTGATTTCAGGTTCATTGAATGAAATAGATATGTTTCTAAAAAATATATATTATTTCGTATTCCCTCACCAATGGTGTGCTCACACATTGTACTTAATTGCTTCAAAGGTGGATGCCATTTCTAAGGGTCCAACCTGCATACACAAGTTCAACTGCAAAATGTGCAGCAATATGGAACAAAGCCCATCACTCTACTGTTGCTGCTGTTACCACTGCAAGGAATTTGACATAAACTTGACACAACTGTTCCTTGTGTGACTCAGTGGAACTTTGCTGTTTTAAAATATTCTGCTCTTTTAGAATATTCTAGCTGTTCAAAAGATAATATCTTTCACCTCAGTTTTGGAATAGATGATGTTCTATCAGTAAGCAGTAAGGGTTAAATGTTTTTCAGTATTTATAGTGTTTTTTTCAATGCTGTTGATTTTGTGGTCATTAATATTCTAAATGCTGCTATTGTTTTGTGCTCTTAAAATGAACTTGATGTCTCAGTGTATTGAATTCTAAACTTGGCAATGCACTGTCATTGCTGTTAGATTTAATATTTATTCCATTCTTGTAATGTTTAATACACTTTTTAAAAATGCCATTAAGAACATTTACACATAGAGAGTTGTGAGGCTCTTTATGTTATTAAAGAATGGAATACATTTTCTTCCTCTTTGTACTTGTATGGTCAAAATGATTATCCTACTCAAATGCATGAAATGGTTTATGAAATTAGAATTAGAATAAATTGAATTAGGTTGAAAGTTATCCAAAAGTTTAATTACCCCAAAAATTGTAATCTACGAGATTACGTTACTGATTGCATTTTCTGACATGTAATTCATCATAATCCCCCCAGCACTGTGTATTTTTTTCAATAGTAATTCTTAAAGCTTGCTCATAGTTGTGGTTTACTCCAGACTCCAGTGGTTTAATCAATGTCTTCTGAAGCGATCCAATCGATTTTGGGTGAAAACAGACCAAAATGAAACTCATTGTATTACCATACATCTTGCCATTGCAGTCTCCAAGCACGATCATGATTTCAAGGTCGATTACACTTCCTAGTGCTTGATGCATGTGCAAAGCACTAGGAAGTGTAATCGAGCTTGAAATCATAATAGCCAGGAGACATGTTAATGTCAAGAGTTACAGTGAAAAGGGAGCTACATTTTAGTAAGTTCTCCCCAAAAATCAATTGAATCGCTAAAGAAGACATTGATTAAACCACTGGAGTCTTATGGATTAATTTTATGTCACCATTCACTTTCATTGTATGGACCAATAGAGCTGAATTATTCTTCTAAAAATCTTTGTTTGTGTTCTTCAGAAGAAAGAAAGTCATACACATCTGGGATTGTATGATGGTGAGTAAATGATGAGAATTTTCATTTTTTGGTGAATTATACCTTTAAGAGATTGTCATGCAGCAAATTTGTGCGAATGTGGATTGGCCAATGAATCACAATCGCAAATTTGACTCTTTATGTTATTCAAAGTTAACTTTTTAATGGACAAATATGTCCCGTTGGCAATTACAAACATCTGAGAGTTCAGTGAGGCTTCATTGGGGGTGCGCCTTTCACAGTAGCCGAGCGCCCCCTCTAGGAAACCAACGTTCTCCCATTATTAACACATAACATTAGCATTTCACTGGTTAATGCATCTCACCTACAGAAAAAAACAATATGAGACAAAAGTGCAACTGGCAAGGAAAAGGGATTGCCAAACTAGATCGGAATAGTTGGGCTCTGTAGCTTCAGTTCAACTTGCGGCGACATCTGATGACGACAGCCTCTTTGGATAGCTCTGATTTGTCAAGAAGGACAAAAGCAGCAGATGATTGGTTAAATGTACTCACAAACCATCCCAAAGCCGGATGTTTACTGTTATCACTCGCGTGACAGTAGAAATACAGAAATACTTCTAGAGTATTTATTTGATTTGATTATTAATATTTAATATGTTGTCGGACATAAAAGACTTGTGTCCATTTGTGGAAGACCGTTTTTGCCGTTTCCCCTCGCAAAGCAACATATACGGACTATGCCAAGCAGGCGAGCAGGAGTTGCTAGCAGCAACACTAAAGGGGAAAGTAGTGTGCTTCAGATATCAGGACCTACAGAAGAAGATTACACCTGTGGCCAAAGAGATTCAGTTCACATACATACCAGGTGACACCACATTCCTTTGTGTATACGCATGCTTTATCTAGACACCTGCGGTTCTGTGCGAAATGCATGATTTGTCTTTTATTTTTATACAGTTGATGCCGAGATTGTCTCCATTGACGCATTTAACAAATCATCGCCGAAAAGAGGACTGGTCGTAGGAATCACCTTCATTAAGGTTTGCTTCATTGTCCCATAACTACAACTATCGTAAAGGGATAGTTCTCCCAAAAATAAAAATTCTCTCATCATTTACTCAACTTTATGCCATCCCTTATGTGTCTGTCTTTCTACTGCTGTTAAAACGAAGATTTTTAGAAGAATATCTCAGCTCTGTAGGTCCATACAATGCAAGAAAATGGTGGCCAGTACTTTGCGTGTCCGGAAAGCTGATAAGGCAGCAGAAAAGTAATCTAGAAGCCTCCAGTGGTTAAATCCATATCTTCAGAAATAATATATTAGGCATGGAGAGAAACAGATCAATATTTAAGTCATTTTTAACTATAAATCTCCTCTTTCACATTCACATTCTTCTAGTGGCCTGGGATGAGAATTTTTATATATATAAATAATATATATATATATATAATTATTTTTTTTTTTTTTCAAGAAACATTTATTTCCGCAAAAAATCATTACAATGTAAGATTTCATTATAATGGCATTAACAAATTATGGGATTTAATTACATCAACCATAAACATTTACTTGCATGTTATTACATGGTATTGTAACAGTTTTCACTCTTTGTACTAAGTTATCCACAATCAAGTGTATGATAAGTATGAGTTATCACCGTGGAGGAACAAATTCAACTATTTTAATGTCCAAAGAACTTGCCCCTGATATATTTAGGAAACACAAGATGGATGCCAGCAGACAGAAGTTCACATATAAGTGAGCAATATACAATATTGGCTTTACTTAAATAACAATAAATGATAGGATGAGCGAGAATGGATGCAGATAGGGGGCCTTCAAGCGAGCCGCACCAGCTGTTCTGTTTGAAGTCTGCAATTCTGCTCTCCATCAAGGGGAAAAGTGATGGATCAATCCCTGAACTGGCCATGCTGCTCCATCCCTCAAGGCACAGATGGTGTAGCCCTCGATCTGTTTGCTAATCTTCCAGGTCATGTCAACCTCTGCTGACTGTGCATCACCTTTCACAAAACACCACATCACCCTATTCATTCTTCCTACCTGCAAGAAGTGCATAAAATCCATGAGAACATCATCGCACACATGATGTTGGATCAGTGGCGTGGAAGACCCACCAGGAATAACACAAAGGAGATTATCCCAACCACCACAAATGCCATCTGCATGCCATCAGTTCTTTCAGAGGAATGGACATTTCTTCTTCCACCGTGCAGGGGTTGTTGACATGGCCAGAAATGTTAAAGAGCTTCGTGCCAGAGTTTCTTTCTTGGCCGAAACTCAAACCATGTGCCACCATGACGGCAGATGGTTGGTGTCACAACTACTGTCTCAACGTTGGCAACAGTTGTTGGACAGCCAAACACACCCAAGTCACTAGGGAAAGGAGGTTTCAGAAGAGGTTTCCCCTGTTTGCCTTCAATGGACTCTTATCAGAGCCATCTCCTCTCCACAGATGTATGCCCCAGCACCACAAATACATCAAAGTCATAACCTGAGCCACATGCATTCCTACCAATTAGCCCTGCTGCATAGGCCTCATTAATGGCCGTCTGCAGGTTAGATGACTCATTATACAACTCTCCTCTGATGTAGTGTGCACGTGTTCCCATCGCCCAACCAGCAACCAGGCTGCTTTCAATCAACTTGTGGGGATCATTGCGCATAATCTCTCTGTCCTTGCAGGTGCCAGGCTTTCCTTCATCGGTATTCACCACAAGATATTTAGGCCTGCCATCACTGGGCTTGATCGTGAAGCTCCACTTCATCCCTGTGGGGAATCCGGCACCACCTCAGCCACCCAGACCAGACACTTTGATCTCATTCAGGATTCAGTATCTCCTTTATCGAGAATCTCCTTGGTCTTGTACCAGTCTCCCCTCTTCAGGTCACTCTTCAGTCTCCTGTCATGTAACCCATATAGGGTTGTGAATATTCGGTCCTGGTCAGCGAGGGGCCCAAATTTGGTCTTTTTTGGTTTCTTCTTTTGGATGGAACTGTTGTGCCGCACCAGTGCCATGGAGCTCGGGGGGACGGGCAGTGGTGGCAGTAGCGGTTTCAGGGCTGCATGATGCACTGGCTGTAGCCACGGCAACAGGGGCTCGTGATGCCCCAGTGCTAAGCACAGGACAGCCGAGACATGACAACATCCTCATCTTCGTGATCTTGGTTCTGTTGTTATAAAATGTATAGAGGAAGAGAATTTATAGTTTTATTAGAAAGTCATACATATCTGGAATGATTTTACTATGAGGAAACCACTCATAAAAGCAATAAAGCGCTCAAGGCTGTGATATATTGTTAAAATAGTCATGGTTGAATGTGTTGTAGGCATTCCACTTGTAACATCTCTAACAGTGCCCTTCAGCTGTGACAATATTTACAATATAGCATGCCCTCTCATGCCTTCTTGCTTTAATATAACTCTTTGATCTTTGTTGTTTTTATTTCCATGTCTCTTTTTCCTCTGTCCTTTCAGGACTCAGGAGATAAAGCAACTCCATTCCTAAACATTTACTGTGATTATGAACCGGGGTCAGAGTTTAACCTGGAGTCTATAGCACGTGAGTTAGTCGTATTGTAAAAAATATATTTATTTTATATGATCAAATCATTACTCTAAAGAATCAGTATTTGAGGAATTAACATAAATTATATTACATGCTACATATATTAGTAATTTGTTTATCTGTTGATTCAATCTACGTGTGATGGTGTCATGGAATCATATGTTAAAGATAAACATATGATGGTTAAATTAAAGTAGATTAAATAATTACAGAATTAAAAATAAGATTATAAAATATTGGGTTGAAAATGAATTGAATGTTGTGTTGATAACATGGTGTACTGCTCAGTATTAGTGATGTTATGTTTCATCCTGTTGATAGAAAGCTGTCTCAACCTGGAGCTCCAGTTCACTCCTTTCCAGCTTTTTCACACTCAGTGAGTGTATACTTGTGTTGTAGTCTTTGTTTTTAAATTCAATGAGCAGTATATACAGTCTTTACATATATATTTAAAAACCAAATGAAATGATGTGCATTTTTTGATGTTTGTGTCTGATTTGCAGGGTGCACTGTTCAGATGGATCCAGTGAGACTGTCTTTCTCCTCAGTGGGCATGATCAACACATACATCTTTACAAAGAGGTCATCCCAGCATATAGTCTGTGACGTAATCAGTATAATACTCATTCTTATTGTTGAAGGTTTTTCTCTGTCTCTCTTTGATACTCCCATACTAAAGATGTTTAATTGGTTCTTAAATTGGAATACATTTTCTGATTAAATAAATCTCTGATTAGTAGAATGCCTCTTTGCACCAGTTTGAGGAACAACCAGTAGAAAGACTCTTTCCTGAACTGCAGGACCTACCAAGCAAGTGAGTGTGCTTGTTTTGTGCAATAGTTTGAGTCTGATGTGTTGTTCTGTTTCTGTAATATTATTTAGTATTTCATATTGTACTTTGTGTGCTTTGCAGTGTGTTATGGTTAGATGTCCTTAGCATTGATGAAAATCGTCGCCTCACTGCATTTGGATGCCAGAATGGTTCTGTGGGACTTTCACTTGTCAACCAGAAGGGACCTGGTGAGAAACACACATACACACAGTTCTGCGATTCTGGTATTCTCACATTTTATAGGGTCATATAATCCACATTATTCATTGGCTTTCTTTGTACAATCTGCAAAATTGTAATGGATGCGTTGTGTGTAATGTGTGTGAATCAGAGATTCTCCAGAACTGGCGGGGTCAGCACGACAGTCCGATCTCCACCGTGTTACTGTTCCCTTTGCAAGAACAGCACCGCAACACTGACACAAACAGTGAGTGTTACACCACAAATTGTCATAATTATCAATTATAATTTACACCAAGGGCATCATTCATTAAACTTTCGTAAATGTGGAGTAATTTGCACTTAAAATTGACCTTCCCTAAAATCTTTACTCCGGATTCACAAATATCTTACCACAAACCATGCACTTATGCTGGAAAACATTATATAAAAGTTATGAAGCAGAGCTGGGAATAAACTTTACTTTGAATGAATAAATAAATGTAAGCATCAAAAAAACATGTTTAAGTAAGTATATGGTTTTAAAAGAAAAGAACAAAATGTTTTTTTTCTTGTTTTTTTTTACTAATTTATGCTATTTTTTTAAGGTTAATTATTAGTAAAATGTTTCATTACTCATTTAATTTCTATCAAAACAAAGTTATGGCAGTTCTGAAAGGAAACAAAACGTTCGGATGTCTTGCACATGATTTACACATGGTCGGTAGCAGGTACTCATAGAATTGTGAGAGCTTACAGAAATACATTACACATTTGTCTGCAATCAGTTTTTACAGGTCTATTTCTAATGAATGGTTTTAGCTTAATTATTACTCTTTAAACAGGGTTGTTAATGGATGTTTAGTTCTCTAGACTATAATTTTCTCGCTGTCTTTCTATTCACAGGTAGTCAACGGGAAGCATTCAATCTCTTGGTAACCAGTGCGATAGAGATGGCAGTTGTTTACAGGTTAGAGTCAAATAATGTGTTGCTTGTTCTGCACCATGTGTATAGTTGATTGTCAGCATTTGTGTTCTTTGTAGTAATGTGTGTGTGTGTGTGTGTGTGTTAAGGGATGTGGAGCAGTATGGACTGAGCAGACAGCTATGTTTACCTGAAAGTGACCAGTGCGATGCAGTTCTATGTGCTCTGGTTGTGGATTTAGACTTTGACGGACAACATGAGTTATTGCTGGGAACATATGGACAGGTACACTGCTGTTTTAAAAACAAAAACTTTTGAACGCTCAACACTTGCCAAACAATGTTTAGCCAGAACTAAAGAGTTTATAACATAGTAAGTACAAGCTGTTTACCTGTATGTACTGTGATGTTTGATTTGTAATCATCGATTTGTAGGATCTGCTCTGTTACAAATTTCTCCAACCAATGGGAGCTGCTCAAGGACAGTTACAGTTGTTGTGGAGACGGAGTTTTAAAAGCCCCATCCTGTCACTGAATTATCTTGACCTGACAGGGGATGGATTGAGAGAGTTGGCTGTTCTTACCTTAAAAGGACTGCATATACTGCAGGTGACTGACACTGCTGATTCTGTCTGAAACTCTTAGAATGTATTATTATTGTTTTGATGTTTTTACTTAATTAGCTGTCTCTGTTTTCTATCCTCTTTTCTAACTACAGCACAGTCTGAGCACAACAGCTGATCTTGTTCTTCAACGACTGGCCAGTTTAGTATCAAGACTGCCTATTACCTCAACATGACAGCCAATCAAAAACCAAGATACTAAAAAGGAAGCTATTTTAATCAGTAATGAACAGAGCGCTGCAGCCACCTAACACTGACTTGTGCTTTTATTCAGAAGGTGGTTAAGGAGATAAATGTGTAAGAAACCTAAATGTTATGTGGTTATACATACAAAGAAGACTTATTGAATGCGTGGTAAGTTGAGTGGTCTTGCCTGTAAAGTGAAGAAGTTGCTATTCTTCTGTTTTGAATGGCCGGAACAAGCAAAAATTGGTGATAATGGCAGACCTGCTTTAGAAGTGGAAGGACATGTGCAGAAATCAAATGAATCCTTGAATCTAGCACCAACATCATGACTATGAAGTTGAATATTCTGGGTTCAATACAAGTTAAGCTAAATTGACTTGAATTTTATTTATTTAATTTTTTTAAAGAAAAGGAGGGACGAGTCCTAATTATTTTTTTGTGGTAATCAACATTATGCCACAGATGCTGTTGATTGAGCTTAACATGATTTGAACTTGGAACATTTCTTTGAGGCCACACACACAGAAAGAATATAATTTGCCGTTGGCAATTTTTAGTTGGGCTTTATTCAATCTTTCATCCTACACACTGGGTAACTATCCCAAACTGTTCTGTTAAATTAAGTAAAAAATAAAAGATATCATATTGCCAGACAAACCCTATTAAATGGCTTGACAAATGATCTTTTCTGTGTTCACATAGTTCCTATTGAGACAAAAATTTGGGGCAGGATATATAGAAGGACGTGTCCTTTTTTAAAAAAATGTTTTAAAAGCCTTTAGTGTGCACCATAGCCTGTTAAAACCATGATTTAATACTTGCTTTTGCTTGTCTGTAGCAGGTGGTATTGGGCGAAGGCGGCATTCTCATTATAAAGAGCATCACATTGGACAAAAATTTGCTTGATGTAAATGTCAAATGTGTACATCTGCTTAGAATTTAAATGTCAGCGGATCTTGATTGAATCAATAAAATTCCAAAATTCAAAGTTCTCAAGGGAAGTAGTGTTGTGTTTGTGCCATACTTCCTTAGAGGGTGCCCATCCCAGTTTTACTGTTCAGGTCATTTAAAAGACTTGGTTTGTGAGGTCTGGTTTGATCTCTGTGAGCTGTTGTAGTTGCTCAGAATCGATATTCCTCTAATGAAACCACCACCAACAAATCTGTTGGACATCATCTCAAATAGTAGCTGTGTGAATATCTGCAATTAATTTTTAAGTGAACCACCACAAATATAGCACAATGGACAATTATCATTGTCTTCTCAGCTAATAGTTGCTTCAAAATAACTGACAATAAATGTAATGCTAATTGTGTGTGTGCGTGTGTGTTTGTTTCAGCAAAGAGTAAATCAGTTACCAAAACTTTTTTCCTTAACTTCATGGACACAGCTCTGAGTAACATAGTTGCTAATAAACCAAAACGGCACACAGTATACATTGCGCGTGCATGCGTCGTGGGGAATCTTCTTGGCGGGCTGGAGGAAGCGAGCACATCACCTGCGCCACTGTATGTCTCTTGGCCTTAAAAAGAGGTTTCAAGGATATATAATATAGCCAGTAACTCTGATTTTATTATATCTCGCTGTTATTGTTTTTTCCCCATTTAAATAGCTTATCGGTAAATCATTCGTATTAGAAATTAAGATTTAGCACGAACTGTTTACATCTGCGAGTAGAAGTTTACTGAACAAAGTTTCCTGTCGATTTACTGACAGTGAATTTGTGACAGTTGTGAAATGTGTTAACTTCGGACAAACATTTGTACAATCCTATTGTGTCATTTCTATAACCAGCAGGTGCGCTTTAAGGTTCATCTGGGCCTATGGGCTCGCTGGTCCGGAGAGGTCCCTTTCCAGTTGTTGAGCGGGTTGCAGATCAATCGATGCCTCGGAAGAGATTCTTTTATTAATTAAATAACTGCCTCCTCGGCTCTTCATAGCAGAGCGTTTTAGAAAGTCTCGTAACGGTCAACTAGCGAGTTACGACAGTAAGTCACTGTTTGCGGATACCATACAAATGAATGGTGAGAGCCGTAAACTGAAACCTACCTGTCGCAAAGTTTCCCGCGTTATTTCTTAGAAAACAGCAATTTTATCGTTGTAATCACACACAGTGCATTCCAAAAGGACTGTTTAGTGTAAAATATGTTGAAGATTAGCGAACATGCGGTTAATTAATTAAGTGATTAGCTGTTTCATCACAAAGCAGTTTATTCATCACACTGAAGCATCTCTTCGATAGACATCCATAAAAAACAGCCTATTTTCTCCTCGCAGGTGTGCCGCCCATAGATTGTCTAAGGGACCGACGCGTTATGCTAATTTATGCTAAGCTGTAGACACCCTTAGAAGGGCTCTGACCTCCCGCGATGTCGCTAGTGCCATAGATCCATCCGTCTCTGACTAGACACTTCAACTGTAGATTACACTCACTAAATGGAGCCAGTTGTGTGTTTACTGTTTGGAACGAGCAACCACTGGACTGGAACATGTGCACATGGAATGGATTGACAAACAAACTGCCAATCGTTTTTCTTTTTTAATCTAAGGTGGTGAAAATGCTTATTAAGATGTGCTGCCAACATGGGTAGCATATTTTGAATGACCCACAACCCCTAGCACATACCCTAAAATGGCACTGGGATGGCCATCCTCAGAGGTATGTAGGGAGATTGAGATGATAGATAAGGAGGCTGAAGTGCTCCTAAACAGGGTGTAGAGTCACATACACTGTAAATTATAGTGATAGATTTGTAAGTCTGAGTCAATATACATGTATTTGTTTTATTTTGTGTGTTTATTTAGTAATGCGGATGATTGTAGTTATGGTTCTCGCGCTGTCTGGAGGATCTCGCGCCGCAGAGTGCGAGTGGGGCGCGCGCTTGTGTAAACCCGAGCACATTTCCACGGAAGCCTGCAGTCTGTGGATCCCAGTCTCCTGGCTTAACGGGGCCATCGAGATGCAGGATCTAGACCCCAGTGTACACGCCATAATGGAAACTTTAACCGACCAGCCTGTGGATACACATAAAAACGTGAGCCCACATCCAAATCCTATATAGTGGAAAGAAAAAGTATTTGAACCCTTTTGAATTACTTGCATTTATGTATAAATTAGTCTAAAATCTGGTTTGATCGTCATCAAAGTTACAGTAATGAACAAACACAATGTTTTAACAAATAACTACACAAATTATTGTATTGTTCTACATATTGAATACATTGTTCATAGAGTCACAGTGTACACTGGAAAATGTATGTGAGCCCCTAGGCTAATGACATCAACAAAAGCTAATTAGAGTCAGGAGTTGGCAAACCTGGCATCCAGATAATGAAACAAGATTTGAGGTGTGGGTTACAGCTACTTTGACTTATAAAAAGTAGTCAAACATTTTGAATTTGCTATTTAGGCTACAAGAAACATCCTCAGCGCTCTCAGAAGACCTACAATCAAGAATAGTTGCTTTGCATAATGCTACACAGTTATCTAACAGAGTTTAGATATTCATCTGTCCACAGTTTAACAAATTATCTATAAATAGAGATGATTTAGTACTGTGTCTACTCTCCCTAGAAGTGGCTGTCCAGCCAAGATAACTCAAAGGGCACACTGCAGAATGCTCAATGAGGTAAAAAATAAATGACATGCTAAAGACTTGAAGGAATCATTGGAACTGATTAACATCCCTGTTCATTAGTCTACTATACAGAAAACATTAAACAGTACACCACAAAGGAAGTTGTTGCTTTCCATCAAAAAACATTGCTACATGCCCAGAAGTTTGCCAAAGGCCATCTTGACACTCCACAACGCTATTGGGAATATGTTTTGTAGACTGATGAAACTAAGGTTGAATTGTTTGGGAAGAACACACAGTACTACGCATGGCAAACAAAGGGCACTGCATACTAAGATTAAAAAATTAGCACAAAAGTTAAGGACAGTGGATGGAGTACCATGATTTGGGCTGCTTCACTGCTTCGGGGCCTGGACCATCATTGAGGGAAAAAAAATTACCAAGTTTATCAAGATATCCTACAGGATAATGTCAGGGTGGCTGTGTGCCAGCTGAACCTCAGTAGAAGTTGGGTGATGCAGCAGCACAATGACCATAAACACTGAAGTAAATCCACTACAGATTGGCTTCAAAAAAAGAAAATCCACCTCTTAGAGCTGCTGTGGAATGACCTCTCAGACATCCTAAAAATATGGCTGAGCTGAAGCAGTTCTGTAAGGAAGAATGGTCCAAAATTCCCTCTGAATTTTGTGCAGGTCTAATCTGCAGCTACCGGAAAAGCTCAGTTGAGGTTATTGCTGCCAAAGTAGGATCGACCAGTTATTAAAATTAGTGGTTTGCTTACTTTTTCAACAGCACAGTAAATGTTTAATAGGATGTGTTAAACAAAGACATGAAAGATTATAATTTTTTGTTTGTTTGTTTTTATCTTAAGCACATTGTGTTTGTCTATACTTGTGACTTTGATTAAGATGACCAATTTTGACCAATTAATGCAGAAAACCAGCTAATTTCAAGGGATTCACATAATATTTCTTACCACTGTATGTATGTTTGTGCATATATATATATATATATATATATATATATATATATATATCATGAATCTTGATTTGTGTAATGATTGGTTTGTGTAATATGTTTTATAATGCTCTGTTGTGTTTCAGATATTTATGGGATTTCCATATTACATCAGAGTAGACCTGCTGTGTGGTTCCAAGGTAGCAAAATTAACTTCTCTATATACATTATTTGTTATTAATATGTTCACTCATGCACACAATGCTTAAGTGTGTGTGTCTGTAGGAGTCTTCGGCGAAAGCCATGCTGGACGGTTTATTGACGGGTTTGACTCCAATAGTGATTGTGAGGTTCCAGGAGTCCACACACCCCACTCGCCTCAAACTACTGAGACTGGAAGTGGAACTAAAAACCGCTCCATTATCAGACAGCGGTTTGTATGTTTCAGTGCTTGCATATGCTTGTAAATATAAAATAATTTATTTATACTGAGGAGTTTGCTTGTGTTTGTAGCACCCTGTGGAAGTAAGATGTGTCCGTTTGGCTGGTATGCCCCAATGCCCATCATCAATGGTTCAGTAGTGTACAGGCTGAAAGTTAAATCTAATGGATTTGGTTCTCAGGATGTACCTGAGAAAAGGTGAGTGTCTGTGAGAATATGTGTGTGTGAGTGTCAGTTTTGTTTTTATAAATCATTATCGGCATATAATAGCCTTTCTCTGTTCCTGTGATGGTGAACCTGAGGGCAGCTTGACCATAAATGTGAATGGCTATGTGCGTACTACAGAGGAAGGAAAGACTGAAACATCCTTTGGCAATGAGGTAAGGTCAAAGAGAATAAAAACTTAGATTTAAAGGTGCACTCAGTAATATTTTTTTCCCCATTAAAAAAAGTTTTTCTCCTTACAGAAATTAATTGTAATTTTGAAACATATGCATATAATCACGATAATTTACTTGAGATGAAGAATCCAGTCATATCAAAAGCTATTTATTTTACATGGAGAGGGTTCCCTCATGGGATCTGCCCTGTTAGGATCACATGATCAGTCTAATACTACTGCTTAATCTCAGTATCTGCCATGTCATTGGACACTTTCACTAGTGGATTAAATTAATCATGGCTGACTGTGAAAAGTGATTTTCTACAATGGCATTTTGGTAAAAAAGGAAAACTATTGTGATTGAATGGTGCTGCATTCACACCACTTGGTGTCACTGTAAATCCAAGAGGACATGAATTAAAAACATACTTAGTGCACCTTTAAACAAGCAAGTGCAGAGTAACAGTATCTCGTTGCATCTCAGTCAGCTCCCTAGTTCTGTAGTCAGGGCACTGATCAGGTAGTCGGCATTTGTAGGGCTGTCCCAAGTAGCAAAATTGTTCCAGTGCATTGAAACGTTTGCTCCCTAAAAGTTCCCAGAATTTATCGTAAAGATCAGGGAGCATCACTGCTCAATATGTTCCCTTACTGGAAACGTCATTATGTCTTCGGAAGTCTCAAGTCATTAGAAGACAAGCACAAGTGTAAAACTATTAAATGAAAGCCTTATTTTCTCTTTAAAAGTGATGTTGTCTGTAATGTCTTTCATCCATAATGAACATGAAACGTAAACAGTCTTATAAATATTAGAGTTAAAATTGTAAAAAATACATATATTTTAATTTTTTTGGTCATTTATCTTTCATAATAACACTACGTTTGAACATCTACAACAAAAATGCATGGTAGAGTCATTTATACAGCAATGATGCAATGATTAATACCTATGTTTTAATGCAGAACTTTTTAGCATATGTATTTGTGTGTTGTATTTATCTCTGAATAGATACAGGATCTAGAAGACATGCTGAGAGTTGGTAGTCCATCTCGTCCACTTTGGGCTGCAGTGGACCACACACCTGTTCTTTTGTTGCCAGGCATACCAGGCTTAAAAGCTGTGCTTATGACGGCTACAGAGTTTCAGTTCACATCACTCATAGAGGTAAACTTTTGTGGGAATTGGTTGGCATGGAGCTGCTGGGCAGGTTCTCTGAGCTATCATTTGTGTGTGTTTAGATTGTGCCTGTTTTAAGTGCCTCTAAATGAATTGTATGTGCATGTTTAGGTGAATATAGAGAGCCACCAGTCAGGCTCTTTGAGTTGTCCGCAGGTGGAAAACTCTTCTATGATTCAGGAAGCAATATCTACAGAGAGCTCACTATTTATCAGGCACAATCAACAGTTATACCGCTACCTTGGAAACTATTCACTTCTACCCCTCAAAGTGCCACCATCAGGTAAAAAAGCTCTGGATAAAATTGTTGTACATATCAGTTAATATACAATGAAATAGATCATTGGTTGTTTATGTATTACCAGTAGAATGGAAAATATTTTAATAATGGGCCTATTTTCTGTACTCACACGATAAAAAATTTGGTGTAAGTGCATCACTTAAAGGAATAGTTCACCAAAAAAAAAAAAAAAAACGCATTTTCTCACTCTCATGCCATTCCAGATGTGTATGACTTTCTTTCTTCTACTGAACACAAAGATTTTTTGAAGGATATTTGAGAAACAGATAAATACTTAAGTCCTTTTTTACTATAGGTTCTCCTACCCTCCCAGTAGGTGGCGATATGCATGAAGAATGCAGAAAAATTTAAAAGTGGAGATTGAGGATCTGTTTCTCACCCACACCTATTATATCGCTTCTGAAGACATTGATTTAACCACTGTAATTATAATGAGAAGGCAGGCTGAAGACAGAGGAGCAGACAAAGACGATGATGTGTGAAATAAAAAAAAATGTGCAGTTTATTTACATGAGTGATATCCAAAAACATGAATACAAAACAAAACAAACATAAACGACTTGACTTGACACAGCATTACAATAAAAAGCAAACATGAGGGTTTAAATACATGAACTTGAGTAACTACAAGACCGAGATAACCAATGACAAGACTAAACTAATGAACATGAAAACAAGGCAATGAAACAAGAACCAATGATAAAACAGAACTGATAACAAGACTTTTAAACATAGACCAATGAAGAGACAGGACTAATAAACATAGTGGAATAAGAAGGTTGCATGACAGTAACATGACAAGGAACCAATAAGAATAAAACACATGAAAACATGGCAGGAACAAGGAACTTTGTTTTCAAAATAAAAAACATGAACAAAAACACAAAAATGTAACAGTAATCTGACTTTATGTCCTTTTGGAGCTTCATAATTTTGGTACCCATTCACTTTCATTGTGAGGACCAAAAGCTGAAATATTCTTCTACAAATCATTGTTTGTGTTCAGCAGAAGAAAGAAAGTTATACACATCTGGAATGGCATGAGGGTGAGTAAATTATGAGAGAATTCTCATTTTTGTGTGAACTCCATTTTCAACTGTCCCTTTACAGCACTTGCAACTTCTGCAACCTTAAACATTCTGTAACAGCATTTAACTACTGAAATGTCATGTATTTACAGTATGTGTGAAGCAGAAGATTCCATGGGAATATTAATTTTATCCATTGCAATTTTATTGGATAGTAGTAATGGAGTTATTGGTTAATATTATGTTCCCCTGGCTACCTGGGTTATGTCAACAGAAAAGAAAAGATATTTTGAATGCAGAATAAGATTTTACTCTTTGCTGAAAGATTATGAAAACAAACATTTTCCTCTCTCTATCTCTTTGCTTAATCACATTTGATTCATTTTCTCTCTTCCCCTCCCTATCCCCTCTCCTTTTTCCTTCTCTAACTGTCACTTATCTTCTCTCTCTCTCTGTTTATAGATGCATGGGAACAAGTATTAAGATCAGTCTGTGTGTCTGGTTTGGTACCGGCAAGTGTTCCTCATCGTGGAAGAGAGTACTTCTATGTTTTGGAGGGAGGCTTGCAGAGTGGAACCCTCCACCGTGCAGAGGTTTACGGTCAGATACTACACTGTATTCTCTCTTTGTCTCCCTTATTGTGTTCCCCTCTCCCCTTTTTCCTCCAATATCATCTTGTTCATTAAAAAGAGATTCCTCTTCGTCTCATTCATTTGCTCTCTCTTTTTTTGCAATTAGATGGGGATGTGACCTTTACGGAGTTGGTGGATTCTTTTGGCCACACAGCATGCGAGTTTGTGTCTTCTGTATGCTGTGATATGAACCGTAAAAGTATTAAGAATTGTGAGTGTATTGTTATATAAAGTAAATGAAGTGATCATGTGTATACTTATTAAATGCTCTGCATCACTAAATCTTTTCTAATATATTTTCTTATGAATCAGATGAAGACCTTTTCTGATATGTTGACATTTATTTATAAGGAAGAATATGATACTAATTTAATCTTTTCCTTTAGGTCCCAGCTGCCAGGTGCGTTCAGCGGCCCAAAATGCTCAACAAAATGTGACTGATATCATCCTAGTAGAATTGCTTCCACAACAAGACCATGAGCATTCGTACATACTGCTCACACTAGGTATATACATGAACACTAACACACTCCTACACATTTCTAATCTTAGGTATCTGAACTCAAAAGGGAAACAAACATACAGTATGATGGCTGAATGGTTTCAGACCAGTTTCTTCTGACTCAGATGCTTCAACACTCAAGCAAAGATGAATCAGGAAGTGGAGTGTTACTAACAAGAGTTTCTAAAAGTTACTAAAACTGCATGGATTCAAGGGCTCTGTCCCTTGCATTTAGTATACTATAACTTCAGATGATAATCCACTGGCAAATTTATAACAAATATAAAATAAAAACTCCAAACAACTTACTCAAAGCAAAATGCCTTATGTTAACAACTGGTCTAGCACACATTTGAACTGTTAGGTAGGAGCAGAGGCTGCCCTCTGAGGTGGCTGTGTGTTATCATTTCCACACTAGCACCATCTACTGGAAAACTACTAAGTCACTATACATTTAAAGTTATATTCTCTTCTGTTTTATCAAAACTCAGCCAATCATGTGACATAGTTAAGTTCTTGAATGGCTCAGAGATAAATTGTTTAATATGCTAACAAGCAACCACACTATTACTGATATTTCTGTCACAGCCGGGAATGTTCCTGTTCTTTGTGTTTTCCTATAGACAGTGATTTCCACATGGGTGATCCTTTACCTAAGTTCATCCCTAATGGTGAGAATCAACATAAGCACAAAAAAACACATCAATACTCTAATGTGACTGGAAGCATGTGCATATACATGTGTGTGTGTGTGTGTGTGTGTGTGTGACAGAGCACCAGGAGAGCAGCTCTGTAGAGCTGCAGCTCAATGGAATGACGTTTAACCCCAGCACAGGAGTCCTGTACATCTGGGGCAACACACTTATCTGCTCATATGTGCTCACGTATGTAAACATGCATGTACTACACAACATGAACACTTACACATGTACTTACATGATTATATTTAAAGAATAGTTCTCCCAAAAATGAAAATTTCTTAATATTTTACCTACACTTGTGCCATCTCAGATTTGTATGACATTCTTCTGCAGAACATAAAGAATATCTCAGCTCTGTAGGTCCACACAATGCCAATAGTGACTAAAACATTGAAGCTCCAAAAAGCACATAAAGGCAGCATAAAATTCATTCATCATACTCCAGTGGTTTAATCCATATCTTTTGAAGTGATCCAACAGGTTTTGAGTGAAAACAGACCAAAAAGTGACTCAGTTTTTGCTATAAATCTTGAAATCTGCAGTCTCCTTGGGGACCATGATTTTAAGCTTGATTACACTTCCTAGCGCCGTCTAGTGCTCTGTTCATGGGTAAACCACTAGGAAGAGTAATCGAATGTTGCATTTTGTTCTGTTCTCACCCAAAACCAGTTGGATCTCTTCAGAAGACATGAATTAAACCACTGTAGTCTTATGGATTACTTTTATGTGCTTTTTGGAGCTTGAAAGTGTTGAACCACATTCACTTGCGTTGTTTGGACCTGCAGAGCTGAGATATTCTTCTAAAAATATTCATTTATGTTCAGTAGAAGAAAGAAAGTCATACACATCAGGGATGGCATGAGGATGAGTAAATGTTCATTTATGTGTGAAAGTTTTCTTTAAAATAAATCTTTGTGTATGCAAGCAACAGTATGTTTATGTGTGTTTGTGCAGTTGGGATGTTGGGCAGAATTTTCTGTTCTTCAGAGGATTTCCTTTGGAGCAGATGATAAAATATTTCATTCTGTCCTTTGATGGAAAATTTGCCTTTGTCACTGAAGAAGAGGAGGTGTGTTTATGTTTTAGAAATTCTTCAAATCCACAAATCGAAGTATTACTAAAATATGAATGTGAAAATATGACAAATTCTTAATGTAACTTTCTTATCGGTATTTGTAAAATTAGGTATGTGCTTCTCTTTCTGTTTATCTCTGAAGCTGTGGTGGGGTCAGGAAAGAACAGATTCTGTGTTTCGTTTGCGACCGTCTCAGGGCTGGCATGTGTTCTCCAGTGTGCAGGCTCTTAAAGGACCTCATTCTTACTCTGATGATTACAGCACACTCACAGTGTTTTATGACAGCAGTAAAGAGTTACAGGAGGTTTAAATACAGACACACATACACACAATACATGTGTTCACATGTACACCCACCAGAACTATAGCCAGGTGGAATGTTCTGGAGGCCAGATCTACACATCAGTTTTTATTCAGAATACACAAGCACAGACTATAATTGCAATATCTGTGTGTAGGTGATGTACACGGTGGACTTTGATGGAAAAGGTTCTATTGTGAAGAGGAAGCTTCCAGTGCCTGAGATTCTGTATTACAGTCATTTTGCTCAAGCACCACACCAAGCTCAACACTTGCAGTAAGTTATTTGCTTGCTCTGTCTTTTGTGTTTGTTAATTTATGTTGACTCTGCTTTGATCTGTTTATCTGACATCTCTTTCTCTGTTTCATAGGTCATACAGTCACTTTTCATTTCTGTCTGCATGTCCCTTTGACTGGGATTATTTTGAGGATTTGCCTTGTCTAGAGTGCTTTAACCGATTGAAGTGGTACCTGGCCAGCCCCCCCATAGTGACGCCCCCCTCTGGATTACACACTACACAGTCATTGGCTGTGTACCAGGGCCTTCTCTACCACCTGCTGCTGCTGCATGGTCAAAACATAATGGTATTTTACCAGCAGAATATACGTATATATGCTTGCAACCTGTTTACACATATACATTGCTGTTATTTTTCACATAATGTCTGGCTCAATTCGTATTACTGAACATAATAGATCTAACACATTTTTTACTGTAAACCAGTCTAGACTGTGTGTAATTGTGGAAGTCCCCTGGCCAAAAAAGAGTAAAGTACACTTCAGAAATACTATCATTAATAGGTTAATTATACATCTAAATATTTAATGGACTGCTTACCATCTTTCCTCCTGTGAGTATTTGACTGTTAAGATTACTCTCTGCTGCATATATTTCTGCTTTTCATATATCCTGACTATATGGGGTTACATTTGATCACAGTATATTAAATTCTTCCTTCCTTTTTCAGTACATTAGAGATCCTAATGTAAGCTCCATCTCACGCATGTGGAAGGATGAAGTGGCGTACAAGGTGTGAGACTTTTTCACTGCAAATATACATCTCAACAATATTCTGTAAAAATTAAGAACTCAATTTTGCATCACAGTTATTATGGTTGTGCTCTGGTATTTAATGTTAAGATCTATCCATCTGTTCCTTGAATTGTGACCAGGCTTTGTTGATGATGCTTCTATAAATGTCATGTTATATTATTTGTTCTTGTCATGTTTCAGGACTTATATTCCTACCTGGTGTATATCAGTGAGTCCTCATCAGGTGTGATTGTGGACATGGAAGGCTTTTCACACCCTAACCTGAGCCCAACATCCACTCTGCCTGATAGAGTTTACCTAGACCGAACAGCCTCATACTCATTCTCTCTTTACCTAAGAGCCCAGCAGCTCACTAAGGACCCCATGGGTTAGGAATACACACACGTTCATACAGGCTGACGTGGAATGATGAAGACTTTAATAATGAGGGCTATTAATTATTGATGAATGTCAGGGGTTAACTGAGATTAATTAAGTATGATTAACTAAATATGTTGTCTTAATATGTTCTTAGCATAGTGAAAGCATTTGGGTAGTAGAAATTTCAAGCCATGATAGCAGTGATAGCGGTGCCTTGCAGTGTGCATGTAATATTTCATCTAAAACTATTTTAAATTAATTTATTTTGCTATACATGCAGTTTTTATGACCTCTTATTAAATGTTTTTACCCAGTAAAGGTCTACTTGTCAACAATGTCAACAAAGCATATTGATTTATAAATCAAATCCAGATGGGACTTTTAACAACAGCAAAATAATTTGTAGTGTTTGTAAGGTGTAATAAAATTATCATTGAAGTACAGCATGTATGAAATATCACCTACAAGTGAAAAACAATGCTGACACTGCTGAGTCTTTGATGCATATTATTTTGTTTTCTTTCCTGACAAAGGAATATAATGCATATTTATACACTCACTGAGCACTTTATAAGGAACACACTATGGTCCTAATAAATTGCCCGACGTGGTTTTCTATTGTTGTAGCTCATCTGCCTCAAGGTTCGACATGTAGTGCATTCTGAGATGCTATTCTTCTAACTACAATAGTGCAAATGGTTATCTGAGTTACTGTAGCCTTTCTGTCTATTCAAACATGTCTGGCCATTCTCTGTTGAAATCTCTCATCAACAATGGGTTTCTGTCCACAGAACTGACGCTCACATGATGCTTTTTGCTTTTGGCACCATTCTGAGTAAACTAGAGACTGTTGTGTGTGAATCCCAGGAGATCAGCAGTTACAGAAATACTCAAACCAGCCCATCTGGCACCAACAATCATGCCAATCACATTTTTTTCCCCATTCTGATGGTTGATATGAACATTAACTGAAGCTCCTGATCTGTAACTGCATGATTTTATGCATTGCACTGCTGCCACATGATTGGGTAATTAGATAATTGCATGAAAAAGTGGGTTTACAGGTGTTCCTAATAATGTGTTCAGTGAGTGTATATTTAGAGGCAAATTTTAATTTGGAGAAACATCACATTACAAAACATAATGTAATTAATTAATGTATTGACAACCCTAGAAATAATATATTTGTGTTTTGATTCCGTTGCAGGTAAAGGTGATTTAAATCATATCAGGATGTCTGTGGAGGTCTCTGATTACCGATATCTACATGTGACTCTCAGCAGACATGTGATGTTAAACCGTGGAGGAGTTCTTTATAAGGCACTTTATGCTACCATAAAAAACATTCTTGCGATTTCCTTATGAGTATTTGTTAATTTGTGTTGTTTACTCACATCTACCTTTGCTCTGTTGTCTAGGTGACAGTGATGGACAGGGGGATGTTTCAAGGTCAGGTGTTTCCGGGAGAGTGGCTTCTGTCCTTCAGTGTGCTGGTCAGGGTCAGTGATACTATAATCACTCAATCGTTTTATATTGCATCTTAAAGGTATAGTTCACCCAAAAATGAAAATTCTGGCATCATTTACTCACCCGCATACAAACCTGTATTTCCTTTCTTTGTGTGACACAAAATATTTCAAACAGAATGTTAGGAACTCATTCACTTTCAGTGGAAAAAAAGATGCAATGAATTGCATGAATAGTGACTGAGGCTGTCAGTATTAAATCTCCTTTTGTGCTCCATGGACAGTCATACAAGTTTTTAACAACATGAGGTTGATTAAATAATAAAATAATTAACATTTTTGGGTTAACTAACTAATTGAAGTAGCAATGTCTTCTAATTATTATGTGCAAATTATTAATTGCCAATCAGATGACATTTGAATTTGGACTTTGTCTGAAGATTGAATTGATTTGATTGAAGTGATATTTTAAATGTATTTCAATTGTGTGCGTGTGCTTACCTGTCTGTTTACTATTTGTTAAGATTGTCAATTCAGAGATGAGGTGTTTTCATCAGACCGACCATGGAATGATTCTCAAGGTAACGCTCTCACTTTGTTTCTCTTATGCTCTCCATCTCCCCTTCATTCTCTTAGAAGTTCTTTCTCTTTCTTTCAGGGTTTGCAGAGTGTGCCTGTTTCTATTGGTTGTCCTCCTGGTAACCAATTGGTGTTTGATGTCAGTACCACTCTGCAGGAGTCTATGCGTCTGAACAAAAGGAACTTTAGCTGTGTAAACCCTGATCCAGAAACACCCTGCTTCTACTATGACAACTGTAAGAACTTGTTGTCAGTGTTTTAAGACAATAAGAGACGATTGAACCAATATTTATTATGAGATGAAACTGTATGATTTATTTTTTTCATAAATAGCTCTATCCAGCGTCCTGAATATTTAAATATGCAAATCAGATTAACAATAATGACAGCTGACAATAATGTTCAATGGAAATTTCTGAGAATTTTTAAATCTTAAAGTTCATGAAAATGTCCATGGTGAATATAAAGTTTTCTAGTTACACTCTTTTCTAAGATATTTCATATTGCATACGTGTAGGGGGAAATTTGTTCACAAGCAATTGTGATCTCTGATTTGTGAGCAAATCGTTCCTTTTGAGTTGGATTTTGTACTTTTTTATTAATTGTTAAAACAATTTCATCAATCGATATGAAAGAATCATTAGCACATCGGTCTGAATCATAATTAATTTTAAAATCCTTTTCCTGTAGTGACAAATGACTGGGAAATTCATAGACAATTCATTGAGTGGGAACCCTGTAATTTCATTTATTCTCACTTTCTCGCATCCCTTTTTCTTTTCCTCACCTCTTCTTTTTAGATTTGTGTCACCCATTTTTTTTTTGCTATTACCTTTTTGCTTGTACCCTGGCAAACCTTTTAAAATCTGTCTTTACATTTTAATGCAATTTTCTCTATTGAATGAATAAAAGAGTCTCTATCTTGCTTACTCTCCAGTGTTCTATCCATTCTTCCTGATTCAGGATCTGGTCTTGATAAAGTCACGGAAGTTTCTGGGCAGGTGAGGCTCCTCACTATTCTATCGACAGTCTCAAATGCAAGTATATAGTCCCTTTTCAGTATGGGTTCTTGCTTTTCTGTTCACCAGAAATCATAAAGTGTCCAAGTGACTGTGCATTATACATCCTATGTGTGTGTGTGTGTGTGTGTGTGTGTGTGTGTTCTTTAGCTTCACGTTTAAGGTAGTTGGTGGTGGTCCTTATTCCAGGAAGAACATTCGTGAATACAGCTCTGAGGAAGTAATGAGGTACAACAGCATCAATTACAGGTACAAAACTACACTCTGATAGATGTAAAAAATTTGGCTTGGTACGGCATCACTTCCCAAAACTTCACTTCATGGTGAAGCACTATATTTTAGAACGTATGACATCACATGGTCTTCAAGAATTAGGGTTCACTTAATACTCTCTTTACTCCTTTCTTGCATAGTTTTAGAGTAAGATTATCATTGTAATAAATGTAATGTGTTGGATGTGTCAGTTCAGAGGAAGCAATGGTGTGGGCATTAGAGGGCTTTTTGGAGGATGCACACTCATTTAACGTGACTGAGGAAGGCTTCGTTATTATGAATGGAACCTGGAACAATGGAATCAGGTGACATCTGTCATGTTTTGTATTCTAAATTGGGGTTTCCCATCCGGGGTTTATGAGATTGTGATTGAAATGCCAATGCCTAATTAAATTGATTATAAAATGTATAATTTTTTAAATATCATTGTATAAATTGGAAACTATCAAAACACATAATCATTACGTTGTTTAAAAGGAATATTTCAGGTTCAATACAATTTAAGCATAATGTTGATTTCCACAAAATAATTATTTGGACTCTTCCCTCCTTTTCTTAAAAAAAAGGCACTTACAATAGAAGTGAATTGAGGTTTTAAGCAAATATTTAAAGCTTTATAATTTATGAAAGCGCTTACATAATTTTTTTGTTAAAACTTGTGTATTATTTGAGTTGGTTACATTTTATAAGCAAAATTTTTGTGTATGTGGTAATCAACATTATGCAAAAATATGTGGACAGCAGGAATGTTTTGAAATTTTAAATAGCACCCAGCCATTTTTCAGAAAGATTAAATTTTTTTTATAAAATTGTTGTTTCCATGAGTGTAGGTTATTCATGTTTTTGAGACGTTACAGATATTACATCAAAATTAGCATAATTAATTCTGATTCAAAGTAATGGCCAGCATTATCCAATCATGTTAAAATATTTTGCATGAAAAATGAATGAGATAATACACAGTGAATATAGGATATTTTAAGGAAAATGAGCCTATAGTGGTCATTGTTTAACAGTGTGCCATTTCACAATTAATCGATGACATTTTTAAAATGGCATATTGGATGACTCTAGAGACTCTTCTTTTTGAACTTAAACAGATTTGAATGTAAAAACTTAATGAGGTTTCTTACCAGATGTAGTTTTGTTGCCGTTTATCTTAAAGACAAACTTCGCTGTGCATCAAAAGTTTAACCCTTTAATTACAGCCTAGTCTCCTGAACTGAGACAGGACACGGTGTCTCAGGAGGGTATTGAACCTGGAATATTCCTTTATCTCCAAATAACATGAAGTTATCAAAGGGTACTTCATGTAAATTTAGGAAATGGGTTTTTGGCTGACAAAAAAAAAAAAAGGGGAACCCCTGAACCAAAGCATAATTGTGAGTCAGGGAATCAGCAGCTCCTATTAGTGTGTTTCATGCTGAAACTCTGTATAGGTGGCTTTGTAAGAAGAACTCTCCCTGTGGTGATGTGGTAGCCCAGAATGCAACTGCTCCACGTTTCTATTTCATCATTGAGGTCTCAAACAGGTGAACAATGTCTAACTGAATGTCAAACTTGCATTGTTATATTTTCAATTTAATTTATCACCGGTCTCATTTCACAGAAAGCAAAACTACCTACTTGTACCCAACACTAAATTTTGAAAATAAGCATGCATCATGACAAAGTGGTCAAGGGAGTTTACAAAGTGTTTGTGTGTAGGGATACGGATACGAGCACATACTGTGATTACACTTTTCGTTTTGAGATTCTTGTGCATGCACTCCACATGAGTGAAAACAGACAGCTCTTCAGCTATCTGGTGAGCCCTTTAACACACCCACCCACACACGATTATATGAGCTTGCACTTCCCTTCTCCTTTTCCCAATGCCTAATCACAGGAATGACCCTGAGACAAAGTAAATTGTTCCTAACTGTCATAGATTTACACAATTCTAGCAACTTCCAGCGTTTTGAATGTTTTTCATTTCAGATGGCTCTTGCATGCATCCTTGGTGTGGTGGTGTTTTATTGCATGGTACCACGATTCCTATTAACTGCAATGAAGAATTTGAAATGCCATGGCCACACACATGGTAATACAAACTGTGAAATGCTCTTCACTTGTACATTGATAGTCAAGATATAACAATTTTTTTATCAGTGCATTTATCTGCTGGATTGCATTCAGATTTGGTTTGTTTTGAGTTTTGATTAATTCTCTGGTTGCAGAGTCCAATGCTCCAGCTGGCACGCCAGTGATCCAGCTGTTAGAGCGCAGAAGTGAATGAGCCAACACGCATGCACAAGACACAAAAAGGTTCACAATGATGTATTTACTCATTTAATATGTTTTTTTTTTCCCCCCCAAACAAATGTACTGTGTTATACAAGACAGGGCAACTGTAAATAATAAAAAAAAAAGCATTAATAACAATAAAAAAAACAATGGAATGAATTTAAAATTAAACAAATGGTACAAAACATTGAGTAGTCTTTTGGAAATAAAGATCATCTTAACGGTCTTGTTTCTTTCCATCTGGGGTCAAGAATTAAGAAATTCAATAGTAATGGGCTACCACATGGGGTTCAAATGGTCACCAAGAGTCAAAGGTTAGTGATCATGTGTAGTTTTGGGTTCAGTTTGCATGTTGTGCAGTTGAGAAACACAATTTAAGAGTGTATGGGTAAGGCCCACCTGAGGAAAAAAAAAAAAAATAAGATTTTGCTCTGAAAGAAGTTTGAATAATGATTCACAAAAAATATCAGACTAAGAATGGATCATAGCAGTAGGATATAGCTTATTACTGGTATGATAGTGAAGTACAGTAGTGTTAAACCTGGCTGTTCTTGTAGCAGCTCATGTAAGGTCCACTGTTTGTGTGGGGACTTACTAGGGTTCTTCATCTGGTAGTGGTTCATCATGGCAAGAGCCTCCATAGCGTCATTTACCGTTTCCCACTCCAACAGACCAGATACACTTCTCTCACCTGGGGTTCCACCAACACACGAGCACACGCACACATGTATTTACACAGAATCAAACATACATCACCTCAACACTTTATTGTAATTTACACAGTGTATTTGACAGTATTCACATACGCCATTAAACTCATTAGTAACTCACTCTTGCCAGTGAACAGCTTGACACTGCTTGGGCTCTTGATTCCCAATTCATCGCAAATCTGTAAATGAAGAACCAGAAAAGACCATTAAACTCAAGTCAACACACACAATCAATCAAAGAATAAGACAAAGGGAAATAACAAATTGTAATATCTGACCTGACTAAAAGCTTCAACAGAGCTGTCTGGTTGACTGTTGAAGAAGTGCAGTACATTGCTGGGATGTTGTATGCGGTTCTTGGCTGCCTGCTCAGCAGTGCTAAAACGGTTGTTTCTGTTGCCATGAAAATCCTTAAAACTACAACTGCCATCCTCCAGCTGGTATGACTGGCCCGGCATTATGGCCTGTTGCTTGGATACACTGCAAAACAACAGACATTATGTAACCAACAGTTTCAGTACACATGGACGGATAAAATAATATAGCTTAAAGGTGCCCTCAGTAACTTAAGTCATCTTGGACTTACAGTGACACCTAGCGGCTTGGATACGGCATAATTTAAAATCAATAGATTTCAGTTTCAGATGCCATTGTAGAAATGTAGTATTCACAGTCAGATTACCATGATAATGAGTGAAAGTGTCTTATTGCAAAAAAGTAGCATTCCAGTTTCAATGCCTTGTATAAGCGGCATACTCTTTGCTCCCATATACATGTGGCTCAGTCAGTAAGCAGCTTTGTCCACAGCAAGTAATTTCCCCATAACGCTTGTGTATGATAGGGCTGCCTCCTGATACTCGACTAAACGTTAGTCGATGAGAAGAGTCTTGGACGACTAAGTTTTGATTGGTCGGTTGGTCGCAGGAAAAAACAAAACGAACACCGGTATTACTGCTGGTTGGATGCTAGGTGGTACTATGGGGTCATTTTCGTTAAGCAGGGTTAGGGTTAAGCCAACACAAAGCAAGACGCCTCGATTTCACACTTTGTTAAAATAAATTTTAAAAAAAAAGTTCAAAGTTCAAATTAAGCTGGAAAAAATAAGTGAAATTAAAACGTGGTGTTCAACTTTTTGAAAGATGGTTTTACAACAGTTGTGAACATCTCTCTGGCAAAGAACCTACTTTATCTGTGCATTCTCTACCAGTTGGGTATTTTGTTATCTGTGAAAATACATCAGGTGTAAATAAATTTGATTTGCTCCCTCCTTCACGATGTGCATATATATATATATATATATATATATATATATATATATATATATATATATATATATATATATATATATATAAAACTAGGGCTGTCGATTTAACGCTTTAATTCAGCGTGATTCACTTTACAAAAATAACAAAAATTAATGCAATTAAATCGCATGCCCATGGACCATTAGGACGATTCCTGAGAAATGCAAGCTTGTAGTACCACCTGTTTACTCCAGAGAGTAGTAAGTGAAATTTCAGCTGTATAAGCAACGCACAGTTTATACAGTGAAGAAAAACACTTTAGTAGGCAGAACACCACAAACATGCTTTACGTTCTTGTGTTCAAAACACTCGGAGCGCACATGCAATCTAAGGGATCTCAAGATGTGTTTAAAGATTGAGTATTAAACTATATTTAACTTGACACAGTGACCTAAACATTTTATGATTATGACACAACACACCTGAGACGTCTGATGTAGGTGTAAATTGACGGGTCCTTAAACAAGCCCTCATAATAAATCTCGAATTGATTGACAAATTCACTTGTGAAATGGATTGCTGTGAACTGTATGCCAATGATTGGCTTATGCTCAATAATATGGTAGTAAATAATACATTGTATTCTAAAGCTGCTTTTTGTATTGTCTTATCAATGATGAACTCTTCTACTCTGCTACAGGAATGTAAAGCATTTTAATTATCTGATTTTTTTTTTTAATATATATAATTTTTTTTAATATTTAAATATAACTATGTATATATATATATATATATATATATATATATATATATATATATATATATATATATATATATATATATATATTAATTATATATTGATATAAATATGTATAATCATTATATATTGAGTTATTGTTATACGAGGGGCTTTCTCAGCAAATATTTGTATATGCGATTAATCAGGACACCATGTAATTAATTTGATTAAAAATTTTAATCGATTGACAGCCCTAATATTAAAAAAAAAAAAAAAAAAAAACACTTTCCAATTTCATCGGAAACCCCGAGGTGAGGGATCAGTGAATATTCATGCTTTAGTGATTTTACATTGACTTGACTTAAGTTCTGATTTTGATCTCCATCTAAACATGCAGGTAGAAAATAACTTGCATAAAAACAATTATAAAATGTGAAAATAATAATTATAATGATAATCACTGAAATATAAATTATGGTTCAAAGTGAATGTGTTTTTATTTTATATATTTTGGATTATTTTACTGGCTGCGTTCACAATAAACTGCTCTGTGGAAATAAAGGGAACTGAATTCAAAGCACCTCCTAAGCTGAGATGTCTGAGGTTATTTGCGATAATATTATTGCAAAAAAAAAAAAAAAAAAACGCATGCGCATATACGCTTTTCTGTCATCTGTTCTTAATAACATAAACAAACGTTTTTCTTCAAGCGTGGGGCAAATTATTTGTAATATTAATTTGATAATAATAGTCTCTTGCTGGTTTTTCCATCACATTCAGGATTATTACCGCTTTAGCTGGTGTCGCTGCAGTTCGCTTCATACGTGCGCTTGTAAAAATTTATATTTTAAAGGCTCATTATTACAGTTTAGTATTTCTCTGTACTTGCATACTTTCTCAGCCCTGGAACTCCAACCATTTTCTGATGCCCCCCAAAATATATATATTTAAGTAATTAAATTAATATCATAAACGTGCGACTAATGGCTTAAATCAGCGAATACTAGTCGACTAGGAAAATCTTTGGTTGGGGGCAGCCCTAATAAATATTTTATTTTCCGATGCTTCACATTATTTCCAGAGTTGCTGCTATGTTTGTTTCCTTAACTTTCTTTTGCAACCTAGAGCGGAATTGATCTGCAATAGTGGGTATCCCTCTTTTGTAAAATACGGTGATTTCCCCCAATGTAAGAGCTTATATATGCAAATGTGAGGGACAGTAAATATTTGTAATTTGTGTATAAATGGGTATAGTTTATAGTGTACATGCTTTTCCCACCGTACTCCCAGAAATGTTGTACTTTTTGGGCTCCATCCTATCGCGTTTATTATCAGTCTGTTTACGCACATGCGCACTCCTCAAAAACATGTCAGAACACATGTCAGTTTCTCCAGGAGAAACCTGGGTGTGTTAAACTGTGTTCTCTTAATCCCTGAAGCAGTGCAAGGAAATCAGCACTCTTGTTTGCTAACGTTTCAGATAACTGCTAGATACAAAAAAACCTGTGCATGTAAAAGCATGTAAACATGGTAATAGTTACCTCGTATACTTTGTTCTTTTTTTATATACCCTATTTCTCCCCAATTTGGAATGCCCAATTCCCACTAGGTTAGGTCCTCGTGGTGGTGTGGTTACTTACCTCAATCTGGGTGGTGGAGGACAAGTTTCAGTTGATGAAACAATCAATTTGCGTATTTTAACACGTGCCTCACTGTGCATGACACCGCAGAGACTCACAGCATGTGGAGACTTATGCTACGCGATCCACACACAACTTACCAAGGGCCCCATTGTGAATGAGAACCACTAATCGCGACCGCAAGGAGGTTACCCCATGTGAGACTACCCTCCCTAGCAACTGCGGCAACTTGGTTGCTTAGGAGACCTGGCTGGAGTCACTCAGCACACCATGGATTCAAACTCGCGACTCCAGGGTTGGTAGTCAGCGTTAATAATCGCTGAGCTACCCAGGCCCCCGTTTGTTCTTTGTTCTTAAACATTTAGCAAAAAAAATCTAAAAGGTGACTTAATGTAGTGATAAATATTTTTTCTGTTATCAACAATGCAGATGTTTTGGCATTATGGAGTGTTGCCATAGAAACAAATAACTTCCTGGAGATGTGAAAAGCTCAAAGTAGTTCCTCCATCTCATAATTACATGTGAACACACCATAATTTGTACTTGCCCTGAACTGGGAGAGTTTTAATTAAATAATTTACAATAGAACCAGGTCTAGGAAGAAGCCAACACAGTGGTCTGGCCCATTATTTACGGCCTACTAAATGCAAAGATATTTTAAAAAGGCAAAACATATTTTGACAAGGATAGACCAATTTGAAGTGAATGGAGGTTTAACTTTTGACTTGTATTCTCAAAAACACTTTTGTACACACCAGACATTGAGTTTTTGTCCAAAGAGCATATTGTTGTTAAGGTGTGAAATGGCTCGATCAACAGCGTAACAGTCTCCCATCTCTACCATCGCAGCACCTGGTTTACTCTTCATAAACTTCACCTGAACACACACAGAAATTAAAACAAAATAAGCCACACAACTACACACATTAAACAAAATTTCACTTACAAATCGGACATTAATCAAAAACGGATTGTACTTGTGCTCAGTGAGACCTCATGGTTGAAAGCTTTGAAAACTCTACAACCTAAATGTTTTTTATTTTGGGGTTTATAACTTCCACTCACCCTTTCCACATTACCGTAGAGACAGAACATGTTAAACACTCTGTCTGCATTGATCTTGGTGGGCTCAAGACCATACACCATCACCACAGGAGAGTCAGCATGAGCACTGTAGTCTGGTGGAGGAGGTCCATGTCCGTATTGCGCTCCTCCATATCGGGGTGCGCCGCGGCCACGGCCAATTGGAGGGCCCATGCGCCTGCCCTCGAAATGTGAGGGTGGAGGTGGTGGTCCATAAGTATCATCATAGTGACCATAGCCACCCTGTGGACCAGCTAGAAAGGGAGAAAAGCATATGAAGATTTGAGAAATCAACTGTAAACTACTAACACTTATGCGTGTATCAAACTAACCATATTCTGGTGGATGATCTCCCAACAGTGCTGGCTGCCTCTGCCGCTTGTTTGGATTAGCATTGGGGTCTGAGAGAGAGAACAAACAGTACAGCGACACAAATGGCGTAAACGCAAACACAAAGGAGAGGAAGGGCTGTGCAGTTCTGTGATTGGCATGCAGTGGGCATTGGGTGTTAATACCATTAAATGACTGCAATACTACAGTAAGCCATAATGGAGATTCTGTATGACATACGTCAGAGATAAAAGTCCAACAAAAAGAAAAAAACTCAAGCTACATTTGCATTATCAATTGTCAATATCTTTCATAAACTCTGAATTTACATCTACAAAACGGACCCACACACGCACAACCAAACACACACCTTGTGAATCGTTCCAATTGCCATCTGCATCGGTATCTGCACAGACAGGTATACACACAAAATCAGATATACATATGAAACAAGAAAAAAGCTAATAAAATAATCATATTTCCATATTTATAAAACTAAATGCATGTTAGCTCCCCCAGCGGAGTCTGGTTCCTCCTAAGGATTTGCCCCTCTACCACCTAAACATCCAAGGAAGCTTGTTTTCCTGTTTAATCTGTGCAAGCAAGAACAAACTAATGTTTGAAAACTGAATGTCTTCTCCAATAAAATGATGCCATAAGTCATAATACATAAAAAAATAAATAAATAAATAAAGCCTTCGAGTCACCTTTGCCATAAGTCTCAGAATGATCCAATCAGTCAGTGCATTAATAAGCACTTTAAACTTTAGATTTCAGATGAACTAAAATAACAATTTGTATTTTTAAAATGTCATGTAAATGTTTTAGTCCTATGGGAATTGCACCAGTCCGATTTTTGTGAAGTTTATACACGTTAACTGAATTGGCTTCAGACAGAGGTGACACATGGTGCATATTTTACACTTCCTCAGCTGTAGTCCCTCCTTCGAATATTCGACTCTGCTTCGTCACATATACTTGGACAGAAAGATGAATACTGCAGCTTGATTAAGCAAAAAACATTTATTCAATGCTTCTAATCTTAACCTAAATGTCCTGTAATGTATAATATTACATAACCATGAGAACTGTTTATACAAATGTTTCTACAGCATCTGGCAAAAATTTAATTATGACTCAATTCGGACGCAAAAACTTCAGGACATTTGTAATAGACTGATCTCTTGAAAGCCTGTAACATTAAATGGGTATCACTGCTCCTGCTAGTCAAATTTTCATGAAAAAATGAAGGCCAATAAAACAACAAATGATGTTTAATCTTCAATAGAAGAGGACAAGATCAGTCCAAGAAAACTGCATTACTGGAGCAAGAACATTATGACCAATTACTGCTTAGTCAAAGAAATTGTGGGAACCTCCAAGCAAACAAATTAGTTAACTGCATCTTTGCCCTCTGTGAAGCAATTTGGATAACTTTAGGAGGTTTAGAGCTTTTAGAAAGAAAATGTTTCAAATTTAATTTGTCCAAGAAGAGAAAAGAGCATAGGAAAGCAAGTTAAATTGAAAACAAATCACTATGCAATCCATTTTACTTTCGGAATCTGGTGCATTTTCAAGCGAAACACAATATTTAATTAGGAAAGCTGTAGGGTGGGACTTGGTTTTATTAACCAGCAATAGATTGGATTGTAAAAAGTGGGCATTGATTATCAGAATTGAACCAGATGGTTAGAAGGGTTGGGTTGAAAAAGAACAATTCATGACATCAGCCGGAAAGGAAAGCAGTTTCAGAAGTCAATGCATTTCAGATAAAAGATTAAGACGACTTTTAATAAAATCCTTCATATGAGTTGTGAGCCATGAACCAAACCAACCAGCTCGGAGGTGAATCACAACATCACAAACTTTGTTTTGAGGCAAAAACTTATTGAAAAATGGACATAGACAAAAGGTACAAGGCTGTGTACCTTTCATGAAGGCACAAACTACAATCCCATGAAGCATTGCGAATGATGTAATTGAATATAAAACTATGGAAATATATAAAACTATTGGTTTTAGGTTTAAGTATAGAAACAATATATTTATGTTCATTGCAAAATATCCTGATATGAGCAAATATACAAGTAGTTTAAGGGTGACAGGAGACCAACTCAATCACAGCATTTACAGTGCGTCATGGGAGCATGCGGTTGCTGTGAGGCAAGTTTCACGGGTTTCATTGGACGTGGTTCTCTGATTGGTGGATCTTTCCCTGACGTAGTTGTTTACCATGAATCCCACAATCAAACACATTTTTTAAACGATTAAGTTGATATAAAGCAGACAGATGGCTCCAAAGGAAGCATATACCATCGATGAAGTCTATGGTGTGTCTTGGAAGTTTTAGAAGTTATTGTTGAAAATTAATTAGCCTATGGGATAAATTAATGGGATTTTTACTTCCGGAACCAGACTGTTGAGCTCTATAAGGCCAGGAACATGCATTCAAAAAGTAAATGAGACCAAATTTGATTTTGTTTTGAATTAAAATAAATAAATAAATAAATAAATGTCCTGTGCAAAATAAACACGGGACAAGAATTACTGTATGGAGAATGGAGACTTCACCCGCAAGCGGTGAGCCAGGTGTGGAAGAGATACAGGTAAAATGCCATATCTCTTTGCATAACCTGAAAACGCTCGCTCACTGTCATCTGTACCAGTGTCAAAAATGAAACCGCACGAGAGAACCAGTGGGTGCTGGGTATAGACTGAAGGGCAGCCAGAGAAAATAATAATTTTGAGATTTCAAACAAAATTAAATTTCTTTTATTTCTGTATTTATATAGTGTCTTATAATGTATTGGAAAAGTACACTTAATGTTCATCTTTCCAATAAAGCTTGATACAAATTAAATCTGCCCATTTGATTCTATCATTTAAAAAGTCCACTGGAAAACACCAGAAGATTTTCCCCAATTTTACAGCATGTAAACATATACTTGTATCAAAGATTTATACCGGTTAAAATGTCAACTTTTATTTATTTATTTTTTTTTTTTTTTACATTTTAACATTAAATAATAATTAAAATAAAAGACAACTACCCAATTTCTTGAAAGTCCTTTGAGACAAAGTATAAAGTAAATATATTTGATTATAATATACCATGATTAGTCTCAGAAAACTGTGCGATTAATTCAATTATACAAATTCAAGTGATTCACACCACTAAAATGGAAGCTATGTACATCCACTATTCAGAAAAATTACAAGATTCTTTATTTAGCCTTAAAAGGCCACAGCAGAGTGCTATTCAACAATATATGGCCATAAAATACCTTACCAACAATGTAATATCTGAATCAGCCAGGAATGAAACAATCTTATTAGATGAACCAACCATTTGAATGAGCCAAGCAATATAAACCCATAATTCTGTCAGTTTAAAAAAAAAAAAAGGAACCAGTGTGGTAGCACTTAATCGTGATATATTCTTTACCAGTCACCCATTTCCCTGAAGATTCCACATTTATTCATTCTCCTGATCTTTTAGGATACTGCTCCCAGTCCACTGCATGAGGTTTTGGCATGTTCCAGGCACATTGGTGCTTACCGTAGCAAAGGTGGATAGCAGACAGCAGATGGCGTGCTGAGTTTAGTAGAGAGAGATGCCACACCAGCAGTCAGACTAATCCACACCTGCGTCACACAGGGGGCGTAACACACGGATCAGAACACGGTCAGCCGTGCTCAATGAATTAAACAGATTCAACACAGAGGAAGAGGAGAAGGAGGGATGGAGAAATGAAAGAAAGAAAGCACTTCAGTCCACAAAGAGATAGGGCTTGGGGAGGGAGAGCAGCGTGATCGGTGGATGTGTCCCCCCGGTTACAGTTGTGGTCCTTTCCATGTGTTAAGGTGGTGTATTGTCGTAATGTCGCCCATAGTGTCTTGTTGGGTGCATTTCACTATTGTTAGCAAGAAGGCGAAGGATATGTTCATGACAATCTCATGCCGTTTTGGATAATGTACAGTCGAGGTCATCTTTGTTCATTACATGTAAGCAGTGTCTGCTTGGTGTTGTCATGGCAATCTTGACCGGTGAGTAGTGACCATGTCAACTTGTGTTGTCGTTATAATATCTGTCATGTATAAAATCATGATGTTCACTACCCATTGCGTGCTATGAGAACCTGCGCGGCCACTTTGTGTCAGAGCAATCTTGGCTTGTGTTGTGAAGGCAATGCCATGTTTTCATGATGATCTCTGCTTAAATATTAAGCGATATGTTTGGTGTGTTGCAAAAATCTTGACATGGTGTGTTGTCAGGGCAATGTCAGCTTGGCATGTTGATCTCTGATCATGGCACTTGTGTTGTTGCAATCTTGGTTTGGTGTGTTGTCATTGTTATGTCAACTGGGCATGTTCTCATGAAATAGAAGAGAAGCAAGAGCAAAAGAATCCCAAACACCCAAGAAACATGACGACTTTAGGCAGGGAATGTGATGAAAATATCTGTATAATTCTTCTCACATTCTGTGTATCTGTACCGCTTCATGTTGTGTTTGTTGTGGGAAGGAAGATCTTCAAATGACTGCCTGTAATGTATTTCAACCCCCAAAATGTGACATTAATTCCGAGAGATGGTCGCCATCATTGTGGAGAATGAAGATGTTAGCAGAGTGGAAGGATATCTTGAGTGTCGAGATGTTTCTAATGAAATTGTCATCTTTGAAGCATTATAGTTGTTGCGAGTTCATTATTGTTCCGTTTCATTGTTCCATGTGGCATGTTGAAGTGCTGTGATTGGACAGTAACTGAAATGTGTTCTTGCACAGGACTGAGAATACTGACAATGTACAATGTGTTTAGCAGCTAGTTTAAGCACATGAGCTTAAATGAATCGCATATCAGTGTAGAAATACTGATCTAAGAGTGCCTGCCTTCTAAGCCCTAACAAGTATGTTTGCATTTACAAAAAAAAATAATAAAAAATAACCTGAAATCTTATTCCAATATCAGCAACTTTACCCTGAGAGAAATTGTTTTTTCTTGTGGAAAATTACACGGACCATTGGGCCAACACTGGCGAACATTTTGTATGTGAAATCTACTATCAAATAGTACACAGTGAAATGCGACAATCTGGGAAAAAGTGTCTCAAGTTTCTTCCTGAGCGATCCAGTTTCTCCACTAGAAAAGACCAGAGTCCAAGCCTGCGATTTTATGTACTTGCCCCATAGACCTTATTCAAAGTAGCACCATATTAGATTTTTGACGAGAATAAAAACAAGTCTGTGAGGAATACACTTAAGTGTCTTTAATGGTTTGCACTTTTGTTTAAATTGGTGTTGATCTTTCAGCTGTCAAAACACTGAAGGAAGCATTCTAATTTTCAGCAACAAAAAAAAAAAATCATTCACAAATTTCAGTTGGCAAAAAGAAATAAAAACTACAGAAATCACAAGTTGTGAAAATTAGACCTTTACACAATGCATGCCATTAATCTCTCACAGCCTTGTTTTCATTCCTGTAAAAATTTAATACGGTGCTACTCTGAATAAAGCCTACCACACAACAAAAATAAAATCTCCATCATGTAGTATCCTGGATGCTGTGTCATGCTTAGTGAGAGTACAAGTGAAAGGAGTGTCTGCTTGTCAGGTTCTGTGTGTTTGAGAGAAATACTTGTGCATTAACACGAGACAGGTGACATGCGCAACAGACCAGTGTATGTTTGTCACTATGTAGTCACAGTGTACGTTTGTCACATGTGCACCTCAGTTTGATTATCATGCCTGCTCAGGTGCATGTCTTTGCTTTAAATAAACACATTTGTGAGGTATTTTTTAAAAGGAGTGATGAGTGATGTTAGAACATGTCTATATGCAACTATAACTTAATGAAACATGTATTATAATCCAAAGAGAAGCAAGCAAGAATAAAGAAGCATCACTGAAATGACATCCAAGGGAAATTACCTGGTACTGTGGTTATTTAAAGTTCCCAAGGGTGTCACTAAAGGAGGCCAGTCCACACTCCCCATCCCCATAAATCATAAAGAGCAACACAGACAGAGTGCATGAGAAGTACAGTACCTTGGCCACTCAGATTGGGATTGGTGTAGTCCCAAGTATCCTGATCGTTTTTGAAGACGTTGAGACGGGTTGGCTATAAAGAGTAAGATTTCATTAGGAATCAGTTTGTATGAGGTTTACATGTACTCCCAAAAGTCACTAATATGCCACAATAACAGTTTACCCAAATAGGAAATAATTTACTCAACCTCATGTCGTTCCTACCCATATGACATCCTTTCTTGCTTGCAACACAAAACACCCCTTATGCTTTTGAGAAGGGAAAAATTAAATACAAATTAGTTTAAATAAATGAACTTTCTCTTTCTTTTTGGTTCACAAAACTGACACCTTTTAAGTAATCTGAATTGTTTAATTGTTTTGTAAAGTTGTAAAACTTTTCTCTTAAAATGTACAGGAACTTTTTAAAAATTGCAGAGGATTTCTCTTTAAAAGGGGGAATGCACGCACATCCAACACTTCTACAACAGGTGCTGGATCAAGGCAAAAAGCATTGGAATCTCTATTTCCCAGCAATTGTTATGCATTCAGTATGCTAGCATTCACTGTACTTGCAAGTTCTAGCTTGTGCTAGCTAATGCTATTCCCTACTTGAAGTAATAAAATTACCAAAGGAGTTCAATTTAAAAGTTAAATGCCATCAAAATGGAAGTTCTTACTTAATATTTAAAGAGCAATTAACATGCATGTACAAATACAAATGTACAGCATAGTACAACAAGTAAAATCTGTAATTTCTGTTAACTTAAACTTGGAAGTTTATTAACTTCAAAAATGTGATGTAACTTACTGCCTAAATTTTTTGAGTTCTGCTAACTTATTAGGGTTTTCAGTAAAGGAGATAATTAAGCTGCCCTGTCAATGGTTACCACTGGTTCACTTTCATTGTATGGTAAAGAATTAATATGAAAATTAATAATGACCAGGGACAGAGCAGATTGGACATCCTGCTATCTCCTTTTGTGATCCAAGCAAGAATTCATGCCATATGGGTTTGGAACGACATGGGGAGAGTAAATTAAAGTAATTTTTGGGTAAACAATCACTTTTACATACACTTAATATTCAAAGCTTGATTTGCGTCAGCTCCATTTCTCATTGGCAAACTGAAGGGATGATTTACGTTCATTCACAAATCAAATTTTATGTTGTAGCCAATCATTGTGACTTTAAAAGAATAGTTCACCCAAAAATGAAAATGATCTCATTTACTCACCCATATGGTATCCCGGTTGTGTATGACTTACTTTCTTCTGCTGACCACAAATGAAGACTTTTCAAAGAATTCCTTAGATCCTTTATTTATGGTGCCAAAAGTTTGAAGCTCCAAAAATCATTATAAATTCTCCTCCCTGCTCTGTCAATCTCTATTTTAACTTTCTCATTCTTCTTCTTGTGTTTTAAATGTGCCCCCTACTGGCCAGGGAGAAGAATTTCTAACAAAAATGGCCTTAAATCTGTTCTTAAATCTTGATCCGTTTCTCACCCACACCCATCATATCACTTCTGAAGACATTAACTTACCGGAGTCTTATGAATTACTATTTTGCTGCTTTTGTTTGCTTTTTGGAGTGTCAACATTTTGGCACCTAATCACTTGCATTGTAAGAACCAACAGAGCTGAAATATTCTTCTAAAAATCTTAATTTGTGTTCTGCAAAAAGAAAATCATACACATCTGGGAAGGCATGAGGGTGAGTAAACTATCAGAAAATTTTTTGGGTGAACTGTACATCTTCAACAGAATGACTAAGTTTGCCATATTGACTCCAGGACTGCAAAAGGCACTGTATAGTAAATGCAGTATGAGATACACTGATCAGCCACAACATTAAAACCACCATGTAGGTCCCCTTCGTGCAGCCAAAAACAGCTCTGACCAATCAAGGCTTCCCCAATTAAATGATGTACACAACATGGCCGTCTACATGATCTAAAAGAAAACATGAATCATCAGACCAGGCCACCTTCTACCATTGCTCCATGATCTAGTTCTGATGCTCATGTGCCCATTGTAGGTGCTTTCGGCAGTGAACAAGGGTCAGCATGGGCACTCTGACTGGTCAGTGGCTATGCAACCCCATACGCAGCAAGCTGCGATGCCCTGTGTGTTATGACACCTTTCTACTATGGCCAGCATTAAGTTTTTCAGCAATTTGTGCTACAGTAACTCTTCCGTGGGATCGGACCAGACGGGGTAGCATTCACTCCCCGCGCAAATCAATGAGCCTTGACGCCCATGACTCACTGGTTGTCCTTCCTTGGAGCACTTTTGGTAGATGCAAACCACTGCGCACCAGAAACAACCCACAAGACCTGCCGTCTTGGAGATGCTCTGACCCAGTCGTCTAGCCATTACAATTTGGCCCTTGTCAAATTCGTTCAGATCCTTACACTTGCCCATTTTTCCTGCTTCCAACATATGAAATTCAATAACTGATTGTTCACTTGCTGCCTAATATATCCCACCCCTTGACAAGTGCCATTGTAATGATCTAATCAATGTTATTCACTTCACGTGTTAGTGGTTTTAATGTTGTGGCTGATCAATGTATGTAATGATGTGGGGCACTAACCTTAGCATACTCGATTTTAAGGGTGCAACAGCCTGAGTAGATATCGGCTCCGTTGAGAGAGGCTTTTGCTCTTTGTGCACTCTGGACTGAATCAAATGTGACTTTAGTCAAGGAGAACAACATTTCTTAGATTCAACAGGGGCATATTTTAGGAGGGCCGGCTAATCAAGGAATTATTAGAATATTCACCTTAAACTACAGACTGGGTTTTATCTGATAAAATAAGCCCAATTTATGTTGAAGAAATAAAACCACATTAAGAGAAGACTGAAGTCATTTTGCTTAGGGATATTCAACCATCGCTTGAACTCCATTTTTCCTAAAAATCACGATCCTTTGCACAGGGCCGCAGTTATTACAAATGGTGTAGAGAACGTCCTGCAGACAAGAAATGACAGTGTATCAACAAAAGCACTTATGTTTTTATGTTTGTCTACTTTAAGGTCCATTCATTAAAAATTTATCATAGCAAGGAATTAAGAAATCACGCAATACCATGACAACAATCTTGAGGTTAATTAAATGGGCAGATAGAGACATACAGTTGATGGCTGAATCTGCGCAACATCCCATCACAATATGTCGCCATGGTGAACAATATTGGTACAACTTACCGTGGTAATGGGGTAGATAGGGTTCATGATGGTGAGGAGCAGTACATTGTTAACGCTCCGTGTGTCATCAGAGTCGCTAGGCCTAGAGATTTTCTGACTGGTAGAGTAATTGATGTATGATGGCCGACCAGCGATGTAGATTTGATTACTGTTAGCATATGTCACTGCGTTACTGGAGCCACTCATGTCCTCATACTCCACCAGTGCCTGCCGTTTCTTCGGCATCAACACAACATAACTGAAAGACAATTTGGACATCATGTTAATGCCTCTTGCTGTATAGATTTGCATTTGCTCTATTTCTGCAGAGCTGGATTACAAATTCAATAAAAAGCCAATAGAAAAGGCTATTCTGCAACAAAAGGCGAGTTTGGCTTCCATTGCAATTATGCTCTGGGCTCTATGCTAACATATTTTTTAGGAGCGTTTTTCCCCTTAAGTAAAAAATTTGAGCATTGTCAGAGGTTAGATTTTAAAGAATTATTAAAGAATACAGAAACAAAAGATGCTTGGCACTTGACAAAGCATTTTATCTGATAAACATTTCAAACATTGTTATTTTTAACGTTAATCCTACAGGCAGTATCAAACAACATAAGACCTTTATGGGCATCTAATAAACTAAAAATATATTTATGATATTTCATACTTCCATTTGCCAGAAACAAACATTATATCTGTAATTCTTAACAGATTAGTAGTTTCATGTCATGAAAGATTTAGTATTATCAGTTGTATTTACCTCTGTTAAGCATTGTATAATGCAATAATGCTTAATGTTCATGTTATTTATGAAAGTTACAATATATTTTCTATGACACGCACAAACTACCTCACAATTTTATTGAAGATGCGTTCCTGCGTCCGTATAAGGGATGGGTATATTCAGGTAATTTTGTAGTGGAGTACACTAACCCACAAAAAAAAAAAAACTTGCAATGAATTACTCGCAAATTAAAATGTTGGTTAACCAGGTCAAGAATGACACGTACGTGATATTTAGATTTTGTTTTATTCACAAACATTACCAAGGACGGTTTCAAAATAAGATAACTACTCGATTAGTAGATTACTAATCTTACTTACCTAATCCATATATGCATTTTTTTTTTTTTATTTCTATGAAAACCTGTGCTAGACAGGATGTATTTGACCATTGTGCCACATCTGACGGTTTTCTCAGACTCTTACGCATGAGCACCATGTTTTTACGACATTCGTCAATCAGTCATAATTCAAAACACTGTCCATAATTTTGACTTAAAACTCAAAAATATACACTACTGTTCAAAAGTTTGGGGTCACTTACTCATTCTTTATTTATTTATTTATTTCACATTTTAGAATAATAGTAGTCAGCAAAACTATGGAATAATAGAAATGGAAATATGGGAATTATTTTGTGACCAAAAAATTCAAAATAAATCCAAAACTATGTAATATTTTAGCATCTTCAAAGTAGTCACCCTTTGCCTAGATTTTGCAGACATGTACTCGTGACATTTTCTCAACCAACTTCTTGAGGAATTACCCTGGGATGCTTTTTAAACAGTATTGAAGGAGTTCCCATCTATGTTGGGCACTTATTGGCTTCTTTTCTTCATATTTTGATCCAAGTCATCCATTTCAAAAACTTTTTTTTTTTTTAGGAAATTTTAGATTTGTAATTAAATAAATGTATATGTTTTGGCAGAATAATATTTTGTCTACAAAGTTAATTTCAAACTTTTAAGCATACACCTTCAGATCAAAAGATTTTTAAGATCATGAGAAACATTTCAGACAAGTGACCCCAAACTTTTGAACGGTAGTGTACTTTACATGGTATATCTGCCTGTGTCTTCACTCTCTCTTTGTCTCTGCATTTGCGTGAGAGAGGAGAACTCTCGCAACAATATGAGAGTTAGAAAACAAAACTCTTAAAGAAATGGTCCACCCAGAAATGAAAATTCTCTCATTATTCACTTGTTTTAATGTTTTAATTATCAACTTGTTTCTTGCATAAACCTATCGATTCGCTTCAAAAGACTTTCCTTGATCAATTGGAGTCGCATGGATTACTTTTATGCTGCCTAAATGTGACTTTTGAACTGACAAAGTGCTGGCACCGACCACATTATAAGGAACTGACAGATCAATCATCTTCTAAAAATATTCATGTGTGTTCTGCTGAAAAAGGCATCAGGGTAAGTGAATAATGAGGTAATTTCCATTTTTGGGTAAGCTATTCCTTTAACATTCAGCAGTTCATACAATAAACAGAATACATTTAGTTTAAAAACATTGTATACAAGTACAGATGTTGTGTAGTTGTTTTGATGTTGTTTAGTTAAAAATATTTGATTTGCTTAGATTTTGACAACGGAGTTGTTTTCCAGCAGTAATGTGTAATTAAATAATATGGACGATAATAGTAGAATTACAATAAATTCTCACTTTAAATATTTATATAAATTTAATGCAATGGTTCATTAAAATTAAATTTCATAAAACCTTGACAAAAAAAAATACAGCTTTACATGTATCACACTGGTTTAGCTGAAGTTAATGTATATTTTGAAATGTTAAAGAATGTCTAAATTTAAAATAAAAAGACATCATACATAACATTTATATTTTTCAGTTAACATGCCAAAAATACAGATCTTTTTACATGCATTACATGAGTTACAATCTGGCTTTTGATGAAAACAATTTGGTTATGAATATTTTATAAGTTTAAAACTAAACCGGGTCAAAACTGTCTGTGAATGCAAAAGTTGTGTGCAGAGTAGTACTAAAATAATGTTTCCTGTTAGTCTAATGTCTCACTAGCCACTAGGGGATGTCAAATACACTGTCTGTTTTTGCTGAAATCTCACCCTATTCTGTACGAAGTCTGTCACACTAGCAAATTAAGAAGGGAAAAGGGGCAACAGACTTAAATTTCTTCACACAAATTTAAGAAATTGTTATAACTGAATTAGGATGTAATTCATGCCATAACTATGTCTTTGGTTTCTTAAGGGTAACGTGTAGACAGTGTTGACATGATTTCCCTTTAATTTTCCTTGCACTAGAAATTGCATTTGATGGGTTGGCTTTTATTTATGGCAGGTGCCAATCCTTTTATTCATTACACTGAAATTAATATACTTTTCCCCCAACATTTAAAAATTATTTTCATTCACAGGGTGGACATTACCTTATGGTGCCAAACTCCTGTAGTGCCTCCACCAGGTCAGCCTCTGTAATTCCGTCAATTAGCCCCCTTACATGCACTACAAGAGAGGGCATGGTCTTGTGTGGGTCATCGTAACCCTCCTGCATATAAAAAGGGCAGGGTGAGAGGTTAGGTCAATCCATGCTATAAACAAGATTCCTCATGAATGATAAAGACAAAGAAAATACAATAACTACAATAACAGATTTGGAGTTAAATCAATAACTTAGTATTTTATTTAATTGTACACGTTCGATATGATCAAGTAGCGTATATAGAGATTCACATTAGGGCTGGGTGATAGGATGATGTAATCGGATATCGACGATGTTTTACAAAGATCCGATGCCGATTGCAAACAGACAATGATCGACAAATTTGGGAAAATGGCAAAACCATGGATCTGGGAAGTCACCAAATATATTAAACAGTGGCCAGGGTGTGGAAATAACACCAGCCATCCGCAAAATGCGATGAGGCTGAGTCCAGTCCACAAGCTCCTCGTCCAAATCCGTGTATTTAACGAGTAGGTATTTTTGCTCATCTACCCGCAACAGGCGGGTGACATCTCGGAGTGACACATGACAAGAAATGCTGTTAGTCACTGTAAAGCAGTTCAATGGAAAGGAAGCGGCGAGAACCGTCTTGAAAATGTAAATAATAGTTTAATGAGAAACAAGATAAAACACACACACATGACGAACAGGTCCGTAAACTCTCTCTCTCTCCCGCACCATCCTCTGCAGTCAGCCTTTATCCCTCTCGGAGGCTTGATTAGCCTAACACAGTCACGCGCTTAAAGAAACACACTTTATTATATTTTTAAAAACTGACAAAAGAAAAGCCGTCATTAATAGTGTCTGATTCGCTGTTTGTTCAGAGGCGTGCAGCACAAGCCTGTATTGTGGAACAAGCGCATATAGAGTTCACACTTTTTTATCTATTTAATGAATCTGAAATCTGTTTGCAAGAATAATGTAGTCTCTGAGAATGCTGCAAATGATCTCTGATCATCTCGGGAGGTGCTTTGAGTTAAGTTTGCTTTATTTCCACACAGTTAGCATCCATTGTGAATGCAGCGCTGCAGGTTCAGCAATATATATCTTTGTATTAAAGAAGAAAACACGAAAGTGATTAAATCATAAAGTAATACAAGACATGTTCACCTTCAACCTAAAATTAAGTTCAATTTTATTTTAGACTGCATTATTACCAAAACACAATACAAACTCAAATTTGATAAGAATACACATTTTGGGAACACTAGGGAATTTATTAGGCTTTATTATTAGGATTATTATTATTATTATTATTATTATCATCATCTTTATATTTATGATTGTTTTTAGTTCTTAATCTGCAAGCTATTAGTAATTTTCCACATGGTGTCTTTGAAGGATGCTTGCGTAATGGCAAATGGCGCTGTTGGGGACAGTAAATGTTTAAATAAGGTGTAGTTGCCAATTCATGTGTGAAAATTATTCCTCATGCTCCCTGAATCACTCTTTCACAATTTGAGCCCAATGAAACGGCACTGTCATCCTGAAACATACCTGTGCTGTCAGGAAAGATGGGATAACCTGGTCATTGAGTACATTCAAGTACTGATTTCATCTTATTGCTGCATGACATTGATGAGCCAAGACCTGACAAATTGAAGCAAACCCAGATCATAACACTACCTCCAGAGGCTTGTACATTGGGCACTATGCATGACGGGTGCATCGCTTCATGTGCTTCCAGTGTTTCCCCTAGGTTTACAGGGGAAAAGTAAGCTCTTGTCGCATTGTGCGTGTTGAAATGCTCTTACTTTCACTATTAAACATAGCCCTGAGTTTTACTGTCGATTTTTTACAATGTGACTTTACCAAGTGTTTTTTAGTGTTCTCCATCACGATCATTCAAGATTTTTTTCCGACCACATTTCTTCTGCGAAACTGACAGTTTGCCACTATCCTTACAGGTTTTAATAATGCACTGGACAGTTCTTAACCCAATTCCAGTGATTTCAGCAATCTCCTTAGTTGTTTTCTTTGCTTGATGCAGGCTAGTAATAAACTAATTACTAAAGCTAGTAATAATGCACAAGCTTCTGCTGTGAAAAACTTTTCCAGGAATATACTTGCACTTATGTTCAGGAATTTCTCCTGGTAGACATTTGGATGGTTTATTTTTTTAGTATAATGTGCCAGGTTCGTCATGATAATAGTTGTTTTTTTAATATTCCAGGGCGGTATAGGGCACAGATGTGACGATGTTAGGATATCCACATTTATGTCCATGTTCTCCAAGTGTGGTTTTATGCAAATTCCAAAAGGACTGATGTACCTTGGTCTGGCTTCATACAGGTGTGAATGTTGAGGATGAAAGACTGCTGGGTTACTTTCATTAGCTTTTAGTGTAACTGCATAGTTAAGGGACAATTTCAGACTTCTGTTATATAGTGATGGTTATCTTGCTTCCATCTACAAGCTTTGGATTAGAGAGGTCCTAAATGCTCCTAGTGCAAGTCTCAATCTTGTATGATGTACGGTGTCCAACATTTTAATATAGGACTTCCTGGCAGATCCATAAACTGTGCTCCCATAGTCCATTTTTGATCGAACATGTGTCCTATAGAGTCACAAGAGTACTAAACAGAACAGTTTTTTCTGCTATTTCAATCAGTATATTGGTGAATTTCTTTATCGGATCTTGATATTCTTGCCAGTCTATGTTGAATTTATCATAAAAGTTTTTGGAAATTATACCAATTAGCTTTTTTTAAATTGCCATCTAGAAATGTCTTGTATATATTCTTCAGTAGATGTTATAATCAGTGGGTAATGATCACTTCCACAAATCCTTCCATACTTGCCATGAAAAGTAAATTATTTTTTCAGGTTCACACAAAGTTAAATAAATAGCGGAGTATGATCCATATTCTGGATGCAAATATGTGCTTGAACCATCATTTAATAAGCACAAATCATTATTGTACACAATATTGTAACCTCTATTGTTCTGCCTTTGGTATTTGTATGTTTACCTCCCCATAATGTGCTCTGGGTATTAAAGTCACCCATCAATATGTAAGGAGATGGTAACTGTTCTACCATTTTGTTTAGTTCTTGTGTTGTCACTGAGGAATCAGGGGTATATAAATAGAGCACATAGTTATGACTTTATGAAGAGTTAAGACGTACGGCTACCACTTGCAGGTTCGCATTTACTGGTATATGGCTCTGGATTATGTCATGTCTTATTTATATTGCTGATCCACCAGATGGATGTTGTATTTTTTGCCAAAAGTATAATAGATATTATACTTTTTGAAAAGTAAGTTGACTATCTATTGTTAGATGGGTTTCCTGGAGGCAGAAGGCAATGGGATTCAAAATAGCTGCAGTTCTGAAAAGTTTGCCTTAAATCCTCGACAGTTCCACTGAATTATACGATTCTGCATTTTCAAGTAGGTAAGACAAGTATCTGCCCTTTACCTTTGGATTTTGGAGACAAGCTTCCACTTCGGGAATTTGTAGTCTCTGTCATTTAAAAATCGTTATTCTTGAAACATTCAGTTTGTGTTTTTCTTTCTTGATTCGCTTTTGTTGACTGAGTTTTTGTATTTTGTGGTGTCTTTTTCCCCTCTCGAGGACTGGTTGTGCTCATTTGATGATCTTTCTTCTTCCTTGGCTTGGGTTTGATTTGTCATTATTTGACATTGTGTTCCTTGACTCTTCTTTTTGATTGGGTCGGAAGTTATGTTGCTGACATTTTGTGGTTTCTCACTGTTCACCCAGGTCAAATCAGTCTGGCAATCAGTGGTGCTCATGGTTGGTTTCACCACAGAAGCATATGTTTTCCTTCGGTTAAAGGATGGGGGACTCCTCAAACTTTTTCTGTGCTTCAAAGTAGCTGTTCCTTTTAACATTTTATTCTCTGAATTTCTTTTTCCTTTATCCAAATCGGACATTCTTTTGTTGAGGCTAGCTGATCAATTGCTATATTTTGGTGGTCTTGAACACCCTGGTTCATGTCCTTCTCCAGTTGCAGCAGATTCCTTTTCTTTTGCAGAAAACAGAACTGTGGCCAAATTTTTGACAGTTGTAGCATCTAAATGGGTTTGTAATAAAAATATTGACCGGTACCACTCACATATCCAATTTGGATCCTCTCCGAAGATTGGGATTCATTAAAGGTAATAATATAAGTGCCCCTCTTAATTATCTGTTCTTTTTTGATTATGATCTCTTGACATTCGTTACACCCTGTTGAGTTAATTCTGATGCTATTTCAGCCTCATCCATATTGTGTAACTCTCTAGTGCGTATAACTCTTTTATTCTTGTATGATGGGTGATAAAATGCCTTTATTGGTACATTTGCCAGCATATTTGCACGCATGATGTTTTCAGCACGGCTTTTCTTGGAGCATTCTACTAGGATTTGTCCGGATCTTAGCTTTTTAACATCTTTAACTGTTCCTGCTATGCCTGAAATGCCTCTGTATTGCAAATGGAGACAATTTTGTAAGTGGCATGTCTGTTATTTTTTTATTCTAGCAGTATAAATTTCTGCCAATTTACACCCAGTATCTGATTCATCATCCAATATTTGTTCTATCATCCATCTTTTTTTTTTGTTAGCCATTATTGAATGTTTAAATTTTCATTACTCCTGCTCCTCCTCCCACCTCAGAGCCCAACAGGGGGTGCACAGAGCCACGGTTCTCCTCCAGTAATTCACCAAGGACACAGGGGTGATATACTTGCGCAAAAGGAACAAGAAATTCATTTTACTCAATTGACCCTAAGCCAAAGCCCTTTCGGGTACATCTTGACTAGCCGATTGATTGGTCCGTGTCCTTCCAACCTCCCGTCTATTTGAATTCAAAGCCAAAGTATTGTGTTGGATCTGAGTCAGCCGCAGCATACACATTCCTCAAATACCAGGTTCTCGTCCTCGTCGGGTTGCAGCTTACGGCAAATAAGTCGCCCCATTTAACGCCTCTTACAATCAGCAAGGGTGTGCAAGGGACCTATTCTACCCTGGGTCCCTACAGGGGTTGTTGCCAGCTAAAACAAATTAGTCACTGCAATAATGATCCAATCATAGGCCCTTAAGTATCTGCTTCTTTAAATCCAAACAGAGTATACTCGTATATACACACACACACACACACACACACACACACGTCAGAAGTTTACATACACTTTTAAATAATAAACATTTTAACTACTCATTTAACATTAGCAAACTAGTTTTGGTTAGTCATTTAGGACATCTACTTTGTGTATGATAGGGCTGCCCCCTAATAGTCGAATAACATTAATCTATGAGAAGGTATTACCACTGGTTGGACATTAGGTGGTACTATGGGGTCATTTTCGTTAAGCAGATTTAGGGTTAAGCCTACACAATAAAGCAAGGTCCGTGTATCTTTTGGTCATTCGATTTTCCTTTTAGAATCGGGTATTAAAAAACAAAAAACAAGTGGCTATTTGATTTTTGTTTTAAAATACAAACATGTAAATTAAAATACAAAGCGTTTTTCTTTTTCAGTGTCAAGAAGGGATGAGTGATATTTTAAAAAAAATTTTAGTTTCATTTTCTATTTCGGATAACAAAAAATAAAATTACTTTAAAACAGAAACTGAAAAAGGCCCGTTTGTTCATATTCCGAGACCGGATGTGGTCATTTACGTGACAAGAGCGCCAAGTTTGACAGGGTGCCGGTGTTGCTTTAGCCCAGAATAAAATGTCTTTAGAACCTTACTCGGTTATGATTTTAGACATGGCAAAACAAGGCCTGTCATCCACAGAAATCACACAGACTGTCCGCTAAAGTTAGACAACACCTCCACTAACTTTAATGGGGTTAAAGTTAGGCTAGCCTCACTAAAATATTTGTATGATTTTTGTGTGTGGCATGTTTGCCTTTTACGGCTGCAGCAGGTGAACTGAACCTGGAAAATGCGACTTTTTTTCTGCAGATGTTCTTCTTCCCTGAGAGAGACTCTTTTATTGTTTCGGAAAACGACGTATTGCTCCATGTCCATGTATCACGCTCAATTACACAGCACGTACTTTTTTCTTTTTTTCTACACAGCTCCGTCCTCATTGGCGCTCTTGTCACGTAAATGACCACATCCGATCTCGGAATATGAACAAACGGGCCCTTTTCGTTTCTGTTTTAACGTAATTTTATTTTTTGTTATCCGAAATAGAAAATGAAACTCAAATTATTTTTAAAATATCACTCATCCCTTCTTGACACTGAAAAAGAAAAACGCTTTGTATTTTAATTTACATGTTTGTATTTTAAAACAAAAATCAAATAGCCACTTGTTTTGTTTTGTAATACCCGATTCTAAAAGGAAAATCGAATGACCAAAAGATACACGGACCAAGCAAGATGCCTCGATTTCAAACTATGAACTTTATTTTTTTTTTTTTTAATTAAAACGAAACTGGAAAAAATTAAGCGCAATTAAAATGTGTTGTTCCTGGTTTTACAGATGGTTTTACAACAGTTGTGAACACACACACACACACACACACACACACACACACACACACATACATATACATCATATATATTTTGATTACTTGTGCAGCCTGGGTGACTTTATGCCACTCCTAGCGTAAAAATTCAAGCATCTCGTCTTTGTTTTATCACACTGCAGAGGTTTTCAATGGGGTTCAGGTCTGGAGATTTTCTGGCTATGACAGGGTCTTGATCCAGTGGTCCTCCATCTACACTAGTGCTGCACGATTAATCATATCGCAATCGCGATGTTAGCCTGTGCGATCATATGACAGCAAAATGCTCCAATTTTATTAAATAAAATAAAAGTGCATGTGTGGACGTGTCAGCCCATTCTCTCTGAGAGCTGTTTGCCCATTTTCTACAAAGCTAATAAAAAGATGACCAGTCTATAATGATGACACACGAGATGAGAGGAGCGCTGCAGCTCAAATGTCTGATAGAAACACAGATCACAGCATGGCGATATGTCTTTATTTCATCCTGAATTAAGCTTTAAATAATACGGGAGTGTGGCATGTAAATAAGCACAAACTCCAAAACTGCCATTCTCTGTGTGGTAAGAGCCACTCCAACCAGTCGCGGAAGAGACTCAATCTGAGAGGGAGTCGAGACCGGGAGAGATTTAAAGTTCCGCCGGCTGATGCACACTCTAACACGGAGACGCTCGTCACTCACCCCCGCTGTCTGCAGCTCGCAACGTCATCATCATGAGATCATCATGATAAGATCAATCTTGTGTGAAAAATAACACTAACATAACAACAACAAATATAAATGTGTTTTGGATAGACAAGATTGACAAATGCTTATCAATAATACTCTTATGGCTAAAATGTTTACAGTGTTCAGTGACTAAAATATCAATATGACTAAATGTTACTAAAATGTCAACAGATTTCATTGACTAAAACTGCATAAATGCCATCAGACTTTGTCAAACAAAACAACTAAAACAATAATTAGAAATAGGATATGGTGACTAAATATGATAAAAACTAAAAAGGACATTTGACACAGGATTAAGACTAAGATTAAATAAAAAAAACAGATGACAAAATTAACACAAGTATTCAGTTGATGGGTCATTAGGAGTGTATTAATGCAAAGCCAACATTTACGCGTTTTAACATCACTATTTTGATTCAGTATGGTACCACCTCCGCCTCATTTTGAGCCAGGAAAAACCCTGGTTATATGGCTATATTTCGACTTAAAGATAACCGACACTGAGCAGAGAGGTACTGTGCAAAATTAAAGTTCCTACATCACGTGGCAACACGACAAAATTATATCAGCTCCTGAAACAGCACAGAGAAAAGAAGAAAAGTGAGATTTCAGAAAATGATCCAAACACTGGACAAGAACAACAACCGTTTTAGTGGTTTGATTGAGTGAACCACACTTTTATATCCAGTTTCCGTTTCAAAAGAGTTTATACAAAGTACATGTTACATCATGCTTAAATGTCTTATTTTCATGGAAATTTGTATGTTCTTATTTATTGTTCTATTTTATTTAAGTGTAATATTGAGAAAATAACAAGTTTGCAGTAATCCAAAGATATTATTTAATTTTTAAAAAATATTATTTTAATTTGAAAACACTGCATTTATAGTGGTTTTTGTTGCTAGTTTGTATGTTTGAGTTGAGAAATACACATTTCAGCATTATCAGTAATCTATTTGTGCATTTTCCTTGATAACCAAGCAAGATGACTCATGATACCATTTGTTTATTATATCGCAAGTTGCAATATTAGCCTCAATAATCGCAATATGACATTTCCCCCAAATCGTGCAGCCCTAATCTACACCTTGATTGACCTGGCTGTATGGCATGGAGCATTGTCCTGCTGGAAAAAGTGATCCTCAGAGTTGGAAAACATTGTCAGAGCAGAAGGAAGCAAGTTTTTTCCAGGATAAAATTGTATGTGTCTTGATTCATGCACCCTTCACAAAGATGAATCTACCCAATTCCAGCTTTGCTGGAGCACCCCCCAGGTCATCACCGATCCTAACATCACAATGCAGTAGAACTACGCTAAAAATACTAGCCCATGAGCCCCACACGTGCACACAGATCTGCGCATCACCAGTCCATTCTGAAGCGCACATAGACCATGTTTATCTGTATTTAATCGCAGCCTTTGGCAGGTAAATAATCATATCTCCATTTTGATGTTATTTTTTATACAGCCCTGAAGGATTGTGAAATTAGTCTACTGATGCACTCTATGAAATTTAATGGCCAAATAAGAGGCTCTATAAATAATCTAATAATAATAATATAAAAAATAATCACTATATTAACAATATTGTTGAATTTCTGAGCTGCTTGAATTTTTGTGCCATGAGTGGCATAAAGTCACCCAATAGCAATATGAAAGACTGGTAGAGAGCATGCCAAGACACATGAAAGCTGTGATTGAAAATCAGGGTTATTCCACCAAATATTGATTTCTGAACTCTTCCTAAGTTAAAACATTAGTACTGTGTCATTAAAAAATGAATATGAACTTTCTTTGCATTATTCGAGGTCTGAAAAATGTTTTTTTTTTTTTTTTTTTTTTTTGTTATTTTGACCAGTTGTAATTTTCTGCAAATAAATGCTCTAAATGAGCTGTATATATTTATTGCTTGCATATTATAAACTACTATGCCTGGTATTTTGCACAACAATAATGATCATCTGATACTCTCATATTTTGTACCTTTGATAAATTCTTACCTCATTTCCCATCCATTTACATCCTACCTCAGTGCCTATTGCACCATAATGTGCACTTCTGGTTAGATGCTCACTGTATGTTTACTGCTCTGTAAAATTACAATAAAGCTGAAACTAATCTAATCTTTATCAATTTCATTGGGCATTTCGGTAATTATTAAAAATCAAGAGGGTGTAACAAATAAGGAATCAGACTAGTATTATTGTAATGAACCTCGCATTCTTCTGAATGAACTGAAACACAAAGGATGAGACCATACAACCCAGGGTTAGGTTTCACAAACAAGCGGAATACGTTCTAATTTTTTTTTAATCAGCAACATTAGCTAATCTGCTGAATTAATAATTGTCTGTTTAAAAACTGTCCGCTTTTTGCTGATCTGCATGACTGCACAATGAATGAAACGGGTCCGAACAGCACATTTCTGTCTGTATCGGATCCGGTGAAGGACATATGACGTCATATAGACAATTACAAGATCATTTCCAAAATAGTTGCATAATAGGTTACAATATCCTCCACAATCATATCATTTTGTTATAACAAACAGTCTTAATAGAGCGTTAGCTAATTGGCTAGCCAGGTAGCGTCACGTCTTTAAACAGGATAAACGCGTTTTTACTCGAAAAATAACATCTGGCTCTACAAGCATGCAAACGAAAAAAAATTAGATTACCGTGGCCATTCCGTCGCTCTCTGTTTTCTGTCTTTTTGTTGCTCTGCCTCCGTCGCCGTAATAATGGCCAGCCGCAGCAGCCATGTTGTCTCGAATGAAACGTTATAAAATGGAACGCGCTACTGCTGCAGCTACGGCAACCCGCAGGAGGTAAAGAAACGTTTCATGGGAACGGCTGTATCTGAAAACTTGAAGAGCTGCCTACCTAGACGACATTTTGAGGCATCATGCATTCGAATGCACCTGGTGGCCAAAAGTTATTCCTGCACTGTAATATATACGTACATATATATACATACACATATTTATTTATATAAACACACATATTTTTTTATATATATATATATACACACACACACACAGTATATACACATATATACATACAGTACTGTGCAAAAGATTTAGGCACTTGTGGAAAAACTTTCAAAGTGAGGATTTCTTAAAATTCTCTTAAGACATATTATCATCATACAAAGTCCAGTAAACAGAGAAAGAGCTAAATCAATATTTGGTGTGAACACTTTTGCCTTCAAAACAACACCAATTCTCCTACTTACACCTGGGTAGTTTTTCTTGGTTGTTGGCAGACAGGATGTTCCAAGCTTCTTGGAGAATTCGCCAGTTATTTTATTTATTTAGGCTGTCTCAAATACTCATCTCTTTGTGTAATCCCAGACATACCTGATTTTCAGTGAGGGCCATGCCATCTGTTGCAGGGCTCCATATCTTCTATTCTTTTTGCAAAAGGATTGTTTGGGAGTATAAAATGTATATTTCCTATTGACACACTAAAGCAGCAGATATAACCATCTTAAGACAAATGTTTTTGTGAAAAATCATACGTGCCCAAGACTTTTGCACAGTACTGTATATGGTTAAATTTTCAATTAAAAGTGGCAGTTACAGGAAGAAATGTAATGCCTGTACAGCATTAACTGATTTTGTGTGTGTAACAGCCTACTTTAACTAGTTTTGACTCTTAAAATATAATGTAATGACATTCACCATAACAATACAGGTGGCACATGGTTCACAAAAATGTAGTTACTATATACGTTGTATCTAGGCTATACAAGGCTAAAACACCAGAGTAACATACATGGCATTAAACATTAGCGGAACAAAATAAAATGAAACCAATCTCAATGAAAAACAAAATGTGATATTAAAAAAATGTAAATTCTAAATTGTGATATCATACAACTCGCATGAAGTTTTACTATTGTTCATTGTACTTTCAGCGCCTAAATCACATATAGCCCTTTTAAAATCTGTCGATCACTGTGTATATGGTAAGGTGACTTGTAGTTCAATTTATGGAATGATTGTTTGATTCAAAAATCTAATGGAATCAAAACATTAACAAATCTTACGATGAAGTACCGGAAAACAGCTGTACACACACAAGCCTGGGAATTGTATCCTATACAATTGTTAAACGGACATGACAGTCAGTCAAGAGTGCAATCATACCTCCTTACTAAACGTTGCACAAAAACTTTTTAATCCATGTTTTAAACAAGTTTGCTGCCAATTTTAGGTTTGAATGTATAGTATATGCATGGACAACATTTACAAATTAAGTTCCTAACAAAGTCCCCCTAATGAAAAAAAAAAAAAAAAAAAACAACAGGTCAGCAACACCACACACAGAAACAGTTGGGTTTGTTTAAAGCTTTACTTTATTAAAAAGATCATTGCCATTTTCAATGTAAAAAAAAAAAAAAAAAATTATATATTTTACACCAAACAAAATAAAAAATTAAATCACAGCATATACTCTTTCATCTCATACAATACACTGGCTAATCACAACACCGCTCATTCACCACCTTACCTACAATCATTGACCACAGGACATTTGGCTCAACACTGAAATAAAACAATGGAGCTTAAAATCCTTTAAGAGTCTGATAATAATAATAAAAAAAAAAAAAAAAAAAAAAAAAAAAAAAAAAAAAAAAAAAAAACACGACAAGAGGGATACATGAAGAAAATGACAAGCCTTCATGAGATGATAGTGATGCTTTTACAAGGTGTAAGGAGCTTTGTCAACATCAAAAAAAAGAGAAGAGAAAAACAAACAGGTTGGTAGCTACAGTAGAACAAGGATTGAAATAATGGGGGAAATAATATACATATCAGCCCTGAGGCAAAGGTGGGGAATGGAAGTGAAATATCAGTAATCAGATCAGTCAGCATCTGGGGTTGGGCTTCTCCTTGGGCTGGCAGACCTGGAATGACTAAGACACACACTGTCAGCATCTACACATTCACTGTACATATACACAGAAGCACATTTCAGACATTTACCTTTCTTTCTTATGACTGACTGAACGAGACCGAGATCTGGATACACTACGTTTCCTTTGTCTGGAACCAGAGCGTGAACGGGAGCGACTTAAAAAGAAACAATGAAGATTTAAAATGAGAAGTCATGTTAAATTACAGAACTTCATTTCATATGTGTGTGAAGCCCAGGTAATAAATGCGGATGGGTAAAATATGGATCCTTCACCTGTCTCTACGGACAGGTGTTCGGGACCTGGATCTTCGGACAGGGCTTTTCGACCTGCGGACAGGGGAACGAGAGCGCCGCACAGGCGTTCTGGAGCGGGCTGGAGAGGCAGATCTAAACAATAGAAGTTAAATGTTTAAGCAGCTACCTAGAGACCAGCAAGAAAGATCAATTACAAAACTGACACAGGGACACATACCATAGACAGTGTGCCGCAAAATCACTGTGTAAACCCAATGTAGTACATAAAATTGCTTCAATTAAGAGTAGGTGGACTGAAAGCACAACTTACCTGCTTCTGCGTTTTGAGTATGAGGGTGAACGGTACCTCCTGTGAAAGAGGAAAAATATCATGAAATTACAACTGCTGCAAGATCCTTTTCAAACACAGCTGGAGCAGTGCAAGGTCTTACTTTTCATTGCTACGGCTACGAGAGCGGTACCGCCGGCCACGAGATCTGGACCGAGAGCGAGATGCTGACCTACATAAAAAAAAAAACAGCACAAAATGGGTTAAATCAAACAGAAATATTAACAACCTTTCATCACAGGGGTCAAGTAATAGTGGAATGGAAATAAAAAGAGTCGATACATCAACGTTTACCTGCTGCGTCGGCCACGCCTCTTATTGAAGCGATAGCAGTCGTAGGCATAATGGCCACTCTCTCCACACTGGTAGCATCGGTCATTTGGGTCAAATTGCCTGCGGTTGGGACGCCCAAAACGGGACTTTCTAGACATACCAGTAGACAGCTCAACTCTGACGCGGGCTCCACAAAGCACCCTGGAATATTATAGATCACAAGGTTAATAGTTCCTCTCAGTCAACCAATAAACCAAAGAGATGTGCCCATATTGTGACCCAGCTGTTTATGCAACCAAGACCGCTCATGATAGTCCTGTTTTTTTTTTTCTTCAATAACTGAACTCAACAACAGACTATATTTAACTTGAATCCAGGAAAATGCCATATAAAGTTGGGGCCTTTGTGAGCGGAAAGAGATCAGTGATAAACCGCCGACACTCACCCCTGCTTCCTGAAGAGGTCAGGGGGTTAAATGTGCTGCAGTAGCATCATGGGAAATGTACGCAGGTAGAACTCAAGTTGACTCACTTTCCATCCATCCCCTTTACGGCATCCTCTGCATCTCTGGCATCCTCATACTCTACGAAGGCGAAACCTGGTGGGTTTCGTGCGACCCATACACTCCTCAGTGGTCCGTAGTAACTGAAGGCTCGTTCAAGTTCACCTTTGGCTGCACCGTTGCCAAGGTCACCAACATAGACCTTACAGTCAGAGGCGCGAGAGGAACTTCGGGATGAGTAAGACATCTTGCACCTGTAATGTGGAAAAATGTATTTAAAAGAGAAAAAAATAAATAAATTGTAAACTATTGCCTCCACTACAATTAAAAGGTACTGTGCATCAAAAATAGTCACAAGCAACTGATTGCCCTTTAGCATCCAATTAAATAAATGGTTAAGAATGTTTAAATTTGAAGTTTTCCCACCAAGTCTAAATATCTCAGTATCTAGAGTGCATCTTCATTCAGCAGTTCTGCAGTAAGCAATTTGGTCTTTACGTTTATGTTGTGCAGTCCTGCATGAGCAAAAAAACATCTCAGCTCAGGACCACTTTTTCCCTCATCATGGTGACACATCGAAATCGGGAAACCTAAAAGATGTGAGACTGTTACACCAATGTTACTAGACGATGTACACTTAAATATTTGACTAAATCAAGAGCTTGTGTTTTGGTGTCTGTAATATTCGCTGAAACAACTGAACCACGGCCATGACTGATCGATCAATCACGTCCATCAATACAAGTACGACTCAAGCGTTGTCCACGGAAGACTTACTGCTTAGGGCTTATAAGCATAACACATGTAAAAATGTAGCAAGTGGTTTGGATGTTAGCCACTAAACAAGTTTAACGCTATTTATAAGTGCGAAGGAGTAGCAGGCCGCTCTTTGTTTGGCACGTTTCGCATTAATCGTTTCACCTACCGAAACAAAGACCTGCCAGCTGGCACAACAGTTAAAAACACGAGCTCCCGTACAAGATTTCGGAAAAAGCGTGAAGAGCGTACGCGTTAAAATAACATCAGATAAACAAGACTGTCTCCCGCACGCGGACTTACAATGTGTGACTCTACGTCCTCGGTTCCGTGCGAGGGCGCGTGGACGTCTTCTTCTTCCGGTTGATTAAAGGCGCTTCAACCAAACCTTGACCGACATGAGAAAACAGCTCATGAATGCAATCAAAATCAGATTCGCTAAAATGGCAGTAATTGAGTTCTAAAATTCCATTGCTGCTTCTGAAAATATTAAACTACAAAAGAGCTCTTACCAGCTCTCTTATCTTAAGCGCCTTTTATCCCGGAAGCAGCCTCGCTGATTTCTTTTCTCTCACTTTCCATGGGGGAGGGGCGGGACTTTAATGCCTAAAGATGATTGGCTCTTGCAGATGCCACTCAAACTAAAGGCGCGCTTTCTACCGGGATTCCAAACGCTGTTGGTGCTGTTCGGTTGAATATCACGATAACAAGTTCAGGTTATATTTCATCCCCAAAATAAAACGAAACAATAATAAATAAATACATTTTGAACAAGGAAAATTAAGCGTATTTTAGGGTGACTGAGATTTTTGCACAGTCACTGCTGCATAGCACAATGTGTTAAAGGGATTGTTCACCTAAAATGGAAATTATGTTAGCTGGGTTTCCATCCAAAATGTCTCTCTTTTCTTTCTTTCTTTTTTTCTTTTTCTTTTCTGAATATTCCACTAAATAAAATGAGAATGATTGCGCGTTTCCATCCACTGTGTGATGCGCATTATCTTGAGGGGGCCTGGCTTGTCATGATGGAGCTCGTTGCTTTGGAGAGAGTTAATTGTGGTGCTGGACATCGTTTTATCATATGCTGCCTGAAGACACCGAAGAATGAATGTAATAATATCTCATGAGGGCTCAAATGGCTGCTATGCCAATACGCCCCTCCGTTACCTACAAACGCTCGCGCTCAAAACGTCTAGATGTGAGTTAAGCTTTCGAATGTAAAGGCTATATGCAGGAAGAATTGGGTCGGATTTTTTTAGATGGGCCAGTCACGATGGCATAATGCCATCGCGCTTTACATGCACAATGGTAAAAACACACACGTCATGTTTTCCATCACCTTAATGCGCATTTTAACTAATGCGAAACTCTAGAATAGAAAATCCACCTCTTCCTGTGCATCTATATGCGAATTTAGAAAGTTTGTTCGCATATCAAGCATTTCCATTCAGGACAGAGTCCTGCACGGGTTCGGGTACCCGCGGGTACCCGACGGGTGACCCGCAAATTTTGGTCAAACGGGTGAAAAATATCCAACTGTGTCGGATACGGATGCGGGTCGGGTCGGACACGGGGAAACGCGGGTCTAAACACGGGTTCAAAACAGTCACGTGCAAATGTAAAAATAAATGCATATTTTTAGGAACACATCTACAAAACTATGCCTGCCCTGTATTTCAAGTTGATAAAATATTTGTTTTTAGTTTATTTGAGCCCGCGCCCTCCCATGAGTCTCTAGGCCTAACGTTACAGCACTTTTAAAAAATCACACAACCACTCGAACTGCTGCATGAGTCGTCTAGATGGATAGTGAGGAGTTGAAAAAAAAATAGGTAGCTAGAGGAGATTATAAAGTTGTCGACAATACTTCATCGAAACTCAAGTCAAGTGTGTGGGAGAAATTTGGAGTCATCTCTGATGAAGAAAGTAACATTGTGAAAGGCTTTGCTGCATGCAAAACCTGCCTTAAAGTTTTCGTGTTCGATAGCCGAAAATATGGAACTTCGTCGCTGAGGAAGCACGCAGATACCTGCAGTAACAAACCGAACACCAGTTCTATCGAACAGTATCTTTCAAAGGGGACAGAACTGAAGGTGCCTCGTAGAGATGATAAGGACACCATAACCAGGCTGTCTGTGAACTTTGTATGCAATGATATTAGACCCTTTGATTGCAGTACACGGCGAGGGATTTTTTGCATTAGCACAAGGGTTGATAGATGTTGGTGCTCGGGCTGGTCGTGTGGATGTTAAACAACTACTGCCTGACCCTACGACGGGTTCTCGTAGTGTTAACAAATATGCAGAGGAGATTCGCCAAAAACTAATCCCAAAACTTAAAATGCAGTTGGAGGGGAGTAATGGAGCTGTTACATTGGACATGTGGACTGACGATTACAGAAAAAACGGTTACCTTTGTGTTACTCTGCACTACATTAACAATAAGTGGGAGCTTATCGAACGAGTGCTGTGTACCTCTGAGTGGGACAGTTCACTGCGTAAAACGGCTGACAACATTAAACCAGCCATCATCAGCGCATTGCGTAAATTTGGCATTGATGAATTCTACTCCAAACTCGTGTATGTGACAGATAGGGGCGCAAATATTGTTGCAGCCCTGCGTGCAGTGACCAGATTGAGCTGCGCTGCCCATATTTTTAATACTGTCCTGTACACTACATTCAAACCGTCCCAGGAGGATATGTATGGGGAAGAAGTAACTGCAATGATTGACTCGGCCAAGTCACTGGTGACATATTTCAAGCAGACCAACCTCCAGGCTCGGCTGAAAAAGACTCTTAAAAACTCTGTAGAGACACGTTGGAATTCCCTGCATACAATGCTAGAGTCTATCAGCAGTCAATATGAAGACATCCGCACACTTCTGGAAGAGCGAGGGGAAGTTGACCGCCTCACAAATTTGGATGAAGAGGTCCTCTCCGACTTTGTTGCATTCCTGGAGCGATTTAAGGAAGCCACTAAAGCGTTAGAGGCATCGAAAACCCCGACCCTCCATCTAACCATTGTTTGGTATGAGCGCATCAGACGCCACTTGCGAGCTTCTTCAAATGATAGCATGACCATTTCCTCACTGAAGGAGAAATGCCTCAGTATCCTCCAGGACAAGTTCGAAATTCATCGTTTGCACAAACTTGCAATGTTCCTGCATCTAAACTAAAAAGTATGAAGCTACTTGCTGCTGACAGTGAAGTGGCAAGCGTGCACAGTGAGATGCGGCGCCATGTGAAAGGTCAGTATTAATGCAACACAGCCACAGGGGAAAAAAAAATATATTTTTTTTAAATAACATTTGAAAACCTGTATAAACTGAACACCAAATAATATTAACTATTGAGAGGTTCTTGAAAAATGTCACAAAGAAACGGCAAAAGTAGCCTAATGATTATTGAATAGGCCTATGTCAAATATAGCCAGGAGACAGAACAGTCTGTTTTCTTTCGTTTTGAAATTTGTTTTGTTTTAAAGTACACATTTCAAGCTTTCTATATATTTATCAGGTCTGTGATGCATGTAGCAGTATAGCTTATACGCTGAGTTTCGTTAATTTCCAGTTCATGCGCCTTTGCCTCCGCTCCGTGTCCTGATGCCTGCTATTACTTCTTATTTATTAAATTCAGACAATTGGTTATAAAACATTGATTCAAATTAAGATAAAATTAATACAAAACGAAATTCACTTTAAAGAAATGCTTTATACAATACGAAACTTAATGAAGTGGTCAATAACGTCTGCCCACTCTGTCTCCCGACATATTGCACAAGTTATGATCTTATAGGCTACTATGCATTTCACGCCTCATATAATCAACATGGATGAAATAATATATAAATATATATAAAATTGTGAAACTAAATGTTTTCTTTAATGCCTAGCGCCTACCACACGTAGGCCTAATAACCTACAGTAGCCTACCCTAAATAATTTCTATGTCGGAGTGGGATTTGAACGAAAGAAAAATGATTTGCCACCTAAAAGTTACAGATTTTTTTGTGTCACACGTAGGCATTGTGTATTTCCCTCATATTAAATATAAAACGCATGTGTAGACTGATATTTTTCCTTTATTAAGGGAGTATGGATGGATATATATAAACAGACGTTTCCATATATTGGTATTAAATGCATTTTCATTTATAAAATGCAGTTTTGACTGCAAATGTCACGTCCATAAAATTTTTGCAATATTTGTTTACATTTATTATAGACCTTAAGGATAAGCGTGGAAGAAGTCCTGAGGAGGAGCAGTGCCATGGTGCACCACCCCCCACCGGAGAAGCGAGTTCGAGTGTCGGCGGACACTTTATCTGACGTGGAAGATTCCAGTGATGAGGGCCCGCAGTATCAGGACGAAGTGGCTGCTTACATCGATCACAAATCGCCAAAAGATGACCATTTTGACATTTTGTCATGGTGGCAAGACCATGCTCACCTTTTCCCTAATATTGCCCAGATTGCGAGGTCTATCCTCGCCATCCCTGCATCCAGCGCTGCAAGTGAGCGAGACTTCTCTTGTGCTGGACGTTATCCAAGAGCGGAGGAGTCAGCTGAAACCGTCAACAGTGGACGATGTGCTTTTTTTACACAGCAATTTAAAACACCACAGATAGGATCTAATCACCTCGCACTGGATTCATAAACGGGACAGTTTCACGTCTCAGCCCTAATTGTAAGGCTGTTTATACCTAGTTGCCGGTGTATAGCGTTTAGGATTCGCATACAACTTTTCTTTCATTTAAAATTATCATAGCCTACACTGTTTGTTATTGTCTAATTTAAAACTGTTAAGTAGGCCTATGTGTGGTGTTAAATTTTCTGATGTGCTAGACGAAATTGCATTGTTTTGTGGTAACCTAGCCATGTTCTGTATAGGCTATCGGCTTTTTGACAGCTTCGGCTGTTGTCATTGTCTTAAGGCAATCCGCCAAAGGCAATAAAAATTTGAAAAAAGTGTGTCTATAATGTGATTGGCTAAACTGATTTTATTTCGGGTGCGGGTCGGGTCTCGGTTCAATTTTAAGCGGATCGTGTCGGGTTGCGGATTTTAATTAGGCTAGTGCTGCTGTCGGAAAACGGGTCGGATGCGGTTTTAAGCACTGCGGGTACGGGCGGGTGCGGATTTACAAAATCGGACCCGTGCAGCTCTCTGATTCAGGATAATTTATGCGCAATTTTCGAAATGCGCATCAAAATAGTTGGATGGAACGCAGCTCACACTCATGTTGTTCCAAACATCAAATGACGTTCCTCTGTGGAGCACAAGATTAATTTGAGGCAGAATGAAAGCCAGAGTTACCATTCACTTTCATGGAAAACGATGCAAGGAAAGTGAATGTAACATTCTGTCTACAGGTCGATTTATTGTTGGTTTGCATTTATAGTTCTGCGATTACAGAGACAAACAGCTAATTATGCATTCATAGATAAACAAATGTAATGTAATTCGTGGATTCAAAAGCATCGTAGTTTTTGAGGGCCGTAGGTCTGGACCTCGGTAATTTCTTCATATTCAAAAATAAAATGTGATGCTATATACAACTGCATAAAAATGAGTTGATAACTCCTTTGAGTGTCTGCATGCATGTATAATTTAGTTTGGGCAGTTGGACAGATGATTTAATGTCAGCAAATACTACAAGAGTGTTATGAAATGGAGCTACCTGAAGCTGTGCAGCGCATTTTGCCGGGCAGAGCAGATTAAAAACGGGCTAATTTGACTAATCTGACCAAAATGCTCTGCGCATGCGACGTGCTGTCCCACAGTGAGTCATGTGCGACCCATTTGAATATGGCACAGAATAGGCTACTCTGATATAAAGACACTTAAAGGCTCTGTGCTGAAGATAGTTGAAACAAGATTAAACATCCTGTCATATGTGACGAGGAAAACAGGAAAACTTTGTTCCATTCACAACGGTAATTATGGCTTTTCATCCCACAAATTAGCACCCTTATTGAAATATACCTGACAGTTACTGTATAGTAACATTAACTGTAACTGTGGTATTTTGCCAGAAATAGTGTATATATTTGTAATAAATGTTAATATTATTAGCCTACAAAAATATGATATATTGTATATTAGGGAACTAAAGTAACTTTTATTATTTCTACATGTGTTTAGGATACTGTTTTACATTACAAATTCCAGTATTATTTATGTATTTATAATTTTTAATCTAACCACCATGGTGATTATTTTTATTTTATTTTTTTATTTTTTTTTTACCTGTGATTAACATGATCTTACTAATATCATAGTTAAACTCTGCATACTATGCACATACAATGGTAAATTGTCATAAAGGCAAATACAAAGCAGAATTTATCAAAAAAGCTTTAAAGCCTGGACACTCATGAAGTATGAAGTTAAGCATTTTTCTCATTTGTAAATATGTTCAGTTCTAAAGAACTTTAATTGAAAAAGGTGAATTAAAGGTAGCTTACACTCAGTAACTCTTTGTTGATGTCATCTTGTACTTACAGTGACACCTACTGGTGTGGATGCAGCATCATTCAAAATCAACAGTTTTCAGTTACAGATGCCATTGTAGAAATTCACTATTCACAAACAACCATGATTAATTTAATCCACGAGTGAAAGTGTCCAATAACATGATGGTTATTGAGATTAAGCAAGTAACATTCAGCTGGTCACATGATTCTAAAATGGCAGCCCCCATGAGGGCACCCCTGCCCCATACAGAATAAAACAGCCTTTACAAGGTTACTGATATGACTACAGTCCTCATCTCATGTGAGTGGTCATGATTTTAAACATATGTTTCAAAATTATAATTAATTTCTTCAGGAGTAAATATTTTTTAAAGGGAAAAAATTACTGAGTGCAACTTTAAATAATTAAGAGTCTGGAAAAAGGAAAACAATTGATTGTTTTGGATAATATTAATATGTAACAGAGTTAACATAGGCCTAGATAAATTAGTTGTTAATTAACTTTTGCTGTTTTTCTGTAGTTAATATGAGTAAATTTTGCTGCCCAACTCAAAATCAATGCTTTATTTTCACATGTGCATTTCTATGTGACAAAAATTCAGTATTAATGTTGTTAAATGCATTTGCAAATATTTCAGTATTAATTATTGGGTTCTGTCCTTTAATTTTTATATTTAATTTTTATGTATAGAATATGTTGCATTTGCAGGTGTCATTTTGGTAAAAGTCTTGACACCACACCGTGGACCTCACTAATTTTCAGACCCTGGCTATACGGCCCTGTTCAAAAGTATTTATTAAATTATTGTAGTGTTAAAAACTAGTTCAGATTATGTTGAAATTTAGGTAGGCCTATACTACATATTGTTTATTATACATGTTGCCTGTATTACAGGGAGAAAATAAATGAGAAAAATACTGTATGCTTGCTCTTGAGTCACTTAAATAATAATAAATAAATATCTTGACATTCCGTGGTGAAAAAGAAATCATCAAATTAATGAATAACAATACCTCGCTTTGCAAACACTAAATGGTGTTGTTTTAAAGACTTTTTAATGAATATAGGCAATATAACCAACTCTTACCAGGTGCTTTTTAATTTGCTTGAAATTACATATCTTTTGAAATATGATTATTTACTGTACACAATACTGTCAAACATATGGTCAAATTGTGCTGAGAATAAAACACATTATTTCACTCACATATCAAATAATATCAAGTAAAAACTCTGAGAAAAAAGCTTTTAGAGATGTATGCCTAAATCTGCCACTGCATGTTTTTGATGGCTTTCATTAGATTCCCCCTATAACCCTATATAGATTTTACCATAATAATGTACTTTAATTCCATTTTGAATTTTTACCAAGAGGACTGTAAGAACTACAAAACATTCAACTTGTTAATGATTTTGCTTAAATACTGATATATTTTCCAACTTTACATTTGAGTAAATTTCATAAAGTGACAAATATTACATATCCTCATTTAAGTAAATATATTATTAATGTGAATTATTATAATGATTATTAACACTTAATACATTATTACTTTGATCAACTGTGCAAGATAGGTCCCATAATGTCTTATAATCAGTCTTGCGTCTCACATTCTTCAGTGAAACTAGCAAAACAAGTTCAGTCTCACTTGTCAAAGTGTTCTTTGGTAAACCGCTGTGGAGAGTCAAGAGCGCCTTCTCTCTTACAGAGCTGTACATAACTTAACAGGTACAACAATTACCAGTCATTGAGTGAGAATATAAAATGACAGTTCAGGAACAAGTGCTACATACATGATGCATGTGTTAATGTCCTTTGTGTCAGTGAAGGTCTGGTAATATAAAAAAAGAGTTAATAATACCTTCAATGTTTTTTGGATGCATTTGAAATTCTTTGAATTGGAGACACCAACTTCAAAAGTTGCAAACATACAACTGTATTATCTTGTTTTCTCTCACAAACCTGCTCTCTCTCTCTCTCTCTCTCTCTCTCTCTCTCTCTCTCTCTCTCTCTCTCTCGCTCTCACTCACTCACTCACCCTTTTGCTCTCTCACTCACTCACTCACTCACTCGCTCACTCACTCTTTTTAGGTATGTTTGTGTGTACAGAAAATGCATACCTATTTCTATGGACACATTACCACAGACAATATTCAATACCACCATAATTAGTGTACATTTATCTCACAGCTCAGTTCTCACATAGTTTAACCTTAACTTATATATGCCATTTTTGTCAGGGTGTATCTGTGTTTATTGAGTCTTTCTCTCTTTCTTTGTCCTCAGAAGCCAGTGATGTGACAGTAGGCCTCTAGGCTGGAGAATGTGATGTAGAGAAGCCACAAACCAATGAACAACATTGAAGTCAGAACCTTGATAATTTTTGGCCCACCCAGCTCTCCGCCCACCGATGGTCGTCGCCGTAGCATCAGCACACCAATGTTGATGAAGGCGAAGATGGTAAAGAGTGTGACCGAGAAAGCAAGTGAGCCAGGATCTACGTAAAACACCTGACCTTTGACCTCCCAGTATATGGCTGAAATGGACCAGGCCAAGCCAATTCCCAGGAAGACATTAACGCCGTTGCTACCGGTTACGTTTCCAACCGAAGCATCTGCATATTGATCCTGTACAGCAGCAAATTTACTTGCAAATGTATCTGAAAGACGGAGGGGAGTTGAGAGATGCTGTTGGTAATTATGTTTCACATAATCAGACACAAACACACACAAAATGAGACACTTACCCGGTATGGAAGTTCCTAAGGCAACAAACACTACTGCAGTCACAGTGTCACGGAGGCCCACCGTGCAGCCAAAATGAGATGCCAAGTCTCCAATGACAGCAGTAAGTAGCCCAATGGCCAGAATGGACACAACGAAGCAGGCCCAGCCGTTCCAGTACTCCGTGGGTGGAACAAATGAAAACAGAATCTTCCAGAACACTGTCATCACATGCATGAAATAATCACAGCAAGATGGTCGCCGAGGCTCTCCTCCTTCCTCATCACCTTCTCATGAGAGGAAAGAAAGAAAAGAAAGAGAGAGAAAGGTAACAATAGGTCATTACCTATGATAATCTCTTACTTATAAATGTTATCATGCACACAGACTCACACAACATAATTAAATTCACATACAGTTAGTATACACTCAGATGTTTTCATTCTACCTGCACTGACTGTTACTGCCTCGATGAACTGCTCTCTCCAGGAGTGTGTGCCAATTACTTCGGCAAGATTTGTGTCCTTCAACAGACGGTCTACTGTATTCTAAACACATATGCATACCATAGTGTTGCTAAGTGATTCTTATAGGAGAAATCTATCCATTTATCAAACAGTAATCAAACATGATCAGTTGTTCAGTGTTCTCTATAAGACGTATGGCAGTACAGTACAAATAATAAAAAAAGGTAAAAAAAAAAAAAATCAATATCTGGATTGGTAATAATGACAGAATTCCTGATTAATGTATTGCAAAAGAATGTTTTCGCAGCCAGAATGGAAAGTCATATGATAGGGTGTGATTAGGGCTAGTTTTAATCTGTGTTCAAGTGTTCCATTAGAGAACAAACAGATTAAAAGAACATTTTGAGATTTTGAAATGACAGTGAATTATTTGATTATTGATTATTTTAAGCGGTAAACTACCATAAGTAATAGTTTTAATTATATCAAATTATAAATCTTCATGCATATAGATGTGATTAAACATCATCCAGTCAGAGAGTGTGTTTAAAAGTTTAGATTTAGGGCAATCCCAACACACAATGCACACTGAGGCGAAGGGTCTACTGTACCGCATCTAAGACTCCATTAGGGGCCATTTCCTGTCGGACCTACATGAGAGGGAAGGAATCACATCTTATGTAATTTCTACCTGAATGTGATATAATAAATTGGGTACTGTGTTTCATGTGTTTGTTCGTGTGTAAATACATCTAATCAGTGTGAGTACCTTGAAGGTCATGCTCTCCTCTATAATGACCTCTAGCTTGCTATTTTCTCCCAAAATGGGCTTTCCCCTTTCGGCTATACGTCTGGCCTCCTCCACTTCTGGACCAGGGGTGGCTGGGAAGAAGAAAGGATGAGTAAAGGATACATATGTTCAGATGTGAGGTGTGATAAATCATTTATTGTTGTGTAGAAAGACAAATAAAAACAGATTATATGCAATATCAATCAGTTTTTCCTGTTATAACATTACATACGATATACAATATTTACATACAGTATCCTGTATTCAATATACAATAAAATACAATACTATACAGTACATATGCAGGTTGTGTAATATACAGAATAAATAAAATATATTAAATAAAACTGAAGATCCGATCTGATTTTGCAAGATCATCTTACCTTGATTTAACAGCAGATCTGCAGCATGCAAGTTTAAAATCAATCAATCAATACAGTTTTATTATTGTCAGTAAGAGAAAGCCTTTTCTGCATTATTCTAAAACCAAAAGGATTTGGTTAATTGTTAGATTAATGAAAGTGGCACAGAGTAGCTAATTATCTCACTAATGAACCTGGTGTTAATTCTCTCTTTAACATTCAGTTTCATTCACATAAATAGGGCATTTTCACACCTAGTTCGTTTGAGCACTCCAAGCACTCTCAGAGCGGTATAAAGTGTATATGTGAACAACCTAAGTAAACTGTACTCAGACCACCTGAGGAGGTTTGTGGGTCCTTTTGTGGTTCAATTGATTTGTGCGATGTGAAAGCGAAAAGGTACCAGTCCGCTTTGTATTTTATGTCATAAGTATCTCGTGGCTTGCCATACATAGCTTCATTACATACTTCATATTCCAGTCACGATTTACTGTCCACATATAGGAATTTGGAGCGAATATAGATATACCATGATTACCATGACATGTTTTTGTCTCTCGTATTACCTTCTTGTTGTATTATTTGAGCACCTAAAGTGAAGGCACTGGCTGCTTTCAGAGCAGAGCAGTGCGTTAAGATGAACTGCTTTAAAGTGCTCTGATGGGCGTACCGTCTACGGAGGTTCCTGCCAAACTCCCATGAAAATACAAGCAAGGGGTTTTTATAGTTTCACTTTAATTTTATTTACACACTGTGTAGATGATACACAGAAGGAGTGTGTCCAGAATTGCTTTCTCCTTTACTCTCGAGAAGATAGGTAAAGAAACATATTTTCAAATGCACATAGAATTTCAAATGTTTTCCTTCATATGAAATAAGGGCTTGTAGGTTTTATCGGAGAGCCTTAAAATAACGTGAGAGAGTGAAGAATTTCGGACAGAAATACTGTATACATTATTACTATTGCATAAAGTAATATAATTGGTGGCTTTGTCTGTTTCATAAATTATTTAACATATAAAATATTACCTTTATGTAATTCTATCCCTGTGCAATAATTTTGAATATAAAATGCTATATTTTTTAAAGCCTTAAAAGTATTCATATAAACCCATTTTATTATATGATTTCAAGTTAAATATCAATCATCTGTCATAAGTATACGTACACCTTAAGAAGTATGACAATTGCTTATAATAATCGCAATTATTTATGAAAAATTATTGTCAGCCATATTTCATAATCGTGACAGCCCTAGCTTCTGGGGTCTGTGTTCTTAAGGAGCTGTGGTGTAAACAACAAGAGGTCTGAGACCACATTAATGTGAGAAGGACCAAAAAAGAAACTGATTCCTCTTTAAAGTCCACTTACATTGCGAACATAAAAGCACTGAGGTCATTTACGGCTGGTTCCCTTTTTGATTCACTTTAACCGAACTGGGTTTGGTTCACTTAAAACGTACTATATGTGATATGTTAGGCTCATATTACGTACAGACACAAATGTGAGGCTAAAGTGTGTGCGTAGGTGAGTTGGATTTTGTTACTGTGAGTGACTCATGTCTAGTTTGTCCCCCTGTTGTGCTGTTGTTATTGATCTGAAACTGGACACTGGTCATAGAAATGTGTGTGTGTGTGTGTGTGTGTGTGTGTGTGTGTGTGTGTGTGTGTGTGTGTGTTAGAAGGCTCTCAATAGTCTTAACAAATGAAAATATACACAAGTATACACAGAAATCTGCCACACACAAACAGAAAAATTATGACAATATAATTTGTGATTATGAAAAAGAATAGACATCTCTCACCATCTCTGGTTGTCACACACAAACAAACACACACCTGAGATGCCTCTCTTGAGCCATTTGGGTTCTTCGAGGACAATGTAGAAATGTTCTCGCTTCTCATATTCTTGCATGTTAATGATTCGCACCTGTAGTGTTTTACTGCAGACACACATACAAAGAGAAGTACAAATAATAATTTCCTCTTTGTTTTACCTCTGAAAAATTAAAAGGAGACCTCAGCATTTAAATCACATCAGAGTTAGGCCTACATGAATACTTAACACACAGTGCATTAATAATTAACCCTCAGGCATAGACACAGATGAACTGAGAGGAGCTTACAGTTGTGTACATGCTCCCTTTTTTTAAAGCCACTGCTGCATTAGCTAGTGCAGACTAAAGATTGCTCTACTTGGTTTTACAATAAAGGTAAATGTCAGCTTGCATAGTGTGTGTGTGTGTGTATAATATTCACTGAAATTCATTTTGTGTAATGTGCTCTCTGAAGGTTCACTGTACTCTAGACAGCACAGATTTTAACCTCATCAGATTTCACAAACACATGCTAACTGAATTTAATAAAAAATAAAATCCTGTCAAACATTTTTCTAATTCTAATTTTCATAAAACTATGAAATATCTTAAAGTAAAGTTGTGCCACATTGATGTTAACATACTCAATAAGAGATAAAAAAAAAAACTCAGTTCACATCCTCTGATAAATGCTCTATTTTTGGATTAGTCTATAATATAAACATCAAACCATTTTTAACCAAACTGATATTCAGATGGAATAAATTGCTTTCTGTCTATTTGGTGAAACAAAACATATAGAGACAATTGGGCAATTTCTGATCAAATTACAAGTTATGTCAGCAAATGTTTTTTGTCAAATAAATAAAATACAAAAATGTTATTCATTCAAGTCAGTAAAACCCTTACTACTCATGTTACCACTTAAGTTATTTTTATTTTTCATTTATTATTCTCTATGTAAAAGTGTTCCTGACAAAGACAAAATGATAGTACTTAATCAGTTTATTTTCATATTTTAAAAACATCGAAATTTGCTTTAGGAGGAGTGCCTCTGTAATAAGTGAATTGTGTGATACTTTGGGTTAAACAGACAGCTAAACGAAAAATAAGTTCTTTATTGATCCCTGCTCCAGAAGACTCTATGGCTATGAAGGTTCCCCAAAGGTACAACTAAAGAACCAAAATGGTTTCTAAACAGACTTGTTAATAAGTGCAGAGTACAGAGACTGGTGGGACTGCTCAGAAATGCTGTGGTACACATTCATGTCTTTTCAAGTTCTGAAAGGTGATAGAGCAAACAGTATTACAGATAACCACCTAATTCGCGATACCTGCAAATACTGATTAGTACTCGAGTGAGAGAGACCTCTAGTGGCACAAATTAAAAGTGAGGACATAGATGAGACAAGTGACACAGAGGATACCTATTGGCCTATATGGGTTTGAATGGATTATTATGATTACCAAATTCCAGATCAATATAGTATGCATATAAGACCTCTTACTGTGCTTTTTGGAAAATAGCCATTAATCTAATATATTACATGCATTGCATGGAAAATACTTTTTTAATGGTGCTGTAAGTGATTATTTCATGGAAAGAATGTTCCTCCTCCCTGAAAGATATTAATGAAATAAGTGCCCTGAGATATCTCACTGGTCTCTGTGACAAATCTAGACTCTGTAAACAGCAAAAATGTGAAGCTTTCTGCCTGTCGATTATTTTGTGCATTCTCATAGTATTGTAGTTGCAGCAAATGATTGAGGCATAATGCATTTTTATTCCATGTTGTTCAAAATAGTTGGCAGTTTAGGGTGCTATTTTACTACTGTTGTTTTTAACAACCATTTCTGCTTTCAATAAAGCTCATTTTGGTATTTTGGAGTTCAGGGTTTTGGAAAGAGGGTGCACGGCTAGTCCAACGGCTCATTCTTGTGGAAGTAGAGCGGCTGAAATCGCTTACAGCACCTTTAATTTATAACAACTTATAATGCATCATAAGTGCAAACATATGTCGGTAATGTACAAAAATTGTTGGTAATGCACCATAATTAGAAATTTTATTTGCTACTACCTGACTGCTTATTGAGATACTTACCAAGATACTCCACAATACATAAATCACAATTTCATGCATCATTAAAGCGCACATACAAACAGTTTTGGTTTAATAATTATTTTCTTAATGTGAGTATATTTGCATAACTAATTGACCTAGTATTATGCAGATATAATTTTTGAGTGAATGTGCCAGGGTTTTGTGTGTATGTGATAAATAAACAAGAGTATATGCCAGCATTTAAAAAAAAAATTAAAATAACGATGTAAAGTTGAATATTGGCCGTGATTGCTTTTAGTGTGTGCTTTTACCTAGTTTGCTCATTGGTAAACTCCAGCTCTCCTTGTGTGTGTTCATAGTCAACACCCTGTCGTGCAGAACCGTCCTCTGTGTGATAGGGGATCATAACGGTCCCGCGCACACCTGAGGTTCGGTTCACCAGCACCTCCACCACACCTGAGCATTCACCCACACAAAGCTCCCGTTGAGCAAATGAGAACATTCCCGCATGGTCATCGTCCAGAATGGTTACTGTGGTTACGAAGGGTTCAACCAGTCGAGCACCATCAGTGTTCGCCCCGGCCTCTCCCTCTCGCAGGCTTGAGAGACGCACAAAGAAGTGTTCATCTTCTTCAAACATATCATCATCAATAATGCCCACCTATAAAACACACACATGCATCTGTAGGCTACAGTCAAATTCAATACAAACACTCATTTGTGGTGGGTGGGTGGGTTTGGGGGGTTGGGGGTTGGGGGGCTCGAGCTGGAGTTGAAGCTGCTTCCTCGAGCCCCTCCACTGTGGACAGCAAGCCAAATAAGTTTAACCTTAATATCTTAAAGATTATATGGGAAAACGAACTTGTGAACAACAGTTTTGCAAACTGAGTATTATTTGCCGCTTTCTATGATTTGTTGCAGTTTCCTGGTAAAATGAACACTAGAGATGCTATAACAACTGTGCATTTTATTCACTTTCACACAAATCACGACTGCAACGGCTGATTATGACTTTATTAAAACTTATTTTTCGCTCTATTACTCACACTCTGCTATGTTATGATATTGAAACACATTTACTCTAATGCATCATTTGAAAAACTATCAATTTTAATAATGGTATTACAGATCCACTTACATTTTCACATGTATTTCAACATGATTAGCTTCCGCGGTAGCTCACCTTATATAGCGTTGGATTTGGAGACCGAGCCCAGCCAAGCACGCTAGAAATAAAAAGTGAAAGTGAAGCAAAAGTGCCACAGAAGCTACATGAAATGTGGTTTTAATGTCGAATTTCTTTTAAAACACTATTGATTAGGTGTAGGCATTGGTTAAGGGTAAGGATGTCTGTTTTGTTCATCTCTCATTTATATGTTTGAACACTATAGGTTAGGTTTATGTGTTGGTTTTGTATGTCTGTTTTATTTACCTCTTATTTGCTTCCAGGACACTATTAGTTAGGTTAAGGTTAAAGTTTGAGGTTAGGGAGGTATGTTTTACTCATTAAAACATCACGTTATGTTGTCTGATTACAACATAATTTCACTCGCTATTGGCGCCCCCACTGGACATTTCACTGGGAAACTGCAGCCATACATGTAATGAAGCATGCCATTTTGGTTTGCAAAATTTTTTCCATTTTCATGTAAATTTTATGAGATCAGACTGGAAGTAGGTTATGTTATATAGACATTGTGTTTATAAAAAATTTTGATTTATGTGGAATTATTTACATAGAAATTTGTGGAATTTGTCGGTCAATAAAAATATGAATATGAGCTCCCATTTATGGCCTTCTTTACAGAATACTAAGCAAACACAGATATTTAACTTTCAGAACACACATACTGTATGTTATTCATGATCTTTATCTTTAGCTACATGAGAACGTCTAGGTTACGAATGTAACCTCCATTTCCTGATGGAGGGAACGAGACGTTGTGTTGAAGAAGCAAAACTAGGGGTCTCTCTTGTGCACCGATTATACCTCTGATCTATGAAAAAAGGCCAATGAGAAGTTACATACGGATATAAAGGTGGGGAAATGAGTCTGTTTCATTCAGGATTTTTCTGAGGAGCCGGAAATGGTCTGGCCACAACAGTGGCTCGGCTCAGTGACGTGGCCGGGAGGACACAACGTCTCGTTCCCTCCATCAGGGAACGGAGGTTACATCTGTAATCTAGACATTCCCCGTCTGTCGCTCACTTCGATGTTGTGTTGAAGAAGCGACACTAGGGGTCCAATTAAAATCACACCATGCACTGAGTACATGTACGTTTACTGCTGACACAGGAGCGGGCAGGTACTTGACGTGCCAAAACGACCAGCTGTATCAGACTGCACATACCCTTCCCCAATGCCCCACAAAGTCGTCGGAACACTTATAGTTACCCTAGACAGCGGAACAAGGCGACGCCTGCCAACCTGGGAACGGGCCGAGCCAAGCTGGACCTTATTTCTCTCTGTTTCTCGCATAGAGTCAACAGCTGGGGCATTTACATGCACCGGGGAAGGGGGTCTTACCAGGTTTCAGAGAAAAGACCCTGCGGAGACCACACCTGTCCAGAGAGGGGGAGGTAAGAGTGGTGAATACACCACATGAGCTTTTAAGTCACATGTGGGAAATGGACGCAGTGGTAGATCCCGCCTCTTCGGAGGGAGGAGTTGCTACAGACTCGGCGACAGGTGGGGGGCAGCGGGAACTGCCCAAGAGAGATGTGGATCCACTCGTAATGGGCCGTACCGCAGAAAATACACACATTGGGGGGGGGGAAGTCCACGTAGGAGCCCTGACCCGGAGAGCACCTATTCCAGTACAGGGTTGAATACCTGCAGTGGATTGGGTTGGCGAATTCCTCCACCGAATTGCGGACCCCGAGGGCTAGGGAGGAATCAACCAGGGAGCCGAGTGAGTGGAACTCCTGGAAAAAAAGCGCACTGTATTACCTCAACCGAGGGAAAAGGCACTGCAAGCGATTCACCCGGTCAGTCCGTCAGCGTGTTACCGAGTTCTACTGGCTCGTACCTGAGAAAACACGGGACCAGACTGACTCTACCCTGAGATTGTAGTATCTCGCAAAGGTATTAGGTGTTGCCCAACCCGCTGCTCTGCATATGTCTGCCAGGGAGGTGCCTCTGGCCAGTGCCCATGCTCAGACCCGTAAAGTGGGGTGCGATGGAATGAAATGGTGTCCACTGCCCAGTGGGAGAGCCTCTGTTTGGAGACAGTGTTCCCTTTCCGCTGTCCACTGAAGCAGACAAAGAGCTGCTCAGAACGTCTAAAGTTCTGCGTGCGGCCCAAGTAGGTACGCAAAACATGTACCGAACACATCAACGAAGGGGCTGGGTCTGCTTCCTCCCGGGGCAGCACTTGCAAGTTCACTACCTGGTCTCTGAAGGACATGGTAGGAACCTTGGGCACATAGCCCGGTCGCGGTCTTAGGATGACATGTGTGTCTGCCGGACTGAACTTTAGGCAAGTGTCACTGACAGAGAACGCTTGCAGGTCCCCGACCCTCTTGATGGAAGTGAGTGGGATTAGCAGGGCCGTCTTTAGAGAGAGGGTCCTGAGTCCAACTGATTCTAGCGGCTCGAAGGGGGGTCTCTGAAGGCCCAAGAGGACCACTGAGAGGGGAACAGGCTTGGCCGGGAGGGATTCAACCTCCAGGTACCTTTTAGGAACCTGATAATCAAGAAGTGCTTACCCAAAGACTTGCCGTCTATTGCGTCGTGGTGGGCTGCAATAGCAGGTACATACACATTCAAGGTGGATGGGAACAGCCTCTCCTCCAACCTCTCCTGCAGAAATAAGAGCACTGACCTGACTGCGCACCTTAGTGGGTCTTCGCCCCGAGAAGAACACCAATTTGCGAACAAGCGCCACTTAAGGGCGTAAAGTTGCCTGGTAGAAGGGGCTCTGGTTTGGTTGATCGTGTCTACGACAGCAGGTGGTAGATCAGCTAGATCTTCCGTGTCCCAACCAGGGGCCAGACGTGGAGGTTCCAGAGGTCAGAGCGTGCCCCGTCCCTGAGAAAGAAGGTCTTTCCTCAGGGGAATTTGCCAGGGAGGGACTGTCGCGAGGTGTACGAGGTCCAAGAACCAAGCCCGGGTGGGCCAATAGGGAGCCACCAGAGTGACTTGTTCCTCGTCCTCCATGACCTTGCACAGCACCTGTGCAAGAAGGCTCACTGGGGGAAATACGTACTTGTGCAGCCCAGAGGGCCAGCTGTGTGCCAGTGCGTCTGCCCTGAGGGGAGCCTATGTTCGGGCATACCAGAGCGGGCAGTGGGAGGTGTCCTAGGAGGCGAACAGGTCTACCTGAGCCTTGCCGAACCGTTCCCAAATCAGCTGGACCGAATGGGGGTGAAGCCTCCACTCTCCACTGGGCAAGCGTTGTTGTGATAGTCGTGTCGTGTTTGCCCTGAACAAGCAGGAGAAATCTAGGCTCTAGGCAGTTGAAATCAACTCTAGGCAGTTGATGTGCCAGCGCAGCGGGGCCCCCTTCCAATGGCCTGCAGCTGCGTGCCCGTTGCACACGGCACCCCAACCCAATTTGGAGGCGTCGGTCATGACCAAGACGTGTCGGGACACCTGCTGCAAGGGGACACCTGCACACAGAAAGCAGAGGTATGTCCAGTGTTTGAATGTTTGGCGGCAAGCGGGGGTGACCATCACACGGTGCGTGCCGCGGTGCCATGCTCGTCTCGGGACTCGAGTCTGGAGCCAGTGCTGAAGCGGTCTCATATGCATCAACCCCAGGGCCTGGCCTGATGGCGGCGAGGCATTCCAGCACTGACTGTGCACGCTTGTTGGTGAGGCGCGCTGACATTGAGACTGAGTCTAACTCCATGCAGAGAAAAGAGATGCTCTGAACCGGGGCAAGCTTGCTCTTTTCCCAGTTGACCTGAAGCCCTAAAGAGAACCTGGTCCCTGTGGGCGCATAGTAACTCTCGGGAGTGGGCCAGGATGAGCCAGTCGTTGAGGTAGTTGAGTATGCGGATGCCGGCTACTCAGAGCAGGGCAAGGGCTGCCTCTGCAACCTTCATAAAGACACGAGGGGACAGGGACATGCCGAAGGGGAGGACCTTGTACTGATGCGCCTGGCCATCAAACACGAACTGTAGAAAGGGTCGATGTCGAGGCAATATTGAGACGTGGAAGTACGCATCCTTCAGGTCTACCACTGCAAACCAATCTAGATTCCGGACGCAAGTTAAAATGTGTTTTTGCGTGAGCATTTTGAACAGGAGTTTGTGCAAAGCCCGGTTGAAAACTCACAAGTCCAAGATCGGTCGTAAGCCGCCGCCTTTCTTGGGTACGATGAAGTAAGGGCTGTAGAGACCCTTCTTCATCTTGGTTGGAGGGGCAGGCTCTATCGCGTCTTTGAGTAAGAGGGTCGCGATTTCCACACGCAGTTTTGAAGTACACGGCGGGGCAAAAGTGTGTCCCTAGGCTCTGGTGCTGAGAAAAGTCTTGAAGCACTTGCCTTGCTCCGCACACCCGGCAGGGGGCGGTTTAGTGACTGAGGAGGATGTCCGGTGGAGGTGTCCTCTTGACTCATCAGAACTGGCCCGGGGAACAGTCGTGGGGCTGAAGGCGGAGGGTCCACGTCCAGCATGCGGGAACTGTTGAGGTGTGGCGACAGAGTGCCGTGAGAACGGCATTTGTGGGCCAGGTGACCCAGAAACAAAGGAAATAGCTCTTTTATTGAGAAAGTTGGGTACTGCAGCCCCGAGGGGGTATGGCAAATGAAATAACTTCAAAAAAGGATTCTCCTCCCGGTCCTCCACTGGGGGATGGAGTGGTCTGCTTACCATCTCCAGAGCGAACATATTTGTCCCTGGGTCGATTGTCTCAGGAGTGCCTGGGAGCCTTCCGGGTCCTCGAGGGGGTCCGTGAGACAGGCGGGCGTGCGCTTCCTGCGGTGCTGAGAGTTCCGGGTTGAGGCGGAGCTGCGCATTGTTTAGCCACAGGGGGACGCTCTCGGTGAGCAGACGGGCATGGCGGTTTGCGTGGACGTACCCGGCGAAGCCGCGCCCGCTGCCATCCCCAAATCGCCTTCATCGCCAGCCGCATCGTCCTCAATCCTGTGGGAAGAAGGAGCGATGCGGGGGGCGGCTGGAGTGGCGTTCCTTCGGTTGAAGGAACGCCATGACCGCAACGTTGCCATGATCTTGTTCTAGCAGTGAGAACATGAATCATCCACAAACGCTGCCTCGGTGTGATCGCAGCCCAAACACATGAGACAGCGCCTGTGGCTGTCTGAAGCGGAGAGTACTCTACCGCATCCAGGAACTACACAGGGGCAGAAGGGCATCTTTAAAAAGATGCGACCTGAAAAGGACATTCAATGCTGCTGTGTATTGCTCTTTCAGAGGAAAATACTCTTTTAGAGAAAATCACTCTTTTACTACAACTCTTTTAGTTGCGCTGTCAAAGCGCCCAGGGGCAAAATGCACTGCCGTGCAGAGAAGGAGAAAGCCGCTGAAGTGCGCTGTAGATCCAACAGCAGATCACCAGAGGTAAGAGTAACAGGTGTGTGTGACTCGCAGCTCGCAGCATACACGACCATCGGCTCCAAAGAAAATTTCTGAATGAAACAGACTCATTTCCCCACCTTTATACCATATGTCCGGGGGTGGGACATGCAAATTCTGTCTGCCAACTTCTCATTGGCCTTTTTTCATAGATCAAAAGGTATAATCAGTGCTCAAGAGAGACCCCTAGTGTCGCTTCTTCGACACAACGTCGAAGTGAGCGACAGACGGGGAAACTTATTTATAGTAGCCTTGATTCAGCTAATTTCCTGAATCGATGTATTATTCTACAACCATAACTTATCAGTTTTCCCTATTTACGATAAATAAAGGTTAAAGTTAAATGGAACACAATACAACGTAACAACTTAACTGGGCCTTACAACAAGCTAAACAATAACCAAGATTATAACCTTCTTATCTTTTAAATAAGTTACTCAGAAAAACTCTTAGTTTGATTAATTCCTGAGCCAAAGGTTGAGGGGTTACATCTCTTGTCTACAAAAGCTATTTTTCTGATTAGACCTCAAATCTTTATAACACCATGCAGCTCTTGGGATCACCTCATTAAAAAAAGATTTGAGTCACTTTGAATCAAATATATTCAAAAACAATGACATTAGATTCGGCTAGAGATTCACAAACGTTTGAGTCAGTTCAGTCTTCGAACTGTTTTAAATGATTAACTGAAAAGGAGCCATTCAAAAGAACATTTTGTTGATTGATCAGACATCACTACTCTCACCTTTATTTCTTTGCGTGTCTCTCCAGGCTGAAACACGATCGTTCCCTCACAATAATCATAATCAGCTCCAGCATTAGCAGAGCCGTTCTCTGTCCTGTAATCGATATGGAAGGTTCTGATACCTGTTCCCCCCTGCAAGCAGACCCATAGACTGACAGTCCCGCAGTTCTCTCTGCACTGGTACTGTGCCTGCTCAAAAGCAATGTTAGCACAGGTGGCCAGATCATCACCTGAATCTGCAGCTGCCCTTTTTGCCTGTCCAGCTGCTGCATGTTTCTTCAGTACATTCCCGGCACCGATCATCATGCGTGTTGCCTGCACCCGGTAAAAGGCCCGGCTCTTGTGCTGTTTCTGCATGGTGGCATAGTTTGCCATCTCAATCAGCTGGTCCAGGTCTTTATCCGGATGCTTCTCCCTGAGGTCTTTTAGCATACGGATCACCTACAACCACAGAGACACTTAACAACATCTAAAAATCTAAAAATTAATTTTAAATATCAACTTAATATTCAATATTTATACACTACTGTTAACACAATGCTTTACAAAGAACTAGAGCTTTAACCTTCAAAGAAGAAAACTTCATGAAACATCATGAAAAATAACATACTGTAGTTTAAAGAGCACAAACATAAAGAACAAGTTTGTGGCTGCACATTCTAACTGGAAGTTGATGTATAAATAGAAGGCCATCGCATTGTTTTTAAAGACTGCAAAACACAGTAACTATTCCAACAGTGAAACTGAAAAAAAACTAAAGATGGATTCAAAGTTACTTGGTATAGATTTAATAGATACTACAAACAGTCCATTTTCTCCTAATCTGAGCATAGTTAAGTCAGACTTTTCTGTCATAACTATTTCAGTCATAACATCAGTCAAAAAAATCAGTTGCTGTATGGTAGGTGTATTAAGGTTGTGTCATTTGTTATCTATAATGTAGAAAAACAGGGACAGCCCCCCTAGAGCAACTTAAGGTTAAGTGCATTGCTCAAGGGTATGAATGTGACCCTTGAGCAATTCCCAGATCTTTTACTATTCCACCACTCCATCATAGAAAAAACATTTCATAACTTTTTTTTCACTCAATCTTTCTCTCGTTCTCCCTCACCTCCTCTCTGTCCTGTTCAGCCTCTTTATTTTTATCCATATTGACGACGGTGCCAGTGGTGTTGTTTTGACATTTTTCCCCCATGATGGCATCAATGCCTCTGGGTGCTAGCTCACCCTCCATCTCCACAATGATACCATGACGTTTGTCAGCACGGTAACGTCTGTGCAAGTACTTGTAAAAGAGCAGGCGGCGGTCAGCAATCCATGCCATGAGTACACACACAGGGAAGAAGAAGAGTGTGACCAGAGCCTCCCAGACCTCAGGCATGCACCCACACACACACACACACACACACACATGCGCGCACACACACACACACACACACACACACACACACACACACACACACAAAGAGAGGTTAATTAAATTTTCCAACATATATATATGTATATATATATATATATATATATATATATATATATATATATATATATATATATATATATATATATATATATATATATATACAGATATACAGCTACATAAATATTATGCAAACCCTCAAGCCTTAACAACACAGATGGAAGAATGATTGCCACAGAACTGTCTCTTTCCATATCAGGCTAGTGCTGGATTGCTATTATGTCTTACTACAGTCATTGACAATGTATCTGTGTTTTTATGCCATACAAATTAATATACAGTATATATATATATATATATATATATATATATATATATATATATATATATATATATATATATATATATATATACACACAGTACTGTACACATAAGGTGCTTCACAAAAACATTTGTCTTAAGATGGTTATTTATATCTGCTACTTTAGTGTGTCAATAGAAAATACAAATTTTATACTCCCAATAAGTCCTTTTGTAAACAGAATAGAATAGAAGAACAGGACCCTCACAGAGCCCCCCACTGAACATCGAGTTAGTCTGAGATTACATGAAAAGACAGAAGTAATTGAGACAGCCTAAATAAATAAAAGAACTGAGGCAAATTCTCCAAGAATCTTGGAACATCCTGTCTGCCAACAACCAAGAAAAACTGTCCAGGTGTAAGTAGGTGAAATGGTGCTGTTTTAAAGGCAAAAGTGTTCACACCAAATATTGATTTAGCTTTGTATTTGTATGACATTAATTGGTTAATGAAAACTATTTATGTAATTTTTTTAAGAAATCCTCACTTTTAAAGTTTTTCACAAGTGCCTAAAACTTAATATATATATACACTCAATGAGCACTTTATTATGAACACCTGTACATCTACTTATTCATGTGATTATCTAATCATCCAATCATGTGGCAGCAGTGCAATGCATAAAATCATTCAGATACGGATCAGGAGCTTTAGTTAATGTTCACGTCAACCATCATAATGGGTAAAAAATCATGTATTTCAGTGATTTCAACCGTGGCATGGTTGTTGGTGCCAGACGAGCAGGTTTGAGTGTTTCTGTATCTGCTGATATCCTGGGATTTTCATGCACAACAGTCTCTAGAGTTTACTCAGAATATTGCCAAAAACAAAAAAACATCCAGTGAGCTGCAGTTCTTACTTAATGATGCCATAATTTTCCAGCTGAATATATGAATTTTTGGCTCTCATGAAGTTACATTACAGTTTGTTTTTGTAATTATTCGTGTGCATACATACACACCTGTACAATGCCAGGGCTGATGACTGCCAGGATGAGGTAGAGCCAGATGTACGCAAAGATACTCCAGAATGCGGTAATGAAGAAGACTCTCAGGTGTTTGATCTTCCTCACCTCTCCATCAGGTATCACCCACACACACACTCCGATTATCACGAACATGTTAAATGCAGCGCTGCCCACTATAGTGCCGGGGCCCAATTCTCCTGACTCAAAACCATGTCCACACACCTGCCACACACCCAGAGAATAATAATACTATGTAAACATATTAAGCATTAATAACTTATTATTAGACAAATGAATTAATTTATAAACTATTAATGAACAACAGAGCAGATACGAGAGATACGTTATGTTAAAATCTGCTGTTTTCAAACACATTTTCAAAATGCATTACATGAAGATAATTTTAAAGATGGAATGCCTTGCACCTTATTTTGATTGTTCCTCAAAACCATCCATCCATGCAGTGGAAGCTAAATGTCTACAGTACACAAATTTATTAACACATTAATAGCTAATAATCTTATTAATATACATAAACTATTATGAACCATGAAAAGTCACATTGTTAAAGTGTCGTGATCCCATAAATAAAATTTAGCATCATGAAACACTAAAACAATAAAACACTTTTCAAGGATGGAAAAATATGTTAGTATGCGTTGTTTCTACATTGCAGGGAAAGTAGCTAATTTAAGGACTTTTTTAATTTATTTAAGAACTACTTCGCCTGGTATTAAAATCAATAATGGTTAAATGTCACTGAATATGATATACAGTAGTGTGACTACTATTTGTTTTCCTATGGTTTTAGGAGAGTGAATTCTAAAAATTAGTTGATTATTTCTGGAGACGTCACATGAGCCTTGTCCATTTAACTGACCACCCCTGTGTCAAACTACATTGAGTTAAAGGATGTCTTTACATGGATGAATTGAGGTTGAAGTTTACACTGTAAAATGATCAGAGGTGTGTGTGTGTGTGTGTGTGTGTGTGTCATTAATTTAATAATTAACCTGAAAAAGAAAATTCTCTCTAAATATTTGTGTTATTATCTGTGAGAAGAAACTAGGCCTTGAATTGTATGTTCTCACATGATAACCTCTGAGTAATGTGAGTTACAGTACATGACAGTAATGATGTGTTGTGAGATGATGGTGAGTGTGTGTGTGTGTGTGTTTACCTCTATTACAGAGAGCAGTATCTCAGGGGCTGATGAACCCAGGGCCATGAGTGTGAGATTGGAGACAGTCTCATTCCAGATTCTAACTGTCATTACAGTCTTCTCTCCATTTGCACCTGTCACAGTCACCTCTTTCTCCTACAGAACACACATATTTACATACCATTATTTGGGTTGGGCAGCATGACCAAAATTATATATCATAGGATGAGTAATTTTATTTCATGGTATTGGTATATATATATATATATATATATATATATATATATATATATAGTTATATTTGCTGGATTTTGAATAAAAAAGTCTAAATCTAAAAACAAAGTTTTATTAAACATGTGTTAACATAACATACACATTTTATTTGATCAGTCTCAGTGCAAAAACATTAAAACAAAACAAATACTATAAAACCGATTTATCTGGCTCTAAATTCGGATTGTATGAGCCACATTCAAAGCCATTGTAAACTATACCGTAGTGTCTATTTACACTAAGTGCAAATAGCCCATATTGTTGGCAAAGGCTATTTACACTAACTCCACCCACCATTGCTGAGACCAAGCTCAAGACAGCCTCGACAAATTTATTTGTAAGGCAGGCATATTTACATTTTTCATGATGGGGCAGAGAAAGGTTTAGACGTTTAGCTGGTTAAAACAACTGAGAACAGAGTGACTTTTTGCACTTCAATAGTCTGGTGTAAACACATGAGTTTATGACAAACTGCATGCTCAAGTTCCACTGTAGTAGCTCAGGGTGGTGAAAATGCTTTATCATGCCAAAGATCTGGGTTCAAATACCATCTTTGTTGCTTTTTTTCCCATGACTCCACTCTTAATATTTTCTATAATACTTTTCATAATAATAAATAAAAGTGATTCCTCACAGTGATTTGGTCACAGTGAAGGTTGGTGAGTTGAGAAAAGTGTTTGATCTAAATAAAATGAGCCATACTGTAGTAATATTGTAGTAACCATGTTTTTGGGGGGAAACGTCTCGGTTACGTATGTAACCTCCGTTCCCTGATGGAGGGAACGAGACGTCGTGTCGAAGAAGCGACACTAGGGGTCTCTCTTGAGCGCCGAAAGATACCTCTGATCTATGAAAAAAGGCCAATGAGAGTTGGCGAACAGTATTTGCATACTCCGCCTCCGGATACGGATATAAAGGCGAGAGAAATACGCTCGTTCATTCAGGATTTTTCTGAGGAGCCGGGAGTGTTCCGGGCATCTCAGCGGCTCGGCTCAGCGACGTGGCCGGGAAGACACGACGTCTCGTTCCCTCCATCAGGGAACGGAGGTTACATACGTAACCGAGACGTTCCCCGTCTGTCGCTCACTTCGACGTCGTGTCGAAGAAGCGACACTAGGGGTCCACTTCAAAACTCGCCATGCGCTGAGCCGTGTACGTGTACTGCTGACACAGAAGCGGGCAGGTATTTTGCACGTGCGCAAGCGACCAACTGTGTTCAGGCTGCACGTACTCTTCCCCAATGCCCCGAAAAAGCGTCAGCATCCTTTTGGTTACCCTAGGGGGGAACAAGGTGACGCTCCCAACTAGGGAACGGGCCAAGCCTGGCTGGGCCTCTTTTCTCTCTATGTTTTCTCGGCATAGAGCAAGAGCAGCCGGGGCCCTTACCGCATCGAGGGAAGGGGGTCTTATTCCGAATTCCTATTCTTAGGGGGAAAAGACCCTGCGGAGGCCACACCTGCCCAACAGGGGAGGTAAAGGTGGCAAAAATACATCACATGGCCACTTGGGGCATGTGGGAGGAAATGGCGCGGTGGTAGATCCAACCTCAAGGAGGGGGGAGTTGCTACAACACGGCGACCGGAGGGCAGCAAAGGGCTGCCTAAGGGAGACGCGGGTCAGCTCGTAAGGTGACCGTACCGCGGAAATACACACAGGAGGAGTCCCGTAGGAGGCCTGATCTGTGGAGCACTTATTCCAGTAGGGGTAGCCGGAGGTACCCGTAGTGGACTGGACCAGCACGTTCCTCCGATGAACTGCTGCGGGTCCGAAGTGCTAGGGAGGAATCAACCAGGGACCTGGGTCCTCTGGGACAAAAGCGCACTGTTTTGCCTCGGCAGAGGGAAACGGCGCTGGTACAAGCGGATCACCCGGTCAGATCGTCGACGTGTACCGAGTTCTACGGGCTCGGACCTGAGAGAACACGGGACGAGACTGACTCAACCCTGAGATCATAAGGGTGTTAGGTGCTGCCCAGCCCGCAGCTCTGCGAATGTCTGCTAGGGAGGTGCCCCTCGCCAGTGCCCATGAGGATGTCACGCTCCTAGTGGAGTGGGTTTGAACCCGTAAGTGGGGGGCATGGCCTGGGTGTGATAGGCCAACTGAATGGTATCCATCACCCAGTGAGACACCTCTGTTTGGAGACAGCGTTCCCTTTCTGCTGGTCCTCCAAAGCAGACAAAGAGCTGCTGAGAGCGCCTGAAGCTCTGGGGGCGGTCCAGGTAGGCACACAAGGCACGTACCGGACACGACAGTGAGAGGGGCTGGGTCTGCCTCCTCCCGGGGCAGCGCTTGTAGGTTCACTACCTGATCTCCAGAGGGCATGGTAGGAACCATGGGCACATAGCCCAGTCGAGGTCTTAGGATCACATGAGTATCTGCCGGACCAAGCTCCAGGCAAGTGTCGTTAGTAAGGGACGCTTGCAGGTCCCCGACCCTCTTGATGGAAGTGAGCGCAATCAGCAGGGCCGTCTTTTCAGGAGAGGGCCCTGAGCCAACTGATTCTAGCGACTCGGGGGGGATCTCTGAAGACCGGCAAGGACCACCGAGAGATCCCCAGGAGGGGAACAGGTTTGGCCAGGAGGGGTTTTTAACCTCCGGGCACCTCTTGGGAACCTGACGATTAAGTCGTGCTTACCCAGAGAGTTGCTGTCTACTGGGTTGTGGTAAGCTGCAATAGTGGCAACATACACCTACGAGGTGGATGGGGACAGCCTCCCCCCCAACCTCTCCTGTAGGGACAGGAGCACAGACCTAACTGCGCACCTCTGTGGGTCTTCTGCCCGGGAAGAACACCAATTCACGAACAGACGCCATTTCAGGGCGTAGAGTTGCCTGGTAGAAGGGGCTCTGGCTTGGTTGAACGTGGCTACGACCGTGGGTGGTAGACCAGCTAGATCTTCTGCATCAGGGACCAGACGTGGAGGTTCCAGAGGTCTGGGTGCGGATGCCAGAGCGTGCCCCGTCCCTGAGAAAGAAGGTCCTTCCTCAGGGGAATTCGCCAGGGAGGGGCTGTCGCAAGGAGTATGAGGTCCGAGAACCAGGCCCGGGTGGGCCAGTAAGGAGCCACGAGAGTGACTTGCTCCTCGTCCTCCCTGACCTTGCACAGCACCTGTGCAAGAAGGCTCACTGGGGGGAATGCGTACTTGCGCAGCCCCACCGGCCAGCTGTGTGCCAGTGCATCTGCCCCGAGGGGAGCCTCTTAATGGGCGTACCAGAGCGGGCAGTGGGAGGTCTCTCGGGAGGCAGAGGGGTCTACCTGGGCCTTGCCGAACCGTTCCCAAATCAGCTGCACCGAGTGGGGGTGAAGCCTCCACTCTCCGCCAGACAAGCATTGTCATGACAGCGCGTCCGCTATCACATTGGGGTTGCCGGGGATGTGAGTGGCACGCAGCGACTTGAGTCGGTGCTGGCTCCAAAGGAGGAGACGACGGGCGAGTTGTGACATGTGACGGGAGCATACGCCGCCTTGGCGATTTATGTACGCGACCGCAGTGGTGCTGTCCGACCTGACTAGGATATGTTCGTCCCGAATTAACGGGAGAAACTTCCGCAGGGCAAAAAGGACGGTCAACAACTCGAGGCAGTTGATGTGCCAACGCAGCTGGGCCCCTTTCCAACGGCCTGAGGCTGCGTGCCCGTTGCATACGGCGCCGTGGCGCCATGCTCGTCTCGGGACTCGGGTCTGGAGCCAGTGTTGGAGCGGTCTCATATGCATCAACCCCAGCGGCGCGACCGCCGCGGAGGACGCCATATGCCCCAGGAGCATCTGGAAAAGTTTTAAGGGGACCGCTGTGCCTGGCCTGAAGGCGGCGAGGCAGTTCAACACTGACTGGGCACGCTCGTTGGTGAGACATGCCGACATTGAGACCGAGTCTAACTCCATCCTGAGAAAAGAGATGCTCTGAACTGGAGTGAGCTGGCTCTTTTCCCAGTTGACCTGAAGCCCCAGACGGCTGAGGTGCCTGAGCACCTGATCTCTGTGGGTTTTGCATAGTAACTCTCGTGAGAGGACAGAGACAGGCCAAAGGGGAGGACTTGTACTGATACACCTGGCCCCCGAACGCAAACCGCAGGTAGGGGCGGTGTTGGGGGAGGGTGGAGACATGAAGTACGTGTCCTTCAGGTCTACCGCTGCGAACCAATCTAGATGCCGGACGCAGGTTAAGCGTGAGCATTTTGAACGGGAGTTTGTGCAACGCTCGGTTGAGAACTCGCAGGTCCAAGATTGGTCATAAGCCGCCGCTTTTCTTGGGTACGATGAAGTAAGGGCTGTAGAAACCCATCTTCATCTCGGTTGGAGGGACAGGCTCTATCGCGTCTTTGGCCAGAAGAGTCGCGATTTCCGCGCGCAGGGAGTGGGCGTGTTCGCCGTGTACTGCGGAAAAGCGGACGCCCATGAAGGGGGACGGGGGCCTGGCAAACTGAATTGCGTAACCGAGTCGGATGGTCCGGGCCAGCCAGCAAGACGGGCTGGGAAGTGAAAGCCACGCGTCCAACCTCTGCGCTAGGGGCACCAAAGGGACGATTAATTTGACGTACCCGGCGGGGCTTCGCAGCGGGGCGGAGCAGGTAGGGCAGCGTTGGGCGGCGACGGGGCGACCCGCAGCTGAGGTGCTGAGAAAAGACTCAAAGCACTTACCTTGCTCCGCACACCCGGCAGGGGGCGGGTCAGCGACTGAGGAGGAGGTCCTGGGTAGGCGTCCTCTAGACTCGTCGGAACCGGCCGGCCGGGGGACAGTCGTGGGGCTGAAGACGGGTGGTCCGTGTCCAGGAAGCCAGGACTGTTGATATCTGGGGGCAAAGTGCCGTGAGAACGGCATTTGCGGGCCAGGTGACCCAGAGACAAAAGGAAATAGCTCATTACAGAGAATATGAGAATGTGAAAATTAATTCAACAAGAAAAGATTCTCCTCCCGGCCCTCCACCGGGGACGGAGCGGTCTTACCAGCCTCCGGAGCTAACATCTTGGTCCCTGGGTTGAACGTCTACGGACAGCCTGGGAGCCTTCCGGGTCCTCGAGGGGGTCCGTGAGACGGGGGCGTCCGTTCCCTGCAGCGTGCTCGACGCTGGGGCTGAGAGCTGGGCCCGGGTTGAGGCGGAGCAGGGTGTTTCATAGCCGCAGGAGGACGCCCTCGGCGAGCAGACGGGGCATGGCCCATGGCGGCAAGCTTGCGGCGGGGCAGGATGTGCAGTGGCCTCCGTCTGCCTCACCGCTGAGGACTGCTGGGCAGAGTCGTCAACGGTGGCGCCGAATGGACGGAGCTGGGAGACGGGGGTGTGAGAGAAGGTGTGCCTTGTCTGCCTCCCGCATTTCGACCAGGTCCAGTCCACAGGTGTGTTTCTGGACCACAAGGGGTGGCCATCGCCTGTTCGAGTGCCAGCGCTTCTGACCTCCGTGGCCCGGGGGCGCGGTTGGTCATCCAGCGCAGTTCCTGCAGCACATCAAGAACAGGACTACCCAAGGTGCAGGTTTTGAAGTGCCTTGGCCTGGCATTGGTTGCAGGAAGGGCCGTGGCGTGCAGAGTGGAAGCGGTCTGGGACCGTTCCACCACGAGGGTAGTGAGAGCGGAGGAGCGAAAAAGCCTTGGCTTAGCTCAACTCGTCGTGCACGTCCGGGAAGAAGGGAACGGGGCGGGGGCGTGGCTGTGAGCGGCGCACCTGCCCGCGGAACCGATCAAGTAGCCCGGGAAAGCATAGCGGATCTCCGTGCGTCAGGCTCAGGCTGGGCGGCAGACCCGAAGGTGGCGGCCCAGGCGAACGATCAGCATCCGATGCCGCTGTAACGCTCTCCGATGCAGCGGTGATGTCATCCAATTCTGAGGCAAGCAAGCGTGCCGGGGAGGCGGGCGGTTCGAGGGGGTTTACCCGGCGAACAGAGCCCGTCATATTCCCCAAATCGCCTTCATCGCCCGCAGCGCCTGCGCCGATCCCGTAGGAAGAAGGCGGAGCGCGGGGGGCGGTTGAAGTGGCTTTCTCTCATTACAAAAGAAAGCTGTGCGACCGCAATGCTATAACGGCCATGTTCTCACACTGAGAAGATGAACCATTGGAGAGAATACTCATCCCGAGCTCAGACGGAAGCAAGCAAGCAAGCGTGCCGGGGAGGCGGGCGGTTCGAGGGGATTTACCCGGCGAACAGAGCCGTCATTGTCCCCAAATCGTGTTCATCGCCCGCGGCGCCTGCGTCAATCCCGTAGGAAGGAGGCGAGGCGCGGGGGGCGGCTGAAACGGCTTTCTCTCATTACAAAAGAAAGCCACACGACCGCAATGCTAGCAAACAAGCGTGCCGGGGAGGCGGGAAGTTCGAGGGGATTTACCCGGCGAACAGAGCCCGTCATTGTCCCCAAATCGTGTTCATCGCCCGCGGCGCCTGCGTCAATCCCGTAGGAAGGAGGCGAGGCGCGGGGGGCGGCTGAAACGGCTTTCTCTCACTACAAAAGAAAGCCACACGACCGCAATGTTGCCATGGCTATGTTCTCGCACTGAGAACATAAACCATTCATAAAACACTGCTTGCATGTGATCGCAGCCCAGGCATGCAAGATAGTGTTTTATGACCGAGAGAGGTGGGGAGAAAACACCGCATCCAGAAACTACACAGGGGCGGAAATTACATCTTTAAAAAGACGCGTCCTGAAAAGGACGTTCAACGCCGCTGTGTAATGCTCTTTCAGAGAAATAAACTCTTTTATGGAGAGAATCACTCTTTCAACTCTTTTAACTCTGCGCTGTCGAAGCGCCCAGGGGCAAACTGCACGCCGGCAGTGAAGAGAAAAGCCGCTGTAGTGCGCCGTAAATCCAACAGCAAAGCAGAGCGTCAGAGGATCAGAAGCAGGATCAGTTGTGTTACTCGCAGCTGACTGCATACACACGACCATCGGCTCCGAAGAAAATTACTGAATGAACGAGCGTATTTCTCTCGCCTTTATATCCGTATCCGGAGGCGGAGTATGCAAATACTGTTCGCCAACTCTCATTGGCCTTTTTTCATAGATCAGAGGTATCTTTCGGCGCTCAAGAGAGACCCCTAGTGTCGCTTCTTCGACACGACGTCGAAGTGAGCGACAGACGGGGAACCATAGTTTTGATGCAGGTAACCATGGTGTTACTACAGTAATATGGTGTTAATATAGTAACCATGTTTAATTTTGTGGTTACTATGATTTTACAAAAAAAAAAAATACAAATACCATGGTGATACTATGGTTAGTAAAACCATGATTAATTTTGTAAAGGAAGGTTAGGGTTAGGTTTAGGGGTATGAGTTGTCTGTGGGACTCTAAATAAACACAATAACAACACTGCAATGATGTCCATATACTTTATTATAGTATTTAAACAGGGGTGTAATAGTATCTGCCACTATTTGCACTTGAGTGCAAATAGCCTCTGCCAAACTTTATACACAGTCCTGTAACTGATTTGCATTACACCCATTAAAAAGAAGTTCTTCCTCATCTTGACTTGTTTTTGGTACACAACTCACTCTGTATTCGAATGTTACATTGTAGCTTTCATGTGTAAATAACTTTGAACAAATAGCTAAATCTGTATCACTTCTACCAATCACACATCATATATACCATCATGCCACCCTGCTCTGTACTATAGCATACATACATATACTGTATGTTGAACATTAACTATATTAACAATTGATTGTTTATTATTTATGCAAAGTGAGAGAGAGTGGTAAGAGCTGATTTGTGACAAAGTGTTGCCATCGCACCTGTGAGGTGATGACCTCGATGGCAGCCATGAAGCGGTCTGCAACGATGGACACACCCAGAAACATGTAGAGAAGTGATGAAAAGTAAATCACTGCTCTTATGGCCTGCATTGCAAATGAGGGGTCCTTTGGCAGCCAGATAGGAAGTAGAATCCCAGGTTGACATTGGACTTTCTCAAAACAGAAACTCTTGAGGCCATCTGCACTACTGTTGCTGTTCCTATGAGAACTGCCACCCACACACAGCTGTGCTGAGAGGAGGATCAGGATGAGATGATGGAGGTGTGGAGGAGGAGCCATGACTATGAGGAGATATGGTGAACAGAGTGGCTCTCCTCCTGAGGTTGACAGAGAAAGAAAAGAAGAGGGTGGGGTTACATCATTCAAACCTTGATAAATTCTATATACTTTAATGTAATTTACATGTGATGTATGAGTATATTATGAGTATATATAAACAGATAGTTCCGGTCCTCTAATCTGATTGGATAAGAGTGTTCCAAGAGTGTTCCAAGAGTGCTAATATTTAGTATAACAGCACTTGGATGTTTCACTGTTATTATATTACTAGACATTACTATGTTTGTCTATGTTTGAGTCGTTCCATTCTGCCTGTTAGGCCTGATATTTTTTTACATAGGTATGTGTATGCACATGCAAACACATGGAAAATGCATTGCCAAACCTGTGGTCTGATTGAACTTACAGTAAATAACATGCATTCCTGCACTACTCAGGTGTAACAAACCTCAGCATTTAAAGGGGTTTATAGATTTACCTACAAAAGTCTGTGCAATTAATCTGGATGTATTATTTTTCAGGTAAGTTGCTATAAATATATTGACTTTCTCTTACTTGCTCAGCAATATTCTCTTTAAACTGTTGTTCCGTCATGACCAGGGAATAAAATCTAGATGTTTTTCATTTTGGTTCGTTCTGAGCAAAAACTGTATTTTTTCGTTCCAGTTAAGACATTCCACAGACTCCCTTCCAAATGGTAACCATTTAGAACAAAATAAAAGAACGGTTAATAACAATATTTTTTAAAATGACAGTACTCCTTATTGTTTTAGCAGATATTCAGGGGCAAAGGTTGATTTTGGCTAATATTTATGCACAAGGGATGTTACAAGCTGCTGGTACCCCTCATGATATAATATTGGGAGGAGACTATCTTTTGATGGACTCAGTCCTTGATTACAGTGAAGCAAAAGTGTGTAAGACCCATAGAGCAACAGTAACGTTCACAGGATGTGTAAAAATCTTGGTCTTACAGATATTTGGAGACATTTGAACCCAGCTGGTAGAGCTTTTTTCATCAGTCCATAAGATTTATTCTAGAATAGATTTTTTTTATATATATCTAAGTCCCTCATTTCATCTGTTGTTGACTGCTTAATTGGATACATCTTAATCTCAGACACCCTGGTGTGTTTAGAGGTGTTGCCAAATACAGAGAAAAAGAAATCATATAGTTGCCACTTTAATGTATCCGTTTTGCAAAATCCTGAATTCAACAAATATTAAAGGCTGAAGTCAATGTTTATATGGAGACCAACTGGTCCTCTGTGGGCGTGGCTTGGGAGGCACTTAAAATAGTTCTTAGGGGTTGGATCATACAGTGTGCCTCATTTACAAAAAATCAAAAGCATGAGAACTCGTGGAGTTGGAAGGGAATATTAAAAGTGCAGAGGCAGAGCTGAAGCGCCGAATGTCCTCTAGTGGCCTCAGAAAATTGACCCAATTGAAATACAGATATAATTCTATTTTGTTATTTAGGGGGAGTTTTGGGTATTCAGGGCAAGACAGTCATACTTTGAGTAGGGGGGACAAAGCAGGGAAGCTTTTGGCTTGATATATAAAACAGAGAGAATTTTTCTACCATTCCCTCAGTGAAATCTGCTGGTGGTGAAATATTTACCTCAGCCATTGATAATAATAATGCTTTTAAAAAAATTCTATCTTGATCTTTATAGTTCCACATCTTTGTTTACCGATGAAGATATTAGAAACTTTGTGGAACCATTAGAACTCTCTAAACTGATGACTGAGCAAAAAAATTATCTTGATTCTGAGATAACCGTCCAATGTCCCTGATTCAGCTAGACGTAAAAATATTGTGAAAAATTCTTGCTAACCGATTAAGTAAAGTTATGATATCTCTTATATATATATAGATCAAGTGAGGCTTATGCGGGGCCGCAGCTCTTCTAATAACATTAGACATTTCATCGATATTATGTGTTCAGTGGCAAATGGTCAGGCTCCGGTCGCTGCTATCTCACTTGACGCTGAAAAGCTGTTTGATATGGTAGAATGGGATTATCTTTTTAAGATAAAAAGATTGGAAATATACGGGTTCGGGAATACTTTTATTGGATGGAACCCGGTAGCAGCAGTAGAAACAAATGTATTCATTTCTGATTATTTTACTCTGGATAGGGGCACCCGGCAGGGTTGCCCTCTTTCCCCATTATTGTTCTATCTTACCCTGGAATTAGTAGCCGCGATAAGAAAGGAGGATGATTTTCCAGGGGTGATGGCAGGAGGTGTGGCGCATAAGCTTCTGCTTTAGGCAGATAATATTTCATTATTAGTTTCTGACTCTTCTAGATCTATATGCCTTGCCTCCACAGAAATATTATTTTTATTTTTTCTCCCCAATTTGGAATGCCCAATTCCCACTGCACTCTCAGTCCTCCTGGTAGCATAGTGACCCGCCTGAATCCGGGTGGTAGAGGACGAATCTCAGTTGCCTCCACGTCTGAGATCCTCAACCTGCGCATCTTATGAAGTGGGTTGTTGAGCGTGTTACCACAGAGATATAGTGCATGAGGAGGCTTCACGCCATCCACTGCGTCAACCACACAAAACTCACCATGCACCCCACTGAGAGTGAATCACATTATAGCAAACATGAGGAGGTTACCCCATGTGACGCTACCCTCCCTAGCAACTGGGCCAATTTGGTTGCTTAGGAGATCTGGTGGGATTAGAACTTCTGAACTCCAGGGGTGGAAGTTAGCATCTTTACTCGCTGAGCTACCCAGGCCCCGTCTCCACAAAATTATTCATTCCTTATCTAAGTTCTCAGGATACAGAGTAAATTGGTCTAAATTCTAAGCTTTGGCTCTGACAGTGTACTTCCTGATAATCTCTTTTCAGCCGGGTGCCTTTCAATGGCCCAAACAGGGCCTTAAGTATTTAGGCCATTTTATTCCCAGCAAATTTGTGTGATTTAGTTCATTTTGACCCTTTCATAAAAAGTTTTTTGAGCGATGTGGGCAGGTGGGTTTCATTACATTTATCGATGATTGGGAAGGTGTAACAAACTGGCCTTGGAGACGGTGTTAGTATCCGTGTGTAGGAAGTTTATTAAAAGAGACACAAGTAAAAAATCCAAAACAGTAGGCAGAGAGACATAGTCATAAAGCAGGCAGATAAATCCAATAAACCAAACAGACAGTCCAAACAGGCAAACAAAACAAAGGGTAATCCAAAAAGCAATAAATCCAGAAAAACAGGCAATTGTCATAACATGAATCAAGAAACAATGGTAATGGAAAAACACTCGGTAAGGCAGGGTAAACTGGCAATACTTTGCAATCAACAATGGAACTGCATGGATATCTATACACAAGTGGTATACAGGAAATGAGCAGTGAAGAAATGGGTGAAGAGCAGTATTCAGGAGAGGGCTGGATGGTAGGATGGTTAACAACCTCCGATTTTTACAGAAGTTTAATGTTATTAAAATGAATTGTATTCCCAAATTCAACTACCTGCTACAGTCACTCCCTATAGATGTCCCCCTCTCTTATTTCAAGCAATTTGATAGCATAGCAAAGTCCTTCATTTGGAATGGGAAATGTCCCAGACTACATTTCAAAAAGCTGCATAGGCTGATTGATAAAGTTGGGCAAGGCCTACCCAAGATTTTGTTTTATTGTGCATTCGGTCTCAGACATTTGGCTTATTGGACGCTTCCACCTGAGAGAGCCCCTCCCTGGTTTTGTATTGGACAGGAAGTTCTTGCCCCTATTTCGCCATTGCAATGCCTGTCTATCAAAATAATCGGAGAAGTTAAGTTACACCCAGTTATCTCGCATTTGCACTCGGTATGGACAACAGTATGTCCAGAGTGTTTAATTCTGACATTAATTTAAATGTTGCCTAGAGTTTATGGCTTAACCCCAAATTATGTATTAATAAGTCCCCTTTCTGCTGGCCAGAGTGGGTTGTGAGGGAGGTTACTACACTCGATGACCTACTGTATATGACAGGTGCTGAGGTAAGGTTAGGTAAGGAAATGTATTTATATAGCACAATTAAAAAAAGAGCAGAGTACACCTACCTATACTCTACCTATACTATACCTATTCTATATTCTATATATAATAAACACATACATCTAACTTCTCACATAAAAACAACAAGCTACTAACATGTCAACAAGTAGAGTTAGACAAGAAAGCCAGAGAAAAAAGATGAGTTTTTAAAAGAGATTTAAAGGATACCACTGTGGAGGCAGTTCTAATATGCAAATGCAGTCTATTCCAGAGCTTTGGAGCCAACACTGAAAAAGAACGATCACCCCAAAGTTTTCGTATAGACCTCGGGACAATCAGTAATTTCTGGTCAGAGGACCTGAGTGATCTTGATGGTAAGTATAAATGTAACAAATCTGAGAGATAGGGTGGTGCCATACCATTTAAAGATTTAAAAACAAACAACAAAATCTTAAAATCAATCCTATAACGGATTTGCAACCAATGTAAAGAAAACAAAATTGGAGTAATGTGGTCCCGCTTTCGAGAACCTGTCAACAATCTTGTTGCAGCATTCTGAACAATTAGCAATTGTGTCAACATTAACTGACTAATCCTTATATACAAGGAATTACAGTAGTCCAAACATGATAACACAAATGCATCCATCACTCTCTCTAAATCATAAAATGACAAAAGTGACTTGGCAACTTCAGACTACTTGAAGTTCTTAATTGGAAAAAGCTTGATCAGACAACTGCATTAATTTGTTTGTCAAATTTTAAGGAGTCATCAAAAAAAAAAAAAAAAGTTTTTGCCATGTGTTTTCCATAAATAGATAAAGGGCCTAAATTAATACAGGGGGACCCAGATACATTAGGCGGTGCAAACACAATAATCTCTGTTTTGCATTCATTTAATGCAGGAAATTGACAGCCAACCAAGTTTTTAAATCATTCAGACATGCTAGAAAAGCCCTAACGAATTATCCTCCTTTATACTGGCATATTTGTTTGTGTGTCATCTGCATAACAATGCAATGATAATTTGTGTGTTTTTAAAAAAAAAAAATAGCGCCAATTGGAAGCATACAGTATATAACAAAAACTTATGTTAGTTAGGTAGGACTTAAACCAATTTAAAACCGCACCTCGCATCCCTACCAACCGCTCAAGCCATGCAATAAGAATTTTGTGATCTATGGTGTCAAATGCCGCACTTTGATAAAGTATCATCAAAACTGCAGCATTTCCAGAATCCACAGTTAATAGAACATCGTTGAGAACCTTTAAAAGTGCACATTCTGTACTGTGATTTTCCCTAAATCCAGACTGAAATACATAAAAAAGGGTATTCTTATTAAAAAAAAGACTCGGGCCCAATTACATTAGGTGGATTTATAACAGAGTTTATAGTACTGAATAGTACTCTAGGTCTGTGACAGTTTCTCTCAATAATATCGGAGAAATACTGTGCCTTTGCTGTTTTAACCACACTTTGATATTTATGCAAAGATTCCCTTAAAATATCATAGGACACTTGAGCCTGTCATTCCGCCATTTACGCTCTGCTCTTCTGCAGATTTGTCTAAGTGTGCGTGTAGTGTCATTGATCGAAGGCACTACTTTAGTTTTTACACGCCTCACCTTCAAGGGTGCAACTTCATCTAAAATAGTTGTACATACAAAATTAAAAGAACAAAGTAAAGACTCAGGATAAAAAGTAAAAGAGAAAGAGTCAGAAATATTGCAATCGTACGCAAATATCATAGCGAACTCATTAATAGTGAACTCCTTTGAGATCCTTTGAAAATCTAGTTCAACATTTTGGGATTCCCAGATCTCAGTTCTTTAGATATTTACAGTGGCAGATACTCTGGGAGAGGTGATTACTGCTTTTGGAAAAGGTCATGAGGCATCAGTGTATTACTAATCTCAAGAGATTATGGGAGAAAGATTTAAACTTGGTATTGGAGGAGGTAGTGTGGGCTAGGATTCTAAAAAAACATAAAATCTGCATCTAGAGATGCAAGGGTTCGCCTTATGCAATTCAAGATTTTACATTGATTCTATTGGACAACCTCTAGATTGTATAGGCTTGGTTTTAAAGAGCATATTCCAAATCAGCAGTAAAATCAGACAAAAATGGCACAATACATTGTGCTACTTTAGCTCAGTGCACACTCCAAAAACATTTTTTTTTTTAGGCTGGTCCAGCTAATGCGCATGCACACTTTCAGGTTGATTGACAGGCAAACTCGTTATATAAAAGCTTTGAAATGTAAGGCAGGACTTCTTTTTCTACAACCATTGGGCATTCTAAATTCTCCCATTTATTTTGATACAAGTGATCCATCTCTGCTAAATAGTTTCTGATTTACCAGAGTTCTATGAATTTAGACTCAATGGATTCTGTCTCTTCATGAAATCCCAGACTGTCTCAATAATGTTGAGATCCGAGCTCTGTGGGGGCCATCCCATCTTTTGCAGGATTCCTTATTCTACTTCTATTCTTGACCTTATTCAGAGTAGCACCATGTTTGACAACTGTTTTTACAGTTTCTTCAATGGGTTGTAATGTTGTTTAAAATGCTTTGGATCGTTCCACCAATGAAACATTGAAACACATCTTTCCTAAAAATTTCAGAGGACAAAACATTCCAGAAAGTTGTAGAAAATCTAGGAGCTGTATAGAGCTTTATTTCAAAGTGAATGTCTTAGAAGAGATGGTAAGTCTATCCCTCAAAGCCTCGTTGTCATTCCCGTCAAAAATTAAAGATGGTCTATTCTATTCTATTTCCAAAAGAGTGATATATTGAATGAAATATTTCTTATTCCATATTGTATTAAGATTATAACATCTTATCTATAGAACTGTTGTATAAAAGCAACATCACACTCGCAGTTGTACAGGCTCAAGACTGCAGAGTGTTGCAGGTCATCACGACCATGCTGATATGCTGTACAACAGCACTCTTGCTCTTGTTATATTTCTTAAGTCGGTTGCACTGTTTGGTACAGTGTCTGTATGCAGGTATGTGTACGTGAGATGTGAATGAGTGTATGTGAGGCCATCTCAGTCCCACTCTAAACCACAGGTCTTATCAGTAATTAATTAATCATGCCTGGCCTGCACTGGGCACAGGGAGACCAAAGTAAAGGATTCAGCAGACTGATATTGAATTTGACTGGCGGAGGTGGCAAATGAAAATGAAAGAGTCGTAAATACAACATGATTTAGTTTGAAATTAATGATTTATGAATATAAGCATATAAAATACTCTTAATATATTACTAGCTCTTGCAGGATGCATTAACAAAATTTTCATCTTAAATTCTCTCTCCTGTTTTTCTTGATTATCTCTTCTTGTCACCAGTGTGTGTAGTAGAGATTGAGAGTGACATGCTGGACTGAACAGTGTGGTCATATTTCACTTTCTAAGCTGTGCTATGGTTACCTGGACTTCAGCTTTTCTGTGCTACTCTACACCACTGTCCAAAAATAACCTGCCCATCACACCTGGGCTTACAACACAAACAAACACACACACACACATACACACACACACACACACACACACACGTATGTATATGAATGTGCGTGTCTGTGTTTGCAAACATTAGGTGATGTTGTGTATCTTAATGTGTGTCTCTGTAGGTTTGTTTTTATGCACATGTTTTGTGTGTACAATTCTGTTCATGTGTCCATGTGAGTATGTGTGCATACAGTATACCATGCAGGTATGTGTGTGTGCATATTTATGTGCAGGTGCATGAATGTGTGTGCTGAAACTGAAATGTCTCTTGTTACCACGATGACACTGTTTCAGTCTGTCAGTGTCGCTGATAAGTGATTGGCTGGGTTGGCTTACACACAGAGCTCTGACTGCTTAATAGGAGTTAGCACCTTTTAGTGGTTAAGATTACCACCACCAGAGAGAGAAAGTGACAGAGAGAGACAGAGAGAGAGATAGAGGGAGAAAGGGAGAGGTTACATTCTAGGAAATCTGAGAGTGATAAAAGTAAATGAGGGTATTGGGAAGATAGTTTGGATAAAGTGAACAATTTTTGTAAATGCCTCATTTGTTAACTGATAAGCTAAAAAATCGTATTAAATAATTAATGGAAGCATATACACTGGCAGCCAAAATTTTTGAATAATGTACAGATTTTGCTCTTATAGAAAGAAATTGGTATTTTTATTCATCAATGTGCCATTCAACTGATCACAATGTACAGTCAGGACATTAATAACGTGAAAAATTACTACTACAATTTGAATATTTTTCCAGAACTTCTTAAACTACTTTAAAGTGTTCTCATCAAAAAAATCCTCCACTTACAGCAATGACAGCTTTGCAGATCCTTGACATTCTAGCTGTCAGTTTGTCCAGATACTCAGGTGACATTTCACCCCATGCTTCCTGTAGCACTTGCCATTGATGTGGCTCTCTTGTCGGACACTTCTCACGCACCTTACAGTCTAGCTGATCCCACAAAAGCTCAATGGGGTTAAGATCCATAACACTCTTTTCCAATTATCTGTTGCCCAATATCTGTGTTTCTTTGCCCACTCTAACCTTTCAAAAGTGGCTTTTTCTTTGCAATTCTTCCCATAAGGCCTGCACATGCGAGGCGTCTATTTCTCAAACTAGAGACTCTGATATACTTATCCTTTTTCAAATATTGATAGTGCTGTATTTTACATCAGGAATGTCCTGACTATAATTTGTGATCAGTTGAATGCCATTTGGAGAACTGAAGTACCAATTTCCTTCCGAAACAGCAAAATCAAGAAAATCTACTTTTGGCCACCAGTGTAGATTTTAAACTAAACAAACCAGCAACTCAAAATATGAGTTTAAATAAGACTGTAATCGTATATTGTATGATGCATGATGAGGACAAAATTCAAGAAACAATTCAAATTCTAAGCAGACATGATATCACATCCTGCACATTAACAACTATTGAGCTGTTGCCCTGTGGAATGTTTAATGAAGTCCAAAGAAAGAGAGAGAGATCTAATGTTCAAACTAATGTACTTTACTGCAACACCCCTCTCTCTCTCACACTCTCTCTCTCCCCCTCTCCCTCCTTCACACCAGAGGAGTCTATATTGTACTCACCACCCAATACTTATTACATTCACTTGTGTACATTATAGAAAGAGGGCAAAGTGGAACAATTGACCTACAGTTATTGTGTAAGGCATCCACACACATAAACACTAGCTTAACAGAAAGAAAGTTATAGGCCTATTGTCACAATCCCCTGTCGTCTGCCCTGTGTTTCTCCTCTGTCATCTCTCCCGGACTTCAGTTCCCATAATTCCCTGCCCTCATCACTGCCATCTGTCTGTCATTGTCTTCACCTGTGTCTAATTTAATCATCATTTCCGTGTGTATTTAAGCCCTGTTGTTTTGTCAGTCTTGGTCAGTTGTTGAATGTTTGGTATATGTGTATTTTCCATGTTTTCCAGGTCGTCAGCTGTGTTCCTGCTTGTTCCCTTCATTGATGTTCATTTTGTGTTTATTTAATCCCCTCGTGGATGTTTCTTTTGTTCCTTGTGTTTTGTTACTCTGTTCATCGTTTGTGTTGTTTAAAATAAAGCTGCAAGTAGATCCCCACTCTTCGTCTGCCCGCATTCGTAACAGAACAACTGAAGTCCGGGAGAGATGACAGAGGAGAAACACAGGGCAGACGACAGGGGATTGTGACACCTATAAGGAGTAAATTATAAAATATATAATTCTAAAATATCAACAATGCTCTAATTTATGCACTCTTATCGTTGTATGCCCCACTCACATATAATAATAATAATAATAATAAAAATGGAACTCTAATTTTATGTTAGACTTTATTTCTTTATTAACTGATATTGTGGATTATTGTAGAAAGGCTCACAGCTACTACACAAAAAAGTCTTTTAACTCCAAAAATTTGGTTCATGTTGTAACATCTAAATTAGCTGATTTAATTAAAGTCAAAAATATTATTTAAATCTGAAGTATGTAATTTCTGCGCCACTAGCGCCACCAAACCAAATTGCAAAAATACACATTGTTTTCAAAACATCTTTCTGAATATGCCCCTCGCCCAGGACTGGACAGGTAATCTGGCATACCGGGCATTTTCCCGGTGGGCCGATGCACTTTGGGGCCGATCAAGGGTGGACTGGCCATCAACATGCAATTTTCATAGCACAACAGAAACGCAGTGCTTTCGTTTTTCAACAAAATGTACCTAGAAATTGCTTACTGATTGTTGTCTCTACATATAGAGCTAGGATAGGAGAAAGTATTTTAACAATGAAAAAGTTGGAGAGTCACAAGAAGCCATGCAAAGTTTTGACGTGTGAATGGCAAGCTATGCGCACTTTGCTAGTTTTAATACTTTTTATACCATAAACCAGTGAGATTCAACACGCCCTGATCCTTAACTGTTCTAGGCAGACAATATGTCAAATAATTAAAAATCCTGGGCTCTGGAGACATTAAAAGATACTTACATGCTCAAGCTGACTCCCCTGAGCAGCAGGCTGCAAGCCAGGGAGCCAATTTAGCCAGAGGGGTGGGGGGAATTTGCAAGAATTGCTGAACATGTCAGCAATGCTGACGAAGGTCGATCACGGCCATGAAGACGAAAATTCACAGAGGTGGTTACAAGAGTGGGGGATGTAGAGAAACTGATCGATTATCTAGAAACATCGGAGAGGGAATAAGCTGCTAATCCGCTAGCGACCAAGGTGGATTTGGAGGCATCTGGGAGAAGTTGGAGGATTTGTAGAATCATAACCGTCAGAATAATGTCTGAATTGTTGGAAGTCTTGAGGACGAAGAAGGTCGGGATATGGTGAAATTCCAGGATTGGCTCTTCCCGAGTCTGCTCAACATAACAGGACATAAGCTTTTTATAGATTATCTTCTGAAGATTAATTCTGTCTCACAAAATGTGTATAGTAACACCAAAATTGAGCGATCAGATGACAAAGTTGTCATGGGGCTCTCGTAGTTGTACATGGACTGTTAAAGAATTAAAAATCAAGAGTTTAGAGGGATTGACGCCAGTTGGCACTGTCGTGCACGTGGTTAATGAGCACTTTTTCATTTTTGGTTCGGAGGGAAGTTTAGGGTTTGATTGTTACAATAATGTTGGAATGTGGTCTTTATAATTTTATTTTGACACACAATATATTTTTCTAATATGTCAAAAATGTAAAATGTTAATATGAGTAGATTGTCTCTCTACACATGTAATTTGAATAGGTTGTGGCACCCCATAAAAAGAAGGAAGGTTATTTCTCTTCTTAAACGTAAGAAATATTATATAATGTTTCTTCAAGAAACGTATCTTTAAAAATTGGGAAGATATGGGGTGAACATCTTTTCTTTAGTGCTGGCTCAAGTAAGCACAGGGGAGTCATTACACTGATAAGTAAGCATCTACAATTCAAATGTCTCAAATAGATTAAAGATAAATTATGAAGAGTCATTATTGTTTTAGCAAAAATTCAGGGGCAAAGTCTGATTCTGGCTAATATTTACACACCTAATGCTGATGATCAGGGCTATTTTTATAGATCTTGATGGGATGTTGCAAGCCGCTGGCATGCCTCATGATATAATATTGGGAGGAGACTTCTATTGAATCTATTGATGGACTCAGTCCTTGATCATAGAGAAGCAAAGTGTGTAAGCCCCCTAAAGCAACATTGATGCTTCAAAGGATGTGTAAAAATTTTGTTCTTACAGATATTTGGAGACTTCTGAACCCATCTGGTAGGGACTATACAACTGGTCCTTAGGATCTTCAGGCTTGGGAGTAGGGATGGGCAGATCGATCCTTAAGTATTGATAATTCTGATACTGATGTTGTATCAAAAATATAGATCCTCACACAAAAATATTGATTCTAAAAAATGTATTATTATTTGGTTACCACAAACAATAATCATAAGCTTCAAGTGAAATAAAATGGATTAGGCTATATTAGCAAATACTTGCAGGATGGGAACTGTTTCTTCTTCCACTCATCTTAACATTCATAAATGCTGATTAAAACAAGCAGACAAGCACTTGCACCGTCACAAGACTCGTTCAAACAAGAGTGCCTTGTAGAGGCAGTGCCTTGTGAGGCAGTGATAGAAAATCAGAGAAACAACTTTTGGTCATGTAGTCTAGGGCATACGCAGGTGTACGACATATGCCCTTCTATCTGTTTTAGGATTTTGCATATGCCCACCAGAAATAAGTGATGATATGTGTGGCCACCAGAACAACGAATGGCTTTTGACCCAGAACTTTTTCAATCTAATAACGCAATGCCGCAGTATCGTTGAATAAATTGTGTTTTATTATTATTCTAAAAAACGTACAGAGATTCTCTCTAAACGTACATGGAGATGCACTGGGGAGCACTGGCAAGACAGACAGTCTGACTAAGCTGATCCACCAATCAGAACGTTCATTTCAGAATTGATTGGATATTTGCTAACCAATCATATTTTCCGTTTCAGTAAGGGGTGGACATTTCCAGCTTCTGACACACAAGCATCCCTGATGTAACCTTCGTTCACTGATGGAGGGAACGAGACATTGTGTCAATGAGTTGACACTAGGGGTTGACTCTTGGGAGCCCAGACATCTCTGATCTTTGAGAAAAGGCCAATGAGAATTGGCGTGTGGATAAAAGGAGTGCCGCTTGCAAACACACACTCAGGTTTCGCACTGAGGAGCTGAGCCAAAGACCCGGCTATTTTAGCAGTTGGTTCAGTTTTGTGGCAAGAGGAACACAACGTCTTGTTCCCTCCATCAGGGAACGGAGGTTATATCGGTAACCATGACGTTCCCTATCTATCACTGTGTCGATGAGTTGACACTAGGGGTCCCTATGGAAAACACTACAAGAGCTGAACCGAGTTACGCAGACTGGCAGTGCGAGACGGGCAGAACTCTGTGTGCCTTGTAGCCAGCGCAGCAAGCTGTCGTGTAACTACCCCAACACACTGGCAGGCATGAAGCAGTCCCTTACACCTTGGGGAGCTGCTAACTGCTCAGAAGTTTAGGGACTGGCTGGCCCAGCCATAGACTTCTCTCTATTCTTCTCCCCAAAAAAAGAATGAAATCGTTAAGCTGGGGGCCATATAAGGTCCATTTTGGGGGATGACCCTCCAAAGATGAGGACACCTCGGAGACCACACCCAGCCCCAAGAAGGGGGGGGGGGGGGGGTGGACTTCTCACACCCAGCCCCAAGGAGGGGAGGAGTTACTACAAAAATGGTGACCAAGGACAGAGGGCCCTCTGCCCAAGGAAGATGCAGGTTACCAGCGGGGAAACCATTTTGAGGAATATACATCACACAGGGTTACCTAACAAGACAACCAGCACATGTGGAGCAATTACCTCAGTACGGGGGCCTAAGTGATGCATGTACTGGGCAAAGGAGGAAGAACATCCAGGGTTCACACTTTTTTGCAAATGCAACTTTGCAAGAGTGCATGTCAAGAGTGCCAGGATTTGCTGGGCAAAATCCTCTATGGTGCCACCAAATAGGCCAACCTGGTTCGAACATGTTGGGCCAAAGGTGGCGCTCCTGGACCACTAAGGTAGACATCGCCTGCCTAAGAGGCCACGCCGTGACCATCATCGCCTGTGCAGGGCGAGATCGGACACCGAGCACAGCTCCTGCATCAATCTCAGGTCAGAACTACCCTTGTGCAGTTCTTTGAGCGCCTCAGCTTTGTGCACTTGCATGAGAGCCGTGGCGTGCAGGGCGGAAGCGGCCTGTCCAGTGGCACTGTAGGCTCAGTTGTGAATGACGACATAAACACACAGGCCCTGGATGGGAGACTCGGACGGCTCTGCCAGGTGGCGGCACTCTGTGAGCACAGGTGCACCGCGATCGCCTTACCGACCTGTGGAGTCGCCGAGCAACCCCTCGCAGCCCTACCGTCGAGGGTTGTGAGAGAGGATTAAAACGGTAAAAGGTGTCCGCCGCTATCGCGTGAGCCCATCATGCACATCTGTGAAGAAAGGTACAGGGGCGGGGCGCAACCGTAAGTGACGCTCGGGGCCCCGGGACCAATCATCGGGCCATGAGGGTTCAGGGGGAGCGGAGGATTCCACTCCATCCAGGAACTGGGAGACTAGTCAGGATCGAGGGAAAGATGAATGCAGCAATGTACACAGACATCCTTGATGAAAACCTGCTCCAGAGCACTCTGGACTTCAGACTGGGCGAAGGTTCATCTTTCAACAGGACAACAAACCTAAGCACACAGCCAAGATAACAAAGGAGTGGCTATGGGAAAACTCTGTGAATGTCCTTGAGTGGCCCAGTCAGAGCCCAGACTTGAACCCGATTGAACATCTCTGGAGAGATCTGAAAGTGGCTGTGCACCGACACTCCCCATCCAACCTGATGGAGCTTGAGTGGTCCTGCAAAGAAGAATGGGAGAAACTGCCTAAAAATAGGTGTGCCAAGCTTGTAGCATCATACACAAAAAGACTTGAGGCTGTAATTGGTGCCAAAGGTACTTCAACAAGTATTGAGCAAAGGCTGTGAATACTTCTGTACATGTGATTTTTTTTCGTTTTTTATTTGTAATAAATTTGCAAAGATTTCAAACAAACTTCTTTCACGTTGTCATTATGGGGGTATTGTTTGTAGAATTTTGAGGAAAATATTTAATTTAATCCATTTTGGAATAAGGCTGTAACATAACAAAATGTGGAAAAAGTGAAGTGCTGTGAATACTTTCCGGATGCACTGTATATATATATATATATATATAAAAAGCTCTGCTCAGCTGTTGAAGCTCCCAGGGGTGTTACTCAACACAACCATTGTGTGTGAGGGGGAGAACTGCTGTAATGCACCGTAGATCCAACAGCTTTTCAGAGAGAGAGATGAATGGAACAGCAGGAGGAATTCAGCTTTGTTAATACATCCGCTCGGCTCCGAAGAGGAAATCTGAGTGTGTGTTTGCAAGCGGCACTCCTTTTATGCCCGTATGTCTGGGGGAGTGGCATGCAAATTCCACATGGCAATTCTCATTGGCCTTTTCTCTAAGATCAGAGATGTCTGGGCTCCCAAGAGTGAACCCCTAGTGTCAACCTAACTTCGAGTGAGTGACAGATAAGGAACTATAATTTGCACTGCACATTTATTTCCCTGCTAAACGTAAATATATGTATATACACTCACCTAAAGGATTATTAGGAACACCATACTAATACTGTGTTTGACCCCCTTTCGCCTTCAGAACTGCCTTAATTCTACGTGGCATTGATTCAACAAGGTGCTGAAAGTATTCTTTAGAAATGTTGGCCCATATTGATAGGATAGCATCTTGCAGTTGATGGAGATTTGTGGGATGCACATCCAGGGCACAAAGCTCCCGTTCCACCACATCCCAAAGATTCTCTATTGGGTTGAGATCTGGTGACTGTGGGGGCCATTTTAGTACAGTGAACTCATTGTCATGTTCAAGAAACCAATTTGAAATGATTCGAGCTTTGTGACATGGTGCATTATCCTGCTGGAAGTAGCCATCAGAGGATGGGTACATGGTGGCCATAAAGGGATGGACATGGTCAGAAACAATGCTCAGGTAGGCCGTGGCATTTAAACAATGCCCAATTGGCACTAAGGGGCCTAAAGTGTGCCAAGAAAACATCCCCCACACCATTACACCACCACCACCAGCCTGCACAGTGGTAACAAGGCATGATGGATCCATGTTCTCATTCTGTTTACGCCAAATTCTGACTCTACCATCTGAATGTCTCAACAGAAATCGAGACTCATCAGACCAGGCAACATTTTTCCAGTCTTCAACTGTCAAATTTTGGTGAGCTCTTGCAAATTGTAGCCTCTTTTTCCTATTTGTAGTGGAGATGAGTGGTACCCGGTGGGGTTTCTGTTGTTGTAGCCCATCCGCCTCAATGTTGTGCGTGTTGTGGCTTCACAAATGCTTTGCTACATACCTCGGTTGTAATGAGTGGTTATTTCAGTCAAAGTTGCTCTTCTATCAGCTTGAATCAGTCGGCCCATTCTCCTCTGACCTCTAGCATCAACAAGGCATTTTCGCCCACAGGACTGCCGCATACTGGATGTTTTTCCCTTTTCACACCATTCTTTGTAAACCCTAGAAATGGTTGTGTGTGAAAATCCCAGTAACTGAGCAGATTGTGAAATACTCAGACCGGCCCGTCTGGCACCAACAACCATGCCACGCTCAAAATTGCTTAAATCACCTTTCTTTCCCATTCTGACATTCAGTTTGGAGTTCAGGAGATTGTCTTGACCAGGACCACACCCCTAAATGCATTGAAGCAACTGCCATGTGATTGGTTGATTAGATAATTGCATTAATGAGAAATTGAACAGGTGTTCCTAATAATCCTTTAGGTGAGTGTACATTTAAATTTAACGTATGCAATTAATCTTTGTGAAAATACTGCATGTTATTGCACCACTTTTTTGCCTTTTACTGCTGTCAGTGGTGCCTTTTTCTTGTGATATCAAATAAGTTACATTATATTTCTAAGTAGGAAAACAATTTCACTCTACACAGAAAAGCACATATTAGTACTAATAAAAAAAAAAAATTTTATGCAGGCTATATATGGTAATACAAGATAACGTGTTATTGTGAACATTACTACTCATATTAGCTGCGATGCTTAACAGTTTATTGCGTATTATGAATTTGTTTATTAATTAGAATAATAATAAAGTATTAACAATTTTCATAGTAGCCTAATAAAAGGAACGTTAGTGACACCTATAAATTTAAATACATATTTATCATGAAGTTACCATACCATTGTTATTAGCAGTGTACACTACACCATGCCAGCAAGAAACTTACCCTGATTTACATATTGTAAGTTTATGTGGGACTATAATTACAACAGTCACAATTTTAGTGGGAAAAAACTTCTTACACATTTTACATGAACTGTATACAAATGTAAATTAATTTTAGAGATCGAGTGCATGTGTTTTTCATAAATTCACAGTATGCCCACCACTTCAGACACTACTACACCACTGCTTCTTGAGTAAATTCACACTAAAATAACAACATATCTAAAGGGGACATTTCTTATTTCTTATAATTGTGTCTAATTGTTGTAAAATACAAAAATAGTTAACCATGGTTTTACTACAGTAATATGTGGTAACTATGGTTTAACTAAATACCATGGTAAATCTATAGTTACTGTAGTGAAATGGTTCATTTTTGTAAGGGTAAACAAAACAAAAGACTAAACATTTTCTGTTTTTAAAAAAAAAAAAAAAAAAAAAAGAAATTACTTGATTTATGACTAAAAATATTATTTTAAATTAACATTTTATCTCAGGTAATCGCAAAAAAAGATACATTTAATAGAAATATTGGTATCGGCATCGCCAATATTGGACTTGAAATGATTGGAATTGGATTGGATCGCCCATTCCTACTTGGGAGGAACTTAAGGCGGTTCTTAGGGGTCGGATTATACAGTATGTCTCATTAACCAAAAAATACAAAGCACGAGCACTTGTGGAGTTGCAAGGGAATATTAAAAGTGCCAAGGCAGAGCTGAAGCGCCAATTTTCATCTGGTGGCCTCAGAGAATTGAACCAATTAAAATAAAGATATAATACTTTTTTGCCGCACAAGGTGGAGTTTTGGCTATTCAGGGCAAGACATCATACTTTAAGTAGGGGGACAAAGCAGTGAAGCTTTTGGCTAGATATATAAAACAGGGAGAGCTTTATATTTTACCATTCCCTCAGTTAAATCTGCTGGTGGTGAAATATCAGAATCATCTTTATTGCCAAGTATGCTTACACATACAAGGAATGTGTCTTTGTCTTTGTGTCTTTCCAGTGCACAACAAAACAAAACAGCAAAAATATATAGATAATAGTAAAAAATTACACAAAATTTAATAAAAAAAATAAAATAAAAATTGAATAGAAAATAAAGCATATTTAGAATACAAAATAAGACAATAGTAAGGTAGTGGGCAGGGTGAATGGGGTCCAGAGTGATTTTTCCAGCCTTTTTCCCCACTCCGGAAGTTAGGCGTCAGGCATTAGGCGTTTCATCAATATCATGTGGTCAGTGGTGAATGATAAGACTTTGGTCGCTGCCATCTCAATTGATGCCGAAAGGTGTTTGAAATGGTAGAATGGGATTATCTTTTTAAGATTTTGGAAATATATAGGTTCGGGAATACTTTTATTGGATGGATTAAGTTAATTTATAGACACAAACAATTTGAATAATCTCAGATTATTTTACACTGGATAGGGTCACCAGGCAGGGTTGCCCTCTTTCCCCATTATTGTTCTGTCTTGCCCTGGAAACATTAGCAGCCGTGATAAGAAAGGAACATGATTTTCGAGGAGTGCAGGCAGGAGGTGTGGCGCATAAGCTTCTGCTTTATGCAGATTATATTTTATTATTTGTCTCCGACCCCACTAGATCCATGCCTTGCCTCCACAGAATTAAGTTCTCAGGATACAGAGTCAATTGTTCTAAATCCAAAGCTTTGACAGTGAACTGCCCAATAAAGTCCTTTCAGTGGCCCAAACAGGGCATTAAGTATTTGGGCATTTTATTCCCAGCATTTGTGTGATTTAGTTCAAATTAATTTTGGCCCCTTAATAAAAAGGTTTTCGAGCAATGTGGGCAGGTGGGCTTCATTACATTTATCTATGATTGGGAAGGTAAATGTTATTAAAATGAATTGCATTCCAAAATTCAACTACCTGCTACAATCTCTCCCTGTAGATGTCCCCCTTTCTTATTTCAAGCAATTTGATAGCATAGTGAAGTACTTCATTTGGAATGGTAAGTGTCCTAGGTTACATTTCAATAAATTACATAGGCCGATTGGCAAAGGTGGTCTAGGCCTACCCAAGATTTTGTTTTATTGTGCATTCGGTCTCAGACATTTGGCTCATTGGTCACTTCTACCTGACAGAGCCCCTCCCTGGTTTTGTATTGAACAGGACGTTCTTGCCAATATTTCGCCATTGCAAAGCCTTTCTATCAAACTAATTTGAGAAGTTAAGTTACACCCCTTTATCTCACATTTGCACTCGGTATGGACAAAAGTGCCCAGTGTGTTTAATTCGGACATTTATTTCAATGTTGCTTTGAGCATATGGCTGAACCCAAAATGATGTATTAATAAATCCCCTTTCTGCAGGTCAGAGTGGATTGTGAGGGAGGTTAACCCTCTGGGGTCTGAGGGTGTTTTTGGCCCTTGAGAAGTTTTGACATGCCTTGACATTTGTGCTTTTTTCAGTTGCTTAAAAATACATTAATGGCTAAAGTCTGGGCCACAATAATATGTGAGCAACATGTGTATACATGTTTGTATTTTTGAGAAAATAACGTTTATGCATGGTTTTTGAAAAAAAAAATTGTTCAATTGTCAATAAGTCATTGAAATAAGGCCATATAACACATAATAAAAATTTGTCCACAAGCCTTTTGAGAACTGGATCTTGTAGCCCAGAGTTTTTGCTACAAAATTATGTGAAAACCATCCTGATCACTCATTCATACCAAACAATATAGTAATTTAACTTTTGTAAGACACATTTAGTGTTAGAAAGGTCATATGCGAGGAGGCGTGAATGATCATGAATATGGATTGTAATTCACACCTGAGGAGACAAAAGACCCCCTCCCCTGGGTCTATCAATGAGGAATGTGACAGAAAGAATGAATATGAGGAGACTTAATGATCAAAATCAAGTTTTAAGTTAAAAGAATTAATCTGACTATACGTTTTCTTTACTCAATTTTAGACCTACATTACCATTTAAAAGAAGTCTCTTCTGCTCACCAAGACTGCATTTATTTGTTATTATTTTAGCAAAAACAGTGATATTTTGTACTATTTTTACAATTTAAAAGAACAGTTTTCTATTTGAATATATTGTAAAGTGCAATTTGTGATCAAAGCCGAATTTTCATTTTCATTACTGCAGTCCTCAGTGTCACATGATCCTTCAGAAATCATTATAATATGGTGATTTTCTAATATGGGCATATTTAAAGTGCATTTTACTCATTTAACCTGAACAGATATCTGCAAGCACAAGCTTTGTTGATGATAATGAGGCAGCATAAACACTAGTTAAAATATAATCTAAACATTCATATTATTTTAGTATCATATTACATATCATATTTATATCATACTGCCTGCTTTAGCTGAAACAGCATTTAAATGTAACTAAAACTTGCTTATTAGGACATATTTCAAATTTCAATACTCTGAATCCTGGCTGGCAAGTCTGGAAACAGTCCCACTAGTAAAAAATGTTTATATAAAATAGTATGTCAACTAATTAAAACTAAATGACATTCTCGTCTGAAATTGTATCCTCGGCTGGATCAAGTCTCTCTTCAAAATACAAATACATTCATCCTTCTTCTGAGGAAAATGTTAACTCTTCGTCACTATAGAGGAGTTTTCTCACTTGAATATTGTGCTGTCTTTCAAACGCGCCGAAAAGTGAATAAACTAAATGTTTTTAAGGTACAGTCGGGGGCGTTTACCATTTGATTTGATCGTCTCAGCGCATTTCTGTAAGAATAATTCCCTCTGCTGGTGGGTGGGATCACATTAGAGATAAATTAGCTGAGCCAGTAAAAACTGTACATTGCTTTGTTTCATACATATTACATTGCAGGAGAATATTTGTTTTCAATTTTAATAGTTTTATTTAAAAGACATTTTAAGCTTTCTTTAGACATATGTTTCATGTTTGTGTAATAAGTATTTCCGGAGTTTCACTTCATTTTTGTGACGCGTTTCAGATATTTGCTCGCAAACCCAGAGACTGCTGAAAGCTCACCCTTTTTATTTTCTTTATTTTACAAAAGCACAAGGTTTTGTTGTTATTGTGAGTGTACACAAATAAAAGTAAACCCTTTATAGTCTCTAATGATGTCTCACACTTATCTGTATGCCCCAAAATGATGGAGAATTTTATGTTGTTTCCACTGTAATGACGAAAAAATCCAGCAGGACGTGCCGGCACGTCCGTCAACCCCAGAGAGTAATACACTCGGTGACCTATATGAGAGTGGAGTGGTTGAGATCCTTTGAAAATTTTGTTCATCATTTTGGGATTCCTAGATCTCAGTTCTTTAGGTATTTACAGCGATGCCGCCTGCTCTGTACTATTTTTGGGAGTAGCATACACCCTTTAAAGTGGCAGACACTCTGGGAGAGGTGATTACTGCTTTTGGAAAAGGTCATGAGGCATCAGTGTATTACTCCCTGTTAATTCAGAGTTTGGGGGATGGAGCTTAAACTTCTCTCGAGATTTTGGGAGAAAGATTTAAACTTAGTTTTGGAGGAGGAAGTGTGAATTAGGATTCTAAAACATGTCAAGTCTGTATCTACAATTCAAGATTTTACATCTATTCTATTGGACCCCCTTTAGATCTTAAAGACAGACCTACCTACTATCCAAGAATTTGGTTGAAGGTTCAGAGTTTTATGTATGATGTATTGGGCACTCAAATTTAATTTTGCCCCAGACTCTGTATTTTAGGCAATGGGGCATATTTATAGGAGACAAAACACATCAAAATTGGGTCCTGGCCAGTGTTATGTTAGGCAGACAGATTATTTTAAGGGGATGGAAGTCGGCTGGAGTGCCCTGGTTTTGGGAGTGGTGTGTGGAGTCATTTCGAAGAGGAGTCATGTAGAAAGCTGGGGATCTGGGAATTGGCAGTTATTTGGCATTTTTGGGGACTCTCAGGGAGGGGCTGTGGAGAGAGAAATATAGTTTTAAATGTGAATGATAATTAATGTTTATTGTGTGTGTATATTTATATTTATATGTGACCACAGGAATGTTCATTGGGGGTCAGAGTAGGTATAGTGATTGGGGAGCAGGAGGGGTAACAGTGGGGGTTAATTGATGATTCAGTGTATATATGTTTTGATTTTCATTGTTATATGTACGAATCAATAATAAAAAAAAAAATGTTAATCGGAAACACTAAAAAAATTACATAGCCTACTTCAGCTTTAACATCACTGAATCAACCTGAATACTAATTATTAGGGTTATGTCAGGTAGAAATAGCTCCGTAAAGGTGCACTCAGTAATTTTTTCCTCAAAAGTTTAACTCCTAAAGACTTTAATTGTAATTTTGCAATATACTATGTAAGAAATCATGACCAAACACATTTAAATGAAGACTCCAGTCATATCAGTATCATTATAAAATCTGTTTTATTCTACATGGAGAGGGTCAGCACATGGGGGCTGCCATGCTAGAACCACATGACTAGGCCAATACTACTTGCTTAATCTCAGTAACCGCCCTGTTATTTGACACTTTTACTCATTAATTAAAGTAATCATGACTGTGAATACAACATTTCTACAATGGCATCTGCAACTGAAGCTATTGATTTTAAATGATGCTTCATCCAAGCTGCTAGGTGTTACTGTAAGTCCAAGATGTGACAAAAGACAAAAGATACTGAGTGCAACTTAAAGTTAATTGCACGTTACCACCTTATTTTACAGAGTAAAGAGGTTTCCATTAACATTTTCACAGTGCAAATTGTATTTAAATAATTAGTTAATATAGATAATTTTAATTTTTTTGATTCCCAAACAGGTTATGAATGCAGTGTTACTTCGAAAGATCTTGATTTTTGTTAAACCTAGAAAACAGAAATTATGACTTTATGTAAAAAATAATTAATTATAAAATTAGTTATGATTAATTACATTATTTTTTCAGTTCCCTTCAGTTCAGTTAATTTTAATAATTTTAATGGCAATACTTAATGATAACCAGTAAAATTGAAGTTAAAAGGAACACATTACTTTTTTGGTCTGGTTTTAGCCTTACTGATGGGGCTGAGGGGGGCCCATAAGACAAAAGGTTGGGAAACACTTTTTAAAACCAGTCATAGAATTATCTCATAACAGCAATCAATCACAAAAGCACTTAACTACTTAACCATAGCCAATCAACCTCACTTGAACCTGTCCATGTGAAGCACCCAAACAAAACACTACTGAGCCCTAGCACTTCCGCTGTCTCCAAGAAGCACCTGCAAATGAGGTACATATCCAAACACACACACACACACACACACACACTCACACACACAGGTTAGAAATGCTGCTGGTTAGAAATATCAATATACCATAATCTCTGAACCCCCCCCCCCCCCCCCCCCCAAACCCCAAACCCCAAACAATCATATTGTTGCCGTCATAAAACCACAGCACACTACACTCAAACAAGACAAAAAGTTGACATTAGAAGCCACTGTAACAACTTATCAAATTACAATAGGGTAGATTGGATGTCCATCAAAGCCTGTTTAGTTTCAATTATAGACATAAGATACCACAAAATGTGGAATCATTCAAGTCATTTTTATTTGTGTAGCATCTTTCACAACACACATAATTTCAAAGCAGCTTTACAGAAGATCAGGCATAAACAGAAGATAAAACTGTAATGTCTATAATGTCTTCATCATTGTCATCATTGTTTTGTTTGATAAAATACATTTGTGAATTGTGTTTATAAATTTAAATTATAATTGTATTTATAACCCCAGAAAGCAAGCCGAAGGCGACTGCAGCAAGGAACACAAAACTCCATAAGATGTTGATTAATGGAGAAAAATAACCTTGGGAGAAATCAGACTCGCTGTAGGGGGCCAGTTCCCCTCTGGCTAACATCATGAATATAATGACAATATTACTTGTGTATAGTGCAAGTGGAAAATGGATTTATTTTTAGTACAAAGACTCCACAGATTCCCTAATGGTGCTGTACACATAACCACTGTAAAGAAACAAATTTGAATGAAGGGCAATCATGTAGGCAAGATTACATGATATTAAAATAAAAGTTTTAAGGAAAACTTTACTGGATGCTCTAGTCTAGGGTCTAACTTGGTATTTTAAACAAAAACACACAAACCGTTGCGTGTATGCACTCACCGGGACACAGAGAGTGCAAGTGACTGCCACACTAACATCAGCGTTTAGATTGAGAAACTCTACTCTTGCTTTCATGCTCTCCATCCATGCATTGAATAATGAACCTGTTGCTGAGCGATCTAAGATCAGGTGGTTAACGAATGACAGGTTTAGATCAAGTGCTTTGATCTGAGACTGTGTGTGATCATTTGACCTGGAATCAGATGATTAGCCTGTTGCAGTTTTGCATGTTCCTCCATAAATGGAAAGTACTGAACTGAGACCAGTGGATCAGACTTATGACAGGACAAAGATGAGGCAGATTGAACAAGACAGGGACAGAGACAGAGACAGTGATCACGAAAGACAGGCAGTTAGCAATCACATGCATTACTACTATTTGCATATTGTATAAATTCCTGTAGTTAGTGTGCAAATTAGCCAATTCAATCAATAATACTGTGTGGCTGGATTACGACCATTTAAATGAACATTTCTGCATGTACATATGTATGTATGCATGAAACAATATGAATTGTGAAAAGTGCTATAAAAAATTGTTATTGAACAAATATGCACATGTGAAAGAGATGCTCAGACATACATAAAGCAGACTGCATGTTTCAGGCAGTAGACAGAGTGAAACACACAAACACACACATCAGACTGCAATAGTAAGGCCAAGAGCTCAGGTCTTGTGGTGTGTGTTACGGTGGCCCCTCATCCCGGCCAGCGTTATTCTAGAAGGATCCGCAGTCTAAACTTCACCCTCCACTCATCACGACACTGCCGCTATGCAATATTTAGCACTGCACACACACACACCAGATACACACTCATTCTCAGCCAAATGTTGTCTAAATCACATTTTGTCTGACTGGCGTATGCACATAAACTAGCTAAACTTAAAATCATACAAAAAAATTGCAGTACTTTGTAGTGAATAACAAATACAACCATTGGCTGATGAAATCTTCACTTGCTCAAATGTGTGATTTGTGCTCTGATGCCTTGATTTGCAAGGAAGCCATTTGGAATACTGTATGTAAATGAGGCTTAGGCAGCTCTAAGTAAAAACAATCTCAAATGACTTAATAGTGCCTCGTAAGGTGGTGGGTGGACTTAGGTAACCTCAGGAGGGCAAAGTCAGGAAGACCTCTGTGTGAGAGCCAATGCGATGGCAAGACTTCAGCAGCAGCCGCAGATTTTCATTATCTCCTCACTCTCTGAGTGAGAGAGAGAGAGAGAGAGAGAGAGAGAGGGAGAGAGAGAGAGAGAGAGAAATGTATAAGAGTGTATATGTAAGAAGCTGTTGCAGCACCACTAGAGATGTGCCCGAATCTGAATAGCTTAAGGCACAGATATGGGCTTCATTCACGAAACATGAGCAGAACGATTTTTTGTTTAAATTATTCATAAAGCCATTCTGATATAAATTCTCGGATTCATATAAGTTTTTGTATTTTCAACCGGACCAGACATCCGAACATGTTGTCTTCTTTCAGGCACACTGACATAACTACATTTTGATGGAAGTGGGAAAAAAAGCATTTAATTTATATAAAAAATAAGAAATTCCTGGGCGAAGGGCTTGAGGCTCGAGGCTTGACCTTAGCACGCACACACACCGAATTTTTTTTTTTTTACGTCAGATAACCTAAAAATGTGAGCTAAGAAAAACTCCATTATACTTTGTTTTATTGGGTTACACCAACAAAATGTATGCTTAAAGGTTAGATCAAATCAGAATCAGAAACAAGCTTAATTGCCAAGTGTGCTCACGTACACAAACATTTTTGTTTGGTGATAGTAGAAACAGGCAAGTGCACAGAGAATTTTACAGAATATAAAACAAGGCAAGAGTATAAATAGTATTATGCAGAACCACCATCAAAGTGCTCCCATAAATGTACAACATCTATATCTCAACCCTTTCCTACTTATTTCCTCCACTACAGTATGAGTATGAAGAGCTCCATTTCAGTCTTACCTCACTCCCAGAGTATCACATTCTGCAGGCAACACAAACACTGCATTACCTGTCCAAAGAGCAGAACACATGCCAGTCTGGCTGTGTTCAAGACTACTTAACAAACTGCATCCTACTTACAAGCCTGAGCAGAGAGAGAATGAGAGCGTAAGAGAATGAGAGCGTAAGAGATTGAGAATACACTGGAATGGTTTCGTGAAAGCTCCAAGAAGGGGTGGGCAATATGATCAAAATCTTATCGCATGATATAAGTAATTTTATATCACAATAACAATATATATGATATTACATGAACATATTGCACTACCTATTTTTTGTGAAGTGAAATAAATACTTCCTCTTATGAACTTTTCTCCTTTTTTGGAACTTCACAATAGTCCAAGTAAAAAAAACAACTTGTCTTTAAATCATTCTACCCATAATGCTACATTTCACATAATGCTACATTTCAGTCTGATTTTGTTAAGTAATAATATAATTATTATTAAATTTCATCAAGAAACTCTTAATAAACACCTTTTGCAGAAAAAAAAAATCCAAAATGATGTAAACACTTTTTGAAGAAATAAATATAAAATTAATATAAACAATATTTTATGACCAAATTATGGTAGAATGTATTTTTTGGCTTTCATAATACTCTTGTGCATGCTTCATTTAAGGAGGTAAAACAGACTGCTTGTATTGTGAATGAATGTAATTGTGTGACACAGTTTGCAGATAAAATGTTCTGCTCTGTGTTGGTTTTTGTGAACCTACACCACAGATGTCACACCTGTTTTAATAACAAGCTCCTCTTCAGTTTCTTGACTTCTTTTGGAGTCGCCCCATTCTGTGGAGTTGTTTTTTCAGGGGTTTTCTTGTATCAAAAATGACTGAGTAGCATGAGTGATCCTGCTCTGCTCTCTCATGTAAATATCGGGAAGCCTGCTGGACTTGTGCGCATTTCCGTGCTCCAGAGATAGTGCACGTCATGCTCACATGAAACACAGATGCGCGCGTCAGATGAAAAGCTTATTAAATGCTTATGAATCACCAAATGCGAGGTTAATGTCACTGAATTTCCTTGGGCAGATGCTGAAAATGTTTAATGCCATAAAAACCATGTCTATATTTGCAAATTCTCTCAGTCTCACATGAAGCCTTGGCCACTTATAAGCCCACACTGTGCAGACAGATGTGGGGAATGTGGAGTGTGTGATATTTACCTATTAGTAAAAAAAAACACACACAGTAGGCAAAGGGACTGCCCAGTGGGTTTCTTTTCACTGATTTTCTGTTATTTTCTGAGGCACATCGGTTGCTGGTGTTTCTTTGCAGGTTTACCTTTTCTATTTGTGAAGCTACATGTTGTGGTACAGGGAGAAAGGGATGATGTACTTTTGAGATGCTAAATCTATGTGATTTGTCCCGACACTCTTTCAGCAGCCTTACATATATCTTATATATCTATATGCTGTAAAAGATGGTCTACCATGCTGGACACACACAGAGTCTCATGTTTCTAACTCTTACAGTACTTTCACAGATACTTTACCGCTTATAAGTGCCCCTCCATCCCAGAGAGGTTAACCACAAACCAGAGTGTGTGCGTGCACATGTGACTATGTGGGAGATACTGACTGTAGATAATATCTTCAGTGCATGCATGTACATATGAGTGCTCTGAAGAAATTCTTGAGAAGCACAGAGACAGAAAATGAGAGAACAAATTAAAATAATGGTCAGAGAATGCAGGTTCTGACCCCGAGACTAGTGAGAGTAAGATATTAAATGGAAAGAGTAGGTGAATGGATAACTGATTGTAAGAACTGTTTTTGCATACACTCTTTCCTTAAGTTCTAATATGCAATTTGGTCTTTACGTTCCTACAGATACACTGTTCTGTTATCTGAGCCCACATCTTTTACACAGAGAGACAACCCTCAGGACAGATGCACCTCTGTTTAACCCAAATACAAACATTTAAATTCACATACAGAAACCCAGCAGCAGCCTCATCATCATCATCCTCACCGCACCATACAGTGAGCCTCCACGCATGACACACTCATGTGCAGCCTCCCTGCAGACACATGTACCCACGTTCCTGACTGACCACATTGAGGATTGTAACTAAATATTTAGATTCTTTTTCCATTTCGTAAGACAACACCTTTTCCAAGCAAGACAGGTTACCGTTTAATCAGTTCCACTTTGACCGCACATAGACTTCCACCAGGCAATCGTGACTTTCACGTAATCCAAGACTTTAAGTATTACTCTGCCACAGAAATTTTTAACTGGTCACTTTATCAGTGTGAGACAGTGTAATAATCTACTGGACATAACCCATCAGAACATAAGGTACCTTTTCTGCTAACAATGTACAATAACATAATCGTAATAATAATAACGATAATAACTCAACATATTTGGATATCGAGGGTGTTATGCTGTAACGTTGTCTAAAACTGTCACATAACCTACCAATGTGATTCATGCAGTGACTAATGCTTTTATTCAAGTCAAAACTATAATGTTATCACTTAACATGGTTCTATTTTTTAAAGGAAAAGTTCACCCCAAAATCCCAGAGGTGTAAAATATTCTTCTTTAGAACACAAACCAAGATTTTTATGAAACATATCTCTTTGTAGGTCTATACTATGCAAGTGAATGGTGACCAAAACTTTGAAGCTCCAAAAAGCACATAAAGTAATCCATACGACTCCAGTGGTTTAATTCATGTCTTCTGTAGTAATCCAATCAGTTTTGGGTCACAACAGACCAAAATGTAACTCCTTTTTCATTGAACATCTTGACATTGCAGTCTATATGCATGACAATAATTTCTAGCTTGATTAAACTTTCTAGTGCTTGATGCATGCGCAGAGTGCTAGATGGTGCTAGGCAGTGTAATCAAACTTGAAATTATGATTGCCAAGTAGACTGATGATGTCAAGCTTTAAAGTGAAAAATGAGTAACATTTTGGTCTGTTCTCACTCAAAAACTGATTGGATCGCTTCAGAAGACATGGATTAAACAAATAGTCATGTAGGTTACTTTTATGTTGCCTTTATGTGCTTGTGTAGCTTCAAAGTTTTGGCCACCATTCACATGCATTGCACCAACAGAGTTGAGAAATTCTTCTTAAAATCTTCTTTTGGCATTTTGTGGAAGAAAGAAAGTCATACACATCAAGGATGGCTTGAGCGTGAGTAAATGAGATCATTTTCATTTTTGGGTGAACTATTCTTTAGGTATCATGAACAAGCAATAAACAATGTATTTTACAGCATTTATAAATCTTGGCTAATGTTAATTTGTGAAAGTACAATTGTTCATTGTTAGTTCATGTTCATAATACATTAACATATACAACCTTTAATTAAAAAAAAATATATTAGTATATGTTGAAATTACCATTAACCAAGATTAAAAAGTGCTGTAAATATTCATTTTAAGTTCATGTTGACATACTAATGTTTCCAAAAATATATACTTTATTGTAATGTGGTTGCCACTATTATTTAACATGACTGAATCGACTCGACTTCATTATGCTAATTTACTTTCAAAAAATTTTATATTATCATTTAGGTTTACCCTCAGTAAATCTGTTGTTTCAGTCCTGCACGTCCAGTTTTAAAACAGCAGGCAGGTGTGTGTATATATATATATATATATATATATATATATATATATATATATATATATATATATATATATATATATGTAAAGAGAGAGAGAGAGAGAGAGAGAGAGAGAGAGAGAGAGAGAGAGAGAGAGAGAGAGAGAGAGAGAGAGAGAGAGAGAGAGAGATATGACAGATCAAAACACAAGAAGTGTGTGTCAGAGGATGCAAAGAGCGCAGTGCTGGTAATCTATTTCAATGCGTCTCGCATGACATCCTTTGGTTTGAAGGGTACCACAAGGGGGGCTGCTAGAAATATACCCACACATGGGGTGAGAATGACTCTCGAATTTAGCTTTCATCGACTCTTAAATAATACAAAAGACACCGAGCAGACCCAAGGTTGAGCGGCTCATTAATAACTTGTGTAAACCAGCCCGAACAGAATGAACCTCTGATGAAACTGCTAACAGGTGCAACTCAGTGAGGTAACGGCATAAATTCAGCTAAATTGCAGCGAAGATATATTGGGTTAATATTTTGGTATTACTCTGGTATTTAATTTAAATATCAAATATATAAGCTGTCGATGAAAAGAGCGGTTAGCTTTTGTTGTTGTTTACAATTACTTCTAGTAGTAAAACGACTGTTTGGAAACTATAACGACGGTTTAGATGCAAGTTCCAAATGACGGGTAATTTGTGTCATTTGGTATTCGATCTTTTCATGTGCAGTGGCAATTAGTGAATGAATATGCATGCGTTACTCAGTCAAGTCTTCAAAAATGGACCAACAACGAAGTACTTTAAAGCCACTCTTTTAAAGTACATAACTTACCTTAATATCTATGGCAGAACTCAAACTGGAACAGTCATGACTTGCAGGCGGTAGAGTATTTTTTCCAGTGTTCAGGTTGGACAGTCGCGCTATTAGTTTTCGTGGTCTATCTCTTTCTGTCATGAAGTATGCGAGCATCGTAGACAAGCGCGCATCTTCCTCACGCGGCAGACTGCGCAACAGCGCAACCCGACACTGATTGGCGAGTCTGAACGTTTCACCCTCAAACTAACTGTAAACTGCCCTTTATACACATATAAACTGGGAAGAAGTCAAATGGTAGAAACACCTTAAAACCCCAGGGGTTTGTTGAGGGAGACAAATTACCATCTCAAAATGTCAATACCCTCAAGGGTCTCTGTACCTCACCTGCATATGAGATTCACACAGCAAGTTTTCTAACTTTTTGATGAATATGAGACCCCATGATTGAAACAAATGTAAACAGGATATTATAAGCCATGTTGTTGTGAAATTAAAATGACTGGCTTGTATAGTGCCACTGTACTAAAGCAAAATTAATTATTGAAATGTAATATGCAAAATATATCAGCTACTATAATTTGACAGATTTATTTTTCCTATAGTAATGCAAGATGTTTAAACAGGAAGATAAACATTTTCATATCAATACAAATTAACTATTCACAATAGTTTCAAAGCAGCTTTAAAGAGAATAGTGAAGAACAGCCATCATTTCTTGTTTATTCCCCCTTAATATACTATGATGTTATATGCAGATTCTTCTTTCTTATGGTTTAAAACACACTGTTTCCGGGCAATCTAATAGATGCTATAGTATTAAATTAGAGAGCTCACACAACTCAAGAGGACTGAATAAAATATATTGTGACATTAATATGAATGAATGAATGAGTAATAATATTTTAAATCTGTATAAGAATTACTGAAGAATTAAAGAAAATAAAATAAATTTAACACAACTGGTCTGTCACACTGTCATCCAAACAAAGAAATGCATCAAAATGGCAGAAAGATTCTGAATTAGAGAGGTGTTTGCTTATTAATATATTATGATTTTACAGTAGTAACAATACACATAGTAACTGATATTTTGATAGAAACTAAGTTTATCATGGTACACTTTGTTTCTCCCATCACCCAAAAAAAAGTCCTTGGCAATAAAGCTCATTCTGATTCGGTCATTTTCACAGCATCTTTTTTTGCACAAAGAATTGTTCAGTGAGCTATAGAGTCATCTGCTGGCCTAAAAATACTATAACAGGATGCCAACTGTGAGTCTATACCCATTACAAATTTCACTCTACAAATGCACCCTTTTCACACAAATGAAAACAGTCACAAACATAAACGAGGAATGTTTTATTACAATATTAAACTGCTAGATACATCTTGTGATATATTTTAGTGCAGTCAATTCATTAAAACACTTTAACATAAGACAATAATGCGTTGTTCCAAAAGACAGAGAGACATCTATGGAGTCCATCACCTTTTTTTACCATGATGGATTATACAGTATATCATACTGATTTACATTTTGCTGGCTTTGATAGTAATCGAGCTGTCAGTGAACTTGGTATTAAAGAATTCAATCATGAACTTGTTCTTTAGTCTGTGGAGGAAGTGTATGTACCTCACCCCGGGCCCATAGTTGGAGAATGCATGGGAGACCTAGTCGCAAACACATACATGATGTTGGCACACAACTATAAAATACTTGTGAAAATGATTATAGGCATGCATTTATGAATATAAATGTATATTCATGTGTGTACTATACCTTTTTCCAGGTGTGTGAGTAGCACTCCAGGTTTTCTTCAGGGCTACAGATGTGTTCCTTGATGACCGTCTTACCATCAGCACCCAAAAGCTTCACATCCAGCAGATAGATTGACTTATGAAGCTGGCTTTCCTCATACCTATAGATGAAGGGACAGACACATAGATCATTGCAAGTGAAAGTAGTATATCATAGCTAAAATGTGATTGTGGAGAAGGACTGAGAATCTTAAGTCATAATTTTAGAATAATGAAAAAGTACTTTGACCACCAAGGCCATTGCATGATGTGTAGATAAATACAGCAGATGAAGATAGCGTAACAACATTTTCGGTTGCATTTCTGACTCTTCTTTTAAGATCGGTTTACTTCCAGTACTTATAGCAGAATTCTTAAATTGCAAATACCTCACATTATAAGCAATTAATTTCTCACCAGTCCTCAATGACTAACTCAGGCTGGAACTCATCCAGTAGTTGGTCCCACAGACCCTCTGCATTCAGGTCCACACGCTGCTCTAAAGAAAACCATCTGAGAAAAACAAGAACAGAGACCATACAAGGCAAATTATATTAAACTAATATGCTAAAACAAATTTCATATTGAGCTAAAGGGTCAAACATTCTGAAGTTATAATTACATTTTAATAAAACAAATATCTTGTCATGTAATAGAGCAAAACTACCCTTTATAAAAGAGTTCTAAGCCATGCACCAAACCAACCAGCTCTGAGGTGAATCACACTATCACAGACTTTAATTTGAAGCAAAACATTATTTGAAAATCAGACAAAATGACAAAAGGTTCACGAGGGCATGAACTACAATCTCATGAATGATTGCAATGATGTCATCGAATTAAATGAAAAAAATATTGATTTCAAGTTTTTGTTTATAAGTTATAAGGACAATAAAATATATATTTTATTGCAAAATATTCAGATATATACAAATATATAAGTAGTTTGAGAATATTGGGGGACTTGGTTCATGGCATTCACAGTCTGTCATGCAAGTGGGTGGTCACTGCAGCACTTGTTTCAGTATTTTGCTAGATGTGATTCACTGATTGGAGGAACATTTCTCTTCAGGATTATGGGCAATGTATTTTTTCACAAAGAATTTAACTATAAAATTATTTCTAAAAAATGAAGTTGAAATAATGCAGACTGATGGCTTCAAGAGGAGCACATAACCTCGATTAGCAACCTCTGACCTCATGGTAGGTCTGTCTTTGAATGTTTATAAGTAATTGTTAGAAACTGATTTGTGGGGCCTGGGTAGCTCAGCAAGCAATGATGCTGACTACCACCCCTGGAGTCGTGTTTTCCAAAATTGGCCAAATTGGCCTGTTTGCTAGGGAGGGTAGAGTCACATGTGATACCCTCCTCGTGGTCACAATATAGTGGTTCTCACTCTCGATAGGGCGCATGGTAATTTGTGCACGGTGATCACGGGGAATAGCGTGACCCTGCACACTTGCTAAGTCTCCGCGGTAACGTGCCCAGCAAGTCATGTGATAAGATGCGAGTGCTGGTTGTCTCAGAAGTGGAGGCAACAGAGATTTGTCCACCTGGATTGAGGTGAGCAACTGCGATACCACGAGGACCTAGTAAGCATTGGGAACTGGGCAAGCCAAATTGAGGAAAAATGGGAATAAATTATTTGTTTGTTTTTTTATTATTTGCCTATAGAACAAATTTATGGGATTTTAACTTACGGAACCCGCCTTTTGCAGTCTATTTTCTAAAGGTAGAAAAGTAGTTAAGGAGAAGGGCTACTTATATAAAAGTTCAAGTCTTTACCACGGTTCATCCAGAAATTGCCATGTTACTGAGATCATAGTCTAGGGCCATCATTATTGCAAGTGTAAGCAAGGCATTTAAAGGCAGCTTCAAACTAGTTGATTTTTAGTCATTATTTTGTCATAAACTCCATTTACATAGTCACTGCAGAATCAAAGGAAGTCTGTGCACACACTCAGGTGGACATAACCAGCCCCAGCAAATCAAAAATGGTCAATAGGTATGACAATCCTGACCAAAATTAGTTGTTTTGAGTTGACTTGTGGGGCTTAAGCAAATGTACATAGTGTATGCATGCAACACTGGATAAAAAGTATCTATTAAATGGTAGTTAACTGCAACCCTGATTCCAAAATGTTGGGACAGAATGAAAAATGCTAATAAAAACAAAAATAAGTGATTTGTAAATTATATTCACCCTTTGCTAAATTGAAAACACTACAACTACATATTATATGATGTCACCTTGTGAATTTAAATATATATATTTTTATATATATATACAATAATTTCAAATCAGATGATTGCAACACACTCAGGGGCAGACAGGGGCATTTTAAGACTAATAACAATTTGACAAGCTAATATAACAAGGCGATGTGAAACAGGAGGAGTTAAACAGGTGAGGCAATCATGTCATAGTATATAAGGAGCCTCCAAAAACAGTTTAGTCCTTCAAGAGCAAGTATCATTCGAGACTTGTCAATTTGTCAACAGATGCTTGAGCAAATAATCCAGCACTTTAAAAACAATGTTCCCCAAAGACAAATTGGAATGATTTTGGACATTTCAGCCTCTAGAGTGCACAATATATTTAAAAGTTTCAAAAGTTTCAAGGAGTATGGTCAAATCTCTGTAACCACTTCTGAATGCATGTGATCTCTGATCACTCAGATGTCTCTGTCTTAAAAAACATAATTTATCTGTAATGGATATCATGAACATGGGCTCTGGACAACTTTAGTAAACCTAAGTTAGTCAACACTAAGTTAGTGCCGTATTCTATGGGCTTGGTCTCATCTTAGATGGAAAGTAAAACAGTGGAACTGTGTTTTTTGGTCCGATGAATACACATTTCAAATAGTTTTTCAAAAACACAGCAGGGGCCATTCAAGCTGTTATCAGCGTCAGGTCCAAAAGCCAGTATCTGTATGGGCCAGAGGTGTGTCAGTGCCCATGGCATGGGTAACTCGCACATATGAGAGGGCACCATTAATGCAGACAGATATGTACAAATATTGGAGCAGCATATACTACCATCCAGCACTGTCTTTTCCAGGGACATTACAGAACTTTCAGCAGAACAACTTCAATCCACATATTGACCAAATAAGCATAGAGTACTTGTGCTAGATTGGCTTGTCTGCAGTCCTGACCATCTCCAACTGAGAATGTGTGGTGCATTATGAAGCACACAATACAGCAACAAAGACCAAATACAATTGTGTTGCTGAAGACCTGCATGATGGATGATTGGGGGAAAATTCCACTTTCTAAACTTAACAAACTTGTGTCTTCTGTGCCTAAATGCTTAATAAGTGGTAAACACTCGACTGTCCAAACTTTTTTGGAGTGTGTTGCAATCATGTGATTTGAAATTACTGTACATTTTGAAAGGTAAAACATCCTATAATGTGTATTTGTAGTGCTTTCAATATAGCAAAGGGGAAATATAATTTACAAATCACTCCTTTTTGTTTTTATTAGCATTTTTCATTATGTTCGAACTATTTCAGAATTGGGTTTGTAAATAAAGTTCCCACTTTTGTATTGTGACATGACTTTAAAATAGATTTTTTACGATTTTGAGACTTCACACTACTGTCTGGGACTCACCTGTACTGAGGCATGTGGCAGACCACAACCCCAGGTGGTATTCCACTTGTGTCATATGGCAAAACCTCTGTACTAGTGTTCCAGCCAGAGAAATTACCTAGGATCAAGATCCAGATATGGTATTTTGTCATGGTTAAACATTAATAACAGTATTTTTTTTTTGTTGTTGTACACATTCGATTATCTTTTATTTCAGCAACAAACATTAAGAATGACAACATTGTACATTGAATTTGGTAACATTAACAATCCATGCATTTGTCAATGAGGTTATACATGGCATGACATTGCATTGCAGTGGGATTAAAATGTATTAGTGGTGATCTCACACCATGGATTTACAGAAAGTAAACCTATTGTTTTGGTGGATGACTCACCATCTGGCTCAAGCTTGGGCGGTTGATTTGCAGGGGGTCGTTCTCCCGTAACATGGAGTTCAGGTGGTGGGATGGTGTGGTTTACACCTGCCATTGAGCAGGAAAAACAGATAAGTTCCACAAAATCATGATGCAAGGAAGGCATGACACACCCTTTTAATTTGAGGTTGCCTTGCACAAGAAATTTTAAAGGGATAGTTCACCCAAAAATGAAAAATCTGTTATTATTTACTCACCCTCAGGTTGTTCCAAACCCATATGATATTTTTTTATTCATGGAACAACAAAGGAGATGTTAGGCAGAATGTTAGCATCAGTCAACATTCATTTTCATTTTACTGAAAAATAAAATCACAGTGAATGGTGACTGACGCTATCATTCGGTTAACATCTCCTTTTCAGTTTCTCGGAAGAAGGGTGAGTAAATTGTGACAGAATTTATATTTTTGGGTGAACTATCCCTTTAAGCCAGTGTTCCAGGGGGACAATTCTGTAATGTAGACTGGTGGTCTTAAAATTACGTTTCAACAACCTCTGGGAAATAACATCTCACAGTTAAAATAGCATTAGTAATTAGTAATAGTATTTATAGTGAAGCAAGTTAGAACAATGATGATCAAAGCTCAACAGTAAAATGTGGCTCGCAAGTGAACTAAAAAACGCACTGAAAAACAGTTTACGTACCACCAAGTATCTAAACATTAGTGACATGATTACTTCACCCACCCAGCTACAAGTTAAAGGAAATACGTTTTCAATTTTATGCTGCAGTGCAGCGCGTGAAGCATATACATTTTTGTGGTAAGTCTGACGTCATTACCATATGGCGAAGGGTTCTGGAGAAGATTCCGCTCAAACGGCTTCTTCTCGTACACCGATTTCCAGTCCACGCTGTCGGGCATGGGCACGCCGTGTGCCCCCAAACTCCACTTTGAATCGCACTTCTGTTTCCATTCATCCGCCATTTCAGACTGTTAGTTCCACGCACTGCAGAAACTAGAGGAAGTGTTTTATAATCACCTGCCCCACCCCAGAAACTGATTGCGAAGAGATTTACGCAAGAAACTTGTCTACACTTTAAAAGAAGTTTGAGTCACTGTTGCCTCATTTGATCCTATCGTTCACCTCACGTTTCAAGATCTAAAAGACCTTTGCACTGTTTATGAACACAAAAATGACATAATAGAAGCAAGCAATGACTGATGAGTATTTGAACCAAACACTATTCCTTGACCCTTTACAAAACAACACCGAAACCTTCAATAATCTAGTTTAATAAGAAATATGAGGTCTCGAGGGGGGACCCTTTCACGATTCACAAGCAGGTGAACTGAGCAGGATAATGGCTTATCAAATAAACAAATATTAAAAGTTCAGGCATGAATGTGGCTTAGTCAGATGGGAATATTAACATTTATGAGGGCTCAAAAAGTATGTTTGCTAAAGAGAGTTTATATTTTTCGAAAGTTATATTGATAACTTTTTGTTCACGGACCTTAGGAATAGTTAGGAAAAAAGGGTATTGTCAGTTCACTTGTAAATATAAAGTAATATTAATGTAATTATTTGTTTTTATGTTAAACGTGTTTCTGTTAAAGTAAAATAAAAATAAAAACTATGGTATGGGTGGGCGGGGGAAAACAAAGCTTTTGTTACCATGACTACAGCCAGTGAAGCTGTTGGTCCTGAAAACAAGTGATAAAGGTAATAATGAATATAGCAAATCTATACATGCATTATCCAAATATTTTGTGTATGTTAAATGTGTAATTAAAAGACATGTTTACATTAATTTAGTAACAAAAGATGAACAAGTTTGCTACGCAATGGTTACAGTGGGCGATATTTTAGTAGGCCTTAACTTTGGTAGGACAGGGCCTAAACACCAGCTAAAAAGATACAACATCTTAAGGTGATAGTTCACCCAAAAATGAAAATTCTCTCATCGTTTTACTCGCCCTCATGTCATTCCAGACAGTGGCGCCTGCAGCTGTACACCGATTGACATGAGAAACGGTTGCTCTCAGCATATTTCACCAATCATGTGTCCCGTATTTCTGTTGGCTCTTTGAAAGAACTAACAATGCCCAATTTGTGAGTGAATCATTCTTTTGAGTCGGCTCTTTTCAATGAATTGCCAAACGGGCTTGCAAAACTGTCGGATTTGATTCGTGATTCAGTAAAATACAGAGAACAAACATCGCTGGATACAGTGTACATTTACCCACTATCAACTAACACTGTGTTTTTGAGAGGTAATTTTGAAAAACTTCAGCTAGTCTGTGTCATGTGAACAAGGGGCTGTCCTGTACGTAAAACACGAAACGTGATTTTGCGTCCGCTCGCGCTGTTTTTCGATCTTTTCCATGTAAACATTCGCTAGAGGGATGTGTTGACAACGGCGTCACCTTTTACTGTGTTTTAGCATCTCTCACTCGCGTCTCGTTGTGGTGCGTTTTGCTTTTTTGGAGCGAGAATGTGTTTTTTTTCTGAACAGTTACTGAAAGAAATGCTTTTAGCCAATAACATGAATGCTACTCGTACTCGCGAAAAAAAAATGCTTCTCTCAAAGTCACCAGAACTGAATGCTAAGTATATATTAGCACGGAGGAGCAACATAATTTGTTGAAAAATAAATGTTTTTAATGTTTTGATTAAAATTCTTTTTTTTTTTTTAAGCGGCGAGAGAACATTTTCCTACACTTGGTGACCCACATTTGTGTATAATATAGGGACAATAGCTAAAGGGCAATATTTTTCTACTTTGGTAAACACATTTGAGACAGCTTGATGCCTTTTTGAGTAAAAAATTAAGATAATTCTTATTCAACATAACCAGTTCAGGAAAGGGATAACCATTTTCTGTTTATTTCAATCACAATTGACATTTCATAACATCTCACATATTCTATAAACCAATTAATCTCCATTGTAATTGCATCAGTCAATGTGATTCATTAAAAATCTATTCCCCCACTTAAGAAAATTTTGTATTTTATAAGGGCCATTAGACCTTTTTTTTACCCAGATGCTCTCCTTTTTCTTATTGGACAATTATTGAAAATTATTGTTTTAATTACCTCAAACAAAATTGAAAATTCTAAATAAGTATTTTGTCTAAAAATAAATGTGATAATTTCAGGAATTTTCATTAGCTACATAAATTTACAATATTAAAAATATATTTGATTAAATTATCTCAAAATCAAACTTTTAGATATTTCACACAACGATTTCATGGATCAGGAATATTTTTTCAGTGTATATTGGCAAACAGGTGAAAAGTACTGTGGTAGTTTGTGTTGGTGTTTTGGGAGAAAATCTAATCAAAAGTTCCTTTTACCCCATGGGGCCTTTAGCTCCATTGTACCTTATTTTTATTGAAAACTACAGCAAACCAATTGTACAAGTAATTCACAATAATAACTAGTGTTGGATTAAAAATGTATTTCATATTTATAAATGATTGTTTGTTGGAACACCTTAATCACATCACTGATTTAAAAAAAGACAGTACTGAGATTTCTATGGGTGCAGTTTGCTTAACTGCTGATATTATAATTAGCTTATTGCAGTGAATTTGTGAAAGCAGTTTCTTCTTTTAATACACAAACTTCTCAGTTATTCCCAACAATATTAAGACATAATGAATCTTATTTTTTCCCCTTAGTATCTTGTTAATCCTCAGTTTAACACAGTGATATTGCAAAAGGATAAAGAAAGCAACAGAGGAAATGTCTCAACCCAAAAACTAGCATTACAAAAAAGCTTCTGTAACCCTCTCATCCTCAACCCTAGAGTGTCACAACTACTGACCGCTTTTGCTCTGATATCTTTCAGACTGATTCTGCAACAGCTGACAACTTAAGCTCTGACTTCCTGTCAGCTGAAAACAAACAAAGCCCCACTTCTTGAACAGTCTGAGGACGAACACCAAACCGGCTGCTCCCATAGGCATCCGCTCAGTACCTCCTACTAACTAAAACAGGGAGTGGAGAGTGAGCTCAGCCAGGAATGCAGATATGAGTGGTGACACAGTAAACATGAAGCAGAGAACTGAAATCCTGGTTCCTCAACCAGATGTACGGGAGACTGGAACACCAACATATGTCAGTGCTATACATCACAGACCACATTCACCAGCTGTGCCACATTACAGCCATGGTACGATGTACGTGTGAGCACATAAGATTCAAATTGAGACAGTGAAGTTGGGGTTCAGAGCAAGATATAGGAAACAAATAGAAAATGCTCACAAAATCCATCACTTTTACAAGTACACACTTTGAAATCCTTATTCACACTAGATTAGTCTTTCAGGCTTGATCATTTTAACTGTATTCTTGTATTTCCTTTGCACTTCCAGAGCTAAAGAGACTAAAATCACATGAACTACAGACATGGGTTGGTCCAAAACCCAATAACTAAGAACAGAAGAGTGCCTCCTGTGGAAACCAGCTCAAAATTATCTGCGATAAGTTTAATAGAGTAATTATTGACACAGTGGCAAGTTACATTGTACTGGTACTGTTTGAGTTCACATATAAACTGTGACCTCAAATACTGAGAAAACAAAGTTATTGTTGATTAATTCATTGTTGATTATGTACTCTTGTTTCATTGGTATCATTGTCATAGTCTTCTCATCTCACCGTTATCTCTTTTTGCTTTCTTGCTTTCAGATTGCAGTGTCGGCAGGAGGCCACTGGGGAGAGTGGTTGGTTGTTCTCTCTCTGGTGATCAGCATTTCTGGAATTTTGTATCTGAAACACAAACAATAACAACACTTCAAAAACATTTGTCACAGTGTACCCTGCACCCATCATTCTACACTAATTTATTTCCTGTGCACATTTTAATGCATTGCGTCACATTTTAATATTCACAAAATTCTATATATAACTGGAAGTGCACAAGCGTTAATAAAATCACTAATGTGGTGAACAAGCAATCGTGACTCTGTAATTCACTCAACAAATGTTAAGTTAGGGGACTAATGAAGATGAGGCAAGATTTTTGTGATGGCTTTGCTGCCATTAAAGTCATACTGCCTGTATATAATCATGGATAAAGAGAGACAGAGAAATAATGCAAATGAGAGGCAATCAGAGAACCTGCTTGTCACAAATGGAAGAAAAATCAATAAAGATATTTAAAACACATTATTTCAAAATATATGTCAATAAAACATATTTAATAAAAGGGGAAACTAAACAATTTCTTTTAAAAGGGGAACATTTCAGATATTATAAAGATTATATATCTACAGTATATTATATAGTATTACTATTAACAGTGAAAACCTCTTCTGTGGTCTCTTATTACAAAATCACTTAATATCTTTATTTTTTGCAGAAATGGACAGCAATATAATCATTAATAAATACATGCTGATTACGTTATTGCAAGAAAAAATATACAAAATAAATGGCCAATGAAAATGTTATACTCTATTGTTGGAAATTGTGAAATTCCTCCTCATTTGAATAAAAATTACACAAAAAAAGAAACATATAAAAAAGAAAAGTATGTAAAATGTTATTTCACTTCAACTTAAAGTGATAGTTTTCCCAAAAAGTATAATTCTCATCATTTACTCACCCTCATGCCATCCCAGATGTGTATGAATTTATTTCTTCTGCTGAACACAAAGAATTATAAAATAATATTATTTGAAGTATATTTCAGCTCTGCAGGTCTTAACAAGGCAAGTTAATGGGTGCCACAAGTTCTTAGCTCCAAAAAGCATATAAAGTCAGCATAAAAGTAATCCATATGACTCCAGAAGTGATATGATAAATATGGGGATATTTGAGTTCTTTTTTACTATTAATCTCCAATCTCACTTTCACATTCTTATTTTGTTTTTGGAAATTCAAACACCTCTTGGGTGGCATACGGTTGAGTAAATGATGAGAGAATTTTCAATACATTTTATTGTTAATATCATAGTATTTTATTTCATAAGATAAAATATATAATAAATATAATATTAGTATTTAAAATATGCTATATAATTATCTAGAGAGACATTTATCCTAATGATTAGAATGGATATCTCTGCAAGGCACACTGAGTACTGGCTTGCTTACTAATCTTACATTAATATGGTGAATCATATTACATTTCACGAAACACATGCCAACTGTAAACATGATACAATTCTTGTAAGTGGCTAGACTGCAGTCATAGACCTAGAGATGTGAAACAGTATAATTGTATCCGAATAATTAGTTTTGGGTTGATTTGCAGACTAATACTACTTCCATGGAAGTAAAAGAGAAATCACTCTCTTTCAGCCTAGCTTTGGTCTTCTCAAGCTCATTTTGTGGCAGCTGTAATTGTAATCTTGGTTATTTATTTGATCATTTATACAGTCCTGTATGAGGTACAGTGCAAAGTGTTGGTGTGACATGGGCAATGTAAGTGCATGGCGAGACTGCGTCACAAAACAAACACTGTGATAACACACTGTCTCTGCAAATGATGCTTAGATGACAATAGTCAACAGTCCATTTAGTCACACTGACAGCTGCATAGTGCTGATGAAGAATGAACCACTGCTGCATGGAAGGAGATAACTTTGGATTCATGTCATAATATTAATCATTAGCATTAAATTCTGATGTGGATTAACTAATTGAGTCATTTGCTGCAGAACAGCTGTCACGATTCACTATTGTCTGCCCTGTGTATTGCCTCTGTCATCAGTTCCCCATAGACTACACTTCCCATCATCCCCTGCTCTCATCTCTGCCAGCTCTCCTTCATTTTTAAAGAGAAATTGTATATTTGGATTTAGGCCCCATCTGTAACGAGGCAGATGAGGAAAGAGGATCTAACTGCAGCTTTTAATGAAAAAACAAAAGATAAAAAAGGTTACTCAGAATATAACGAAAAAACAAAAACACAGGAACAAATAAAACATCCACGATGGGAAACAGGAAAACACAGGTGGTCTAAATACATACAACAAATTATAAAACAACAGGGGCTTTAAATACACAAAGGATATTGACTAAATGAAACACAAGTGAGGACAATGAAGGACAGCTGGCAGAGATGAAAGCAGGGGATGATGGGAAGTGTAGTCCATGGGGAACAGATGACAGAGGCAATACACAGGGCAGACAACAGTGAATCATGACAACAGCACAGAGAGATTGGAGGGAGGTCAAGGGAGAACTATGGGGTGTAAGAGAAATAAGAGTGAGAGAGAAGAATTTCTACATACAGTAAAGGAACAGAACAATACCTAAAAACAAAAAAGTTCAGCCATATATGATGGGAAAGGAGCTATTGTATGCAGTACTGTGCACATTACATATTACAAGTTATTGTTGCACACAAGTACACAGTTAGTCAGATTAGGGTTATGAATGATATTGGGTCTCTTAGACTATGATATGTCCTGTGACAGATGGGTTGACAGTTGGTGTTATCCAACATTATTTGGATTGTGATTGTGCTTTGTAGGACAGTTTAACTAACATCCTGAAAATTGAAAGAATTAGAGAATGCAAATTGCAGCAACTAAAGAAAATCCACACTAAAACCAAATTTGAAGGAATTTTTCTTTCAGTGTTGTTCTGCATAGTTTCTGCATTTTACATTTGTAGGGCAGTATTATAATCACATTACAATGATTAGATGTTTTTTCACTATGGCAGTCAACCCTTGAAATGTTTGTTATATACAAATGTAATTTTTGTTCTACTTTTTTGTTGACATTGACTGCTCAACTGTACATTGAGCTTTTTGAAATACTGATTTCAACAGCAGGTAAAATTTACTGGGAAAAGTCAATATTGTACAATACTGTATGTAGTACACAGAAAAAAAAAAAAGATATGCACATTTGTATGTATACAGTACATGTATCTTTGTAGCAATGTTTTACATGTAAACAGAAAATTCACTTTTGCATGTCCATTTTTACACATTTCGTTCATGTAAAGTCTTACATAGTAAACAGAAAATTGCCACAAAATGAAATCCATATTAAAAAAACTAAAAACAAACAAAAAGAAACAGCAACCATTAAAAAAACCTGCGGTAGTTGTGTAAAAACAATAAATTGTACCTCCTCACAGTACAAGTTCCCATCTTCTTGGTGGACATCATGTTGCTCTTGTTGGTCTGACCAGAGATTTAGCTGACATCACAAACATTCCATGTCATAGATATTTATAGATACACGCATGTCTGATAGATTTTGATAATAGAGGGATTATTTTTACATGTGACATCTCACACGTTGAAATAATTTTTAGAAGTTGTGAAGAGTGACAATTTCACTGAGATTCAACTCCGTATCTGCATGATTTTATGCATTGCATTAAAAGCCATGTGCAAATTGTAGACAATTGTACTTGCTCATTTGCACACTGTCCCTGTAGACGTATTCCCTGTAGACTTTTGTTTTGTGCTTTTATGTTGAAGTTTTTTTCTTTCTTGTTTAGTTCCGGTTTCCATTTTGGTTTCTGTAGATCCATGTTAGGTCAGTTATTCTGTGACAAAGCAGGCAGAGATTGAGGATCTATATGCAGCTTTCATTAACAAAAACTTGTAATAAAGAAAACCCACAGGAGAAGAGAACATAACAACACACCGCAATAACTGACAAATTGACTGCGAGAAACAAGGGCTTAAATACACTAGGGAAAACAAGGAACACCTGGGGAAACAATCAGGGAATGATAAACAATCAGGGGAAACCCAATCAAAAAATGAAACTACAAAGGACTACAAAAACCAAACAGGAAACAGGAACTAAACAAGAACTTCAACATAAAAGCACAAAACAAAAGTCTACAGGGAATACTTGACACACATGTGTGCCAAAACACGTGCAATTTGCTTAATTGGATAAGAAATTCAAATCTGTTGTGAACAAGAAACTAATTGTTCAGAGATGTTAAATTATTGTTTGGAAAAAATTATTCTCGTTCGAGAATTGAGCCAAAGCGATTGAAATTCCACACTACTCCAGGTGACCTCTGAGGTCCAACACCCAACCCTTTGTACATGCATGCAAGCATACATGTAGCACACATGAACACATGCACTTTCACATTTGTTTATTTAAATTTATCCAAGATTTATCCAAAGGGACTTACAAATGAGAAATGTCACAACATATGTTATTAAGAATACTTTCAAATAAGAAGTGCTGCAATACAAAGTAACAAAATTGCACAGAAAAAAAAAAAAAAACATGCACACACACTCTATGAGTATCCTATAAAACAGGCATGGCTAAAAGGTCATATGAAATATTTAGACTCAGGTTACCTACTACTCTTCCAAAGGCCAAGAATATTATTAACATCTGCTACTGCTTGTTAACTTGCTACTTTCACCAAGACTACAGAGCATGATTGCATGGCTTCCTGTGGATACGTACACACAAACAGAACATATACAATAATTCTCCATGGAGATTCCATGCAAGAGATTCTTAATTCCACGCCTCACTTCCACTTCAACGTTGTATGTGTAAATATCCATGTGTCTTATAGGACTCATTCTAGTTAGTTAGCAGCCAAGATGGACTCTGCAGGCTTTTTATTTATATAATTCTGCCTTGATTTTGAGGGACAATCTATAAAGTTCTGTGGAAGGGATTTGAACATTGTGAAAAGTGTTAAAACTGAGCGGACTGTTCTATACTCTTATAGGTAGCTGAAAGCAAACCCAAATAGAGTTGTTCAGCGGTGACGTCATAGGCGAACCCGGAAGGCTAATCATGGGTTCCCTCTGGATTTTCCTATCAGTTTTTATAAATTGGGGATTCAACTTATGAGTAAAAAAGGTCTGTTTTAAACATTAACAATACGTTAATGTGAATTTTGAAGCATCCGTGTGTGTGTGTGTGTGTGTGTGTGTGTTTTAAAAATAGTATGCAATTCAATATGGCTTCAAAATACACATTTGAAGTATGAAAGAGTGTAATTTATGCTGTAGAACAAAATATCCACGTATCGTCAATGTTTATCATTGACCTTAATTTAATGTCAATATAACAAACTATAGGAAAATCAAGAGGGAACACATGGCAAAGGTTTTCTAACTACAACTTGAACGCTCTATTAGCCAAAAATATTTGTAAACAAACATTTCAGCATGTTCCTGATTCTTTTGGGAATCATCTTCATGTCTTTTACTTGTGATCTTAAGCCCAAAGTACACTTCGGTTGTCCGCATTGCTGATCACTCCACGCACAGTATGTGTGACGTAAAATTCATCATCAGCACAGTCCCCGAGTCATCTGTGCGCATCGTCAATGCATGTGCCTGCTGCTGACTGTACTAAAAGAACATCAAAAAGCAGTCATAAAATCTAATTATACCTGGGCCTTAAGAGGCCCTAAGCACTATTACATGTATTCATCTCACTGCTCAATAACAACATTTCTTAAATGCACTCAGTAATTTTTTGTTTATGTTGTGCTGGCTGATTTGGAAATTAAATGAACTTGTACTTACACCTAATGATGTGGATGCAGCATCATGCAAAAGCCATTAAAGTAATAATCTATTTGTAGTGAGTCATGAATAATTTATCCAGTAAGTGAAAGTGTCCAATAACAGGAAATTTTATACATATTTTTCAAGAGTACTCTTCATTTTCATTTGACATAGTGTTCAACATTATTTCCATCAGGTTTTGTAACACAAGACATGCTGTCAATTTCTGTGTCTCCTCACTTTCTTTTTGTTGTATAACTGTCTTGTATATTAGCTGGAGCTGTAGTGAGATTCTGTTCTTTCATCATATACGTTAGCGAACGGATGTTACACAATCTATTCCCCCTTCCATTAGCACACCATTCTGACAACACCCAACAGACCTAGAAAGACAAGTCACAACTCTTACACAATTAAATAAAAGGGCTAATATTGAATGATTGCATGGCATTTATCACACCTCTTTATTTAAATTCTTCCAGATGACAGTGTAACTCAAGATGTTTTCTGAATGATTACCATGAAACTGCTCGAAATCATCTTTGGTTTTGAGATAATTTGGAAAGATGTTACAGTATCTTATGAAATAACACATGCATAACCAGATGGGACAAATTTGGTCACCATTCTATGTGTGCAGGACAAATAGAAGGACACAAGCTGTGTGAGTGTGGTTTGCGTGAGGGTTGTCACCACAGGACAAGGGCACAGCGAAAGACCCCTCCCTCTTATATATCCAGTCCTGGCCATAGATACTACACCCTCCCCCAAGCAACCAGCCTTCAAATACTAAACTGTTTGAACCATTTGTCTGAAGTCACACTAACTTTTTGAGTTGGAGTAATGAATTGAGCAATTACTTGATATAAGAAGCAAAAGACATACAAAACTTTTGGCTATATCTGAAAAGCTGTGTGAGTGTGAGTGTGCGTTTGTGTGCGCGTGTGTGTGTGTGTGTGTGTGTGTGTGCGCGCACATGTTTGACAGGTGCTGAGACTGGCATGCTATTCAAACTTGGTGGCATGTTGGAGACTGTAAGACTAGCATTAATGTCCTTCATTGAGTCCTCCTGTGAAACCTGAAGCCATGAGGGACAAAGGGACAGTTAAAAAATGTATTTAAATTTAAAGGAGTTAACCACAAAATAAAAATTATGTCATAATTTACTCACCCATATTACTTTCTGTCTTCCATGGTACACAAAAGTATATGTTTGGCAGGATGACACCCTCAGTCACCATTCTTATTTTTTCCATACAATTAAAGTGAATATTGACCATTGTGAAGCCATGTCCACATTAATCCATTTAACTTTGAAAACTCCCTTTTCAGTTTTCTAATGTCATAGTTTTCCAAAGTACTGTATGTGATAATGGAGAGCCTTTTCGAAAGTCACAATTTCTGGTGGAGGAAAATGCTGCTTCAGTGTGGACGAGAAGTGTAAACGTAACAAAATCAAAGCGTTTTTAAACAAAAAGGTATTAGTGTGCCATGGCCTGAGGCTGCCATTCTGCCCAATATTTCCTTTTACGTTCCTCATAAGAAAGTAAGTCACATGGTTTTGAACAACACGGGGGCAAGTTATTGATTCAGTGAATGAGAATTTTGAGTGGATTTTCACTTTAAATCTCAACATGCATTCATTAAAAATAAATGTGTCAAACAATGATCATCAATGAAAATCAGGGTAACATGTTGAAACTAAACGAAGGGGGATTGCTAGAAAGATATATGGGGGAGGGGAATACTCATTATATACTGTGAGACTCTAATATTGGGGACAGGGCCTCCCTGAGTGAGGACATGGGTGTGTATACTGTACGTGTGTGCCTGAGAGAAATTGAAAACACAAGAGTGTCCAAATACTACAAACAATAGGAGCTTTATTTTGAGTGTGCACAGCACAGAGTTATGCACTGTGACCCTGTGCAATGTCTTATCCAATTTTCGTGAAAGTGCAAATTCATGCCAGCAAGTGGCATGGTAGAGTTTGTGCTAGCTGTTGGTGTGTGTGTGCAAATGCAAATGAGAGTATTGTATGTTAATTAATCATTTTTGCCATTTGAACAATTTGAAGAGAGTTAAAAAAATTATTAATAATTATTTCATTCTCAATAATTAAACCGAGTGTTTCCAATCCAAAACCAAACAAGAACCACATTTTCCATGTATTTAGAAGAAGCATGTCACTACAAATGTTCCAGAGATGGTGGCTGATGAAGAACCACAGAATGAACCCACTTGCGCTTATATTTAGTGCAAGCTTGCTCGAAAATACTAAAACTTCATGGCCATGCCCACTAACTTTGCGTGCATGCCATAAAATAGGGCCATAAGTGCTCGCTGAATTTTGTTATACTTACGGTTATCAAATAGGACACCCACTGTGTGCATCTGTTGTGTGTCCATCAATTGATGACTGCTCAGTCAAACTCAGAGGTTACTCTTTCATAGAGCAGGAGACTTACTGGATTCTCAGTTTTGTTTATGTTATAGTAAGTATCAACTTTGTCTCATATGTTTTTCCTAAAATTCCTTAGGTGAAAATGAACTAGAAAAAAATTAAACAATCGTTGACATACAGAATATAGAGCTATCAAGCTAATGGGGATAGCATAGCTGACATAATGTGGACTTGGAAGAATTTAATGAGAAATGTTTATATTGAAATTCATTTCTTTTAGTTGCAGACTTTGGTTTCTTGATAAATGTGAGCACAATGTGAGGAATTGTTGAAATCTCTTGTGAGACGTGATTACTGGGGCCTTTTTCTCAGTAGAAGTATCTGAGGAACAGGGGACTTAAGTGACTGTCTCAATCAACTCTTTGCTTTCTAGGATTAAAAACTAAAATATTAACCAATCAGATTTTTGATTATTCTTGCCTAGTGGCAACCACCAAACAGTTTAGAGTGCAAGATAACTCTACCTTTAGTGCAACAACTAGTGTGCCAATTAATATTCCAGTAACATTAAAATATAAACAATTATATCCAGGTGAAACATGTCAGAGATACACCAATCTACCCAAAAGCAATAGTTTGCAATTGAGAGTTCATCAAAGTGATTTTCACAACTGTCTTTCTTAGATCTAGTTCAGATGGTTTAAAAGTGACAGCTGATGACCTTTTACCCCTCATCTGCATAACCCCAACATGACAGATAAAGTAATTAAAACTGCTCTGATACTGTGGCAAACTTCACCTGCAAAAGTGCTAAGTGAATTTGCACTAAGACTCATGTGATGGAGGCCTCAGGGTAATTTTTTCCTAGGCCATCTGCCTGACGTGAGCACTTCTGATATCCATGGTATGTTTGGCAAAAGTGCTGCTCAGCCTTTTTAGCATGTGCAGACCCACCATGCCCCTTCACCCACACCTCCAACCTCCACCCCACTGAAAAGCTATGTATGGTGGGAAGTGTAAACGGATATGGGAGGGGAGGGGGGACAGCCCACAGCTGCTATCTCATCTAAGATTCCTTGGATATAAACCGAAGCCTTTCATAAACTAAACAGGGCATAAGAGACAGGGATTGACCAATCAGAATTCAGCTATCTCTAAAATGGGCCAGCCAATGGCTGCAGGGGTCACTGGTATATAAACCCAAACTGGACTAATCTTGCTTGGGTGACCCCTATTTCGGCTTTGGTGAACAGGATCTGATCCCAAGGACTGTTACCTCTTTTATTGTCTTGTGTGCAGGTAAAGATATCAATATTCTTGAACGACCGACATTCATTGGGAGGAAAGAGTAGAGAAATCTCAGGAAAATGTAGCTAAAAATAATTACATGCAATAACTGTGAGAGCATGTAAGATGCGCAAAATGACAAATAAATCTGGTCAGACTAAAGTAGAATGGAAGTCATTTATGAGGCTGCTGGAATTTTGCAGATATATATGAATCCTTTAAAAATCTTGTTAGGCATAAGTACTTACTTATTCTTAATGCATTTATCATAATTATGAACACTAATATTAGAGCAAGTTACAGTGAAGTACGTAAGAAAAGTTAATTGTTGTGACAAAAGTAGGAGAGCTAGAGTATTTGTGAAAGGCTTTTAGATTTACAATGGGTGAAAATATTGAAATCTGCGGAAATGTTGAATGTTAAGGTTCAAATATGATGGGTAAGTGACACTAGGTTTGATTGATTTTAAGCATTTGTTAAAATGAGGGAGCACACTGGCACGTTTGTACAGCAGATGTCAAATTAAAACTCTTCTAAGTTCAAAAGGTGTAGCATGCAGCTGCTCTGAAAGCATAATCGGATACAGTTCTAAAAACCTAGGGACATACTACTGTTTCTCCCACTGGAGCATTTGGGACAGGTTGTGGCTTGTGGCTATTTTTAAAATATGAGTATGGGAGAAGTTTCTAGCAGTTGTATTTCACAGATCAACTAACACATAGCAAAGGCTACTATATATAAGGTACAAAAAACTTTTGGATAACTTTTTTTATCCAAATGGTCAATGAAATCGCATAACCAGGATGTGAAGAGCATGTCTGGCAAATATGATTTATTTGATTCTCAAACCAGTTCTGAATACATTGTGTTGAATCCATCTGTGCAGTTATGTAGAATATACAGTATGTGGAATATACAGTTTGTGACCAGTATGTTCAGAGTTTTTCGGGAGAGGTTCGGAAATCAAATGGGAAGGAGTGGACACCATAGTATAAATAGATCAGTCTACATATAGACATGAGAGTGTGTCTCTCCCCTTTCTGGTCAAGTCAGACATATCCTGTTACAAATGAGGACCTCAAGTGGAGGTTGCTAGGATACCAGACAGACAGAAGTTTTATGTTTGCAGCTGTGTCTCACAGGTGTATCATTCATCACAATCCAATGGAGATTTAATTCAGATGTAATATCTGATGTTTTACTAGAGTGGTTTTATGGATTTCAGCATGTTGTGACTAGTAAATGCATTTAAAAACAAAAGATGTCAAAGGGAATCAATTTCAAATACTCTGGCTATACTAAACTTTTATTGTTAATTTGAACCTTTAACTTGTGAAATATTTGCAGCTGTTTATGTATCTTTATGATCTGTAATTCGGTAAGCCTTTACATGCATGGTTGGAAAAACATCTCTAAGTCCACTGATTACTGACAAAGAGTAGAATTTGTCAAATTAATGATCAAACACTTTGAGGTCAGAGACCATGTTAGACAGGTGACACTGGCATACAAGCAAATTCCTTGTCTAGGAAGTATTTCAATTAATATAACAAATTGAATCAAATATCAATATTCTTTACCTCTTTCTCATTTCTTCTGTGTCCAAACCTCAGTGGTACAATCGCAATCATGCCTTTCGGAAACACTCACAACAACTTTAAGCTGAACTACTCAGTTGATGATGAGTATCCAGACCTTACCAAGCACAACAACCATATGGCCAAGGTGCTGACTAAGGATATGTATGCCAAGCTTAGGGACAAGCAGACACCCACTGGCTTCACTGTGGATGACGTTATCCAGACTGGTGTTGACAACCCAGGTAAGCATTGGTGTCTACAAACTTACCATATTATCACCTCGAACTATAGTATATAGACCTTATTCACAGTAGCGCTATCTTTCATTTGTAATGGGAATGACAACGATGCTGTGAGTGACAGAATTAAATCTCTTCAAAAAGCTCCTAGATCACATTGGATGTTCCACAACTCATGTTGTCTGGAGATTTTTGTCTACTGAATAATATTAAAAATATGTTTGTTTGGTTTTTTTTTTTGTCCGCGGAACGATCCAAAAACACTTTAAACTGCAGTACAACCAATTAAAGAGAATGTATGTCTATCCCTCACTGCCTCGTTGTCATTCCCAACAAAAATGTCGCTGCTGTGATTTAGGTCTGGAGACTTTCAACACATTTGTGTACAGATTAAAACATGTTGTTTTAGTGACATGAGAAACATTAATCTATAGATAATTAGCTGAATTTTTCCACCTCTTAATTTTTTTTCATAACTGATCTCTGCTATCCAATTTATAGTGTTTTTAATAAGTTCTGCTAAATATGCTTTTCTAACATATAAATCACCACAGTAGTTGTGCATCATTCCACTGTATTTTTTTTTTCTCCAGGTCACCCCTTCATCATGACTGTCGGCTGTGTTGCTGGTGATGAGGAGTCTTACGAGGTGTTCAAGGATCTCTTTGACCCAATCATTTCTGACCGTCACGGTGGATACAAAGCAACTGACAAGCACAAGACTGACCTCAACTTCGAGAACCTGAAGGTACAATCTATAATTTTTATAAAAGTTTTATATATCTACAGATAGTCTAACAAGGAAATATTGGGACAACCGTAATATTGCCTCCTTGACTTCAGTGGTTTATTTAATGAGTAGAGTAATACTGCCTGCTTCGACTAGTAAATACATCTGCAATTTCATACTAAACAAATTAGGCTATAAAGTAAACTTGTTTTGAAGGGATAGTTCACCCAGAAATGAAAATTCTCACTATAATTACTCACTTTCATGCCATCCAAGATGTGTATAACTTTCTTTCTTCTGAACACATATAAAGATTATAAGAAGAATATCTCAGCTCTGTAGGTCCATGTAATGCAAGTAAATGATGACCAGGCCTTTCAAGCTCTAAGAAGCACATTGAGGCAGCATAAAAGTATTCCATAAGACTTGATAAGTATTACATAAGAATCTGTCTTCTGAAGCAATGCAATCCCTTTGGGTGAAAATCAGTTACATTCTTTAATCCTTTTTTAAATGATTTTACTTTCAGAATGTGAAAGTGGAGATTTATACTCAGACTTAATAAAAGGACTTAAATATTGACCTGTTTCTCACCCATACCTATTATATTGCTTCTTACGACATAGATTTAACCACTGGAGTCTTATGAATAACTTTTATGCTGCCTCAATGTGCTTTTTAGAGCTTGAAAGGTCTGGTCACCATTCACTTGCATTATGGACCTATAGAGCTGAGATATTCTTCACAATAGGTTTCTGCAGAAGAAAAAGAAAAGTCATACACATCTGGGATGGCATGAAGGTGAGTAAATGATGAGAGAATTTTCATTTTGGGGGTGCACTATACCTTTAAAAATAGTAAACATTTTGTTCAAATTTGAAATGACTTTTGAAATAACTTTGAATTTTAAAGATACAATCCAAATTTTCAGGGTGGTGATGACCTGGACCCAAATTATGTTTTGAGCAGTCGTGTGCGTACTGGCCGCAGCATCAAGGGATACGCCTTGCCCCCCCACAACAGCCGCGGAGAGCGCAGAGCTGTGGAAAAGCTATCTGTTGAAGGTGTGTAGTCGTTAAACATACATGTGAGCACAAAATACAAACCTGTCAAGTACTGTACACAAAATAGTACTAGACCCATTTGCACTTAGTTCTATTACCTAATTGAAATTACCCTTGGGATTATAACATAACTAAGGGTGGAACATTATGTGAACCATTAAGACAATGGCAATCCGATAATAACAATGAAATTTGTAGACTCAGAATGAATCTGAATTTTGCACTGAGCTCTGTGGATTTCTTTCTACAGCTCTGAACAGCTTGGATGGAGAGTTCAAGGGTAAGTACTACCCCTTGAAGTCTATGACTGATGCTGAGCAGGAGCAGCTGATTGCTGACCACTTCCTCTTTGACAAACCCGTCTCCCCCCTGCTGCTGGCTGCTGGTATGGCCCGCGACTGGCCCGATGCCAGAGGCATTTGGTGAGTGAAATGTCGGAATGTGCATAAACATAAAATATTTGTTGCAGAGCACACACATATATATATATATATATATATATATATATAAATAACCTAGAATATAGGGGATAAGTGGTCAAGAATTGACCATACATTAGTTGAATTGGAGTTGAATGGGTCTAATGTGAACCTGTTCATCTAATTACTTCCCACAGGCACAATGAGAACAAAACCTTCTTGGTTTGGGTGAACGAGGAGGATCACCTGCGTGTCATCGCCATGCAGAAGGGTGGCAACATGAAGGAGGTGTTCAAACGCTTCTGCATTGGTCTTCAGAGGGTATGGAGAACACGTGCGCACACACACACACACAAACACTTTGGTATTACTATCATTATGAGGACTTTACTTTTACTTCTATTGTTTTTTTTTTATATTGACATAACAATATTTTAAAAACCCTAGCTTTTGTCCTCTTTAGATTTTTTTTTTTAATCCTTATTTAGGGTATTTCTTAAGCCATTTGAATTGTTGGGACAGTTATGAGTGTTCTCACAATGTATGTCAAACAGAAACTTAAAAACACACATTTAAACCTCTATAATCTACTTCTGAATTGATATGTTCTGCACTAACAGATTGAGGAAATTTTCAAAAAGCACAACCACGGGTTCATGTGGAACGAGCATCTTGGTTTCGTTCTTACCTGCCCCTCTAACCTGGGCACAGGCCTGCGTGGTGGAGTTCACGTCAAGCTGCCCAAGCTGAGCACACACCCCAAGTTTGATGAGATCCTGAAAAGACTGCGCCTGCAGAAGCGTGGCACAGGTATCCAAACACCTAACGTTCACATATTCAGATATGTGAGTTGACATCATTGATTTGATCACTCTAAAACCACATTTATGTTCAATGGTATGATTACAGAGCTGCAGATATGCAATAGTGCATAACTACAATAATAACTACAATAGTGCAGCTAAACATGTCTTGAAGGGATAGTTCAAGCAAAAAAAATTTAATTCTGACATTTACTCAAAATCATGCTGTTTCTTCCGAACACAAAACAAGATATTTTGGTAGAATGATAGTCTCAGTCACCATTCACTTTCATTTACTATTTCTCCAAGCAATGAAAGTGCATAGTGACTGAGGCTAACATTTTGTCAATTTACGGAAGAAAGAAAAACATATTAGTTTTGGGTGAACTATCCGAACAAATGTCAGGCAGTCAGAGTATGGTTAACATCTGCTCCAATTCCACAAACTAATTTATTCTTCTACGTTTCTCTCAGGTGGTGTGGACACTGCTTCCGTTGGTGGCGTGTTTGACATTTCAAATGCTGACCGTATTGGCTCATCTGAGGTTGAACAGGTGCAGTGCGTGGTTGATGGCGTCAAACTGATGGTTGAAATGGAGAAGAAGCTGGAGAAGGGCGAGGCCATCGACAGCATGATCCCCGCTCAGAAATAAAGCGGGAGCCCTTCCTCCTTTTTTCTTGTCTTTGTCTTTTTTTTTTTTTTTTTTTTAGTCCATCATGTAGTCTGACAGCAATGCGGAGAAAACTGCTGCTCGAAAAGACAGTCTTGACTTTGCATATGTCTTTGCATACTTCATTACCTTCTATGTCATTTCGCCATCACTTTTTTCCACTTTGTTTCCTGTTCGGTTGGTAACATCTTGGGATCAGATTCCCGGCACAGGTGTGAGTACCTGTCGTCGAGGCTTCACCTCAATTTTAACCTTGGTTGTAAAAAGGGAATCAAGGCAATCAAGTTGTATTTAAATAAAAATACCTCATAAAAATATGTGTGAGCACAGTCCATTATTATTGGTTTCTTCAGTTAATTTTTGATAATTATTTACAAATTTTTATTTAAAAGGTGCCCTTTTAAAAAAAAAAAAAAAAAAAAAAAAAAAAATAGTGCCAGCAGTGTTGCAAAACAGGATTGCAAAAATGTATTGTTTTAATTGATTATAAACAGCTTTTCCAAACACTCCCGTCTTCAATTGGGCGTACATAAAAAAACATTTGTGTCGGCCTGGACGGCCCGATCGAACAAACATAGGATTTTTTTATTGCATAACAGAGACACAGTTTTTAGAGTTTTTGAGAAAATTATCCTATGAATGGTTTATTTATAGTTGTCTCTGCATATTAAGCTGGAAAAATATTTTAACACCAAAAAAGTTACTCACTTTAGATTAAAGTTCAGATGAAATTGAAATATAGTTGAAAAATCTAAATTCTCTTAATTTACTCACCCTCATGCCATCCCAGATTTGTATGACTTTCTTTCTTCTGCTGAACACAAACAAGTATTTTTAGAAGAATATCTCAGCTCTGTTGGTGCTTACTTTGCAAGTGAATGGTGATCAGGACTTTGAAGCTCCAAAAAGCAAATAAAGGCAGCGTAAAAGTAATCCATAAGACTCCAGAGGTTAAATCCATGTCTTCAGAAGAGATATGATAGATGTGGGTGAGTAACAAATATATTTTTATACTATAAATCTCCACTTTCACATTCTGAAGGTAATCGGTCTCTAAAAGAGGTCAAGGCATTAAAAAGAGTATTACATCATTTTATGGATTATTTTATGCTGACTTTATCTGCTTTCTGGAGCTTCAAAGGCCTGATCACAATTCACTTCTGAAATATTCTTCTAAAAACCTTTTTTGTGTTCAGCAGAAGAATGAAAGACAAACACATCTGGGATGGCAAGTAAATGATGAGAGAATTTTCATTTTTGGGTGAACTATTAAAAAATCTAAGCAGTATAAACAGTTTAGCCAACAAAACACAAGACTACATTTTTCTTAATTTTTTTGGATCCCATAAATCTGCATCCGGGTAATCATATAAACATACAAACAAACGCAATAACTGAACACAAGTAAAGATGCCAACATCAGTAAACTTTATTCCTCTCAAGATCCTTTGTTTCCATTTTAATATTTGGCCAGAGGTGCGAAGACCTCTGAAAAAATATAATAATAAAAAAAACTTTTTGCAAACAGCATCAAGAATGTAATCTCTGTCGCTCTCTCTCTCTCTCTCTCTCTCTCTCTCTCTCTCATATACACAGTTTGTACACCTGACTTCTCTCTATCATATTGCATATTAGCTAAATGCATCATGAGAAATCCAATGTCATAGCTGAGAGTTTACGTCACAGAAAGCACAACACTGGAGGGAGTTAACCATTCAGACAGGACACACACACACCACACAGACTCAAAATTCCCTCACTTGATGATGTAATACAGTTTTTAATACTTTGGACAAATAAAAAGCTCATTCATACCAACACACTTTCACCCCAGGTCAAGTATGGCTGCCGAGGCAAAGGTATGCCCGCACAAACATTTCCTACCAGGAGAGAGAGAGAGAGAGAATGAGAGACAGATGGAGCCAGGGGAACAGAATAGCAGACTAGGGCTAATACTCTAGCACATTCATGCACACTCAACCGCAAACCAGCAAACACACACACTCTCTCCCCCTTTAATTATTTCTCTCTTTCTGTTATTCGCATGAATCTTCTCTCTCGCTTTCTCCATATCATGCAGGATTGCAGGTTAGTGTTTCAGTTCAGCACACATAGAAATATCTAGAGAGCTAGCAGAGGGTATCTGCTCTAGATATGAGTTAACCTGGAGTTCTAATATACTGTATATACTATACTCACAATATTATCATCAGTATCATAATCTTATATACAGCCAGAGTCTGACTGATATAAACCATGTATTTTTTTTCTCCCAAGATAATTACTCTAGAAAATAAATTAAGTACCTGTGCAAATATACACAAATCGAAGTGTTCACATTTAAGACATTGGCGCCCTCCGGTGGCCAAACATGGGTGCTACCCACAGAGCCGTAGGATGCAGCTGATTCAAGTCAACATGAGTGCACAGAGGTCGTAATGGACATCTAAAAGATACAGATCTCAGCAGTCCAAACCAGACAGAGCCAGACTGGTCCAGGACCTGCACTCTGTTCAGTTTGAAACAGGAAGTGTCTCCACAACAGGAGTCCAATCACAGAGCAGACAGAACAATGACAAATATTTCCAGCAATCAAACGAGAAGGAACTGGGTGTCTTTCTGAATGTGTAGCACAAAGGAAGAGAATAAACTGAACGAGACAACAAAAAAGTGGATCAGTGAGCGGATGGATGAAGAGATGGCAGAAGTGTAGAGATGGAGGGCTGAAGGGAAGCGCCACCGTGAAACATGTGGAGTCAGTCAACTCTGAAAGCGAAACGAATTGTGACTCTTGGTCAGCCTTTGACATACTTGCTGCAATCTAAACAATCAAAAGAGATAACCGACCTTGTTGTCCACACCATAAACTAGAACCTTGACCCAATTTAAAACCCTCTCGTGAACAAAGAGAGAAATGCCATTATGAGCATTGAGAAAGTCAATAAGTAATCCTGCAGAATCAATGAAATATTTCACACATGACAGCACAGTGACTACCTCAGCCAATCAAAGGGTCTCTCACACACCAACAAAACATTGTTGAGTGCAACATGGAAAATTACTGAACTAGCAAGAACTATCCTGTACACCTTAACACATTGCTGTACCTGACCGGAAATCTGTGTACTTCCACAGTATCTTACTGGCCATGGGCTGGCAGCACCAACAGGGCGAAAGCATGGCTTTAAACGATTATAGAAAACAACTTGTAGACAAAACAGTAACAGTAATCTATTGCTATTGCACCATTACCACCACTAATAATTACATTTTTGGGCCATTAAATTGTACATATTCTTGTAAGCTTTATGCTTGGCAAATTGACAATTAATACAATTTTAGGTCTTGTTACACAACAAATGTCCAAAACTAGTTTCAATAGGCAAGCAAAGGACATTATTTTAAATGGTCAGAAAAAAGAAATAGGTGAGTTAATTAATAAACCTTATTCTGCCCATAAATATGAATCAAAAGCAGCATATACCTTCAATTCAGGTGCCAGACTTGCACATAAATTCATCCCATTTATATTACATGACCAGTCCATGAATAATTGTCATATCGAGATAGAATGCTAGACAGAATGTAAATGGTCTATTCTTAAATTGCAGCTCTGTTCATGTGACATAGCATTATTAGCCAACTTATTTAAAGTAAGCCAGCAAACCTGCCACATACAACACATATACACTCTTTTCTAAGCCCTGTTGGTGCACTTGCCCCCCAAAATCTATTCAGCAGAAAGAGCACTAAACATTTGTTTATATGGTGCATTGAGGTACAGTATTTGATTGTTGGATAAGGAATCAAAATGTTTTTTTCAATACAAATGTAATCATTTAAATCCCTGGAATTTTCATGAAAAATCATTGAAATGTCTGAATTGATTGTTGAATTTATAATAACTGACATAAAGTTGGCAATCACTATGCTGTAATTTTTAGCAAAAAGGGATTTTTTTTGTTATTAAGACCATGATTATCCATTGAACATATTGATCATTACTTGTTATTATATGTTACACTTAAAATATAGTTAAAAAATTACATTAAGATGAGGTTGACAACTGAATAATATCCAATGGGAAGGTGTTTTTTCCTACACGTGAAAACGGTTCAGATATCTACAATGCAGGAAGTGTCTCTTTAATCCTGCTTGCTTAGATCCAAACCTAATTCATATGCTCTGAAACCTTAACTCCACTCTGATTTGATAAAGGGACAGGTAACTCTAATTGCAAGGGATCATGGAACAGGAGTCATAAAAAAAAATAAGAGAAAAAAAAAATAAAGGAATATCAACCGCTCGGAGAGCCTGTTTGAGATCGGTCAGGCAAAGTCATTTGGCATTTAATATCTCTTTTCTATATCTGGATAATAAACTAATCAGCGGTAGGTAATACGTAAACTGGCACTATACATCAGAATAACACATTTTCTAAGGAACAAAATTCTGCTCGGACAATTTCAAGAACAAAGTGTAGTGTGTTCCACGATGAGTCTGTGATTGGTTGGCTTATAGCCTCATCAAGTTTGTGATCACCAGCAAGTCTGATTTAGATTTGTGTGGGCACTGTGAGCTATGATGATAGGATATATTTGCCAACTTCATTTTTGTGCATATAGTTCATTGGCAGCTACAGTTCTACATTTTCAATGATTCAATGAGATTATGACTCTGTAATAACAAATGTAAGACACAATAATCACAAAAACATAAAACATTATGACCCGTTTAAAATGTCAAAACTTGAAAACATACAAAAGTGGTTAAAAAAAGAATGACATCAATTATTGAAGTAAAAATTGTATGACTAGAATGAGAATAAAAATACTAAACTGGATTCAATCCAGATCCAGTGAACGAGGCTGCTCTGAGTGTGTGTGTGTGTGTGTGCGTTTGTGTGTATCCGTGTTAAGAACCACCCCTGTTTATGTTGCACATGATGGGATGTGCTTATTTTTGTGGATTTGCACATGTCAGGGATGTCGGGTGCTCCGTGCCTTTAACATGACTGTGTTTGTATGTGTGTGTGTGTTTGAAGTTTTGGTGTATGTTGAATCTTGACTGGAGGAGGGAGCAGATGTTGTTTTAAGTCTGTTACACATAGGTGGGCAGATCAAAGTCAGTTTTCTTTAACAATTGATATAGTGAGGGGGCATATCCGAGTTAAGTCTCCACCCCTGTCCCCTCAGAGCTCCACCTCTTTAGAGATCTGTGATGCGATGTGCCTGAAGGCGAGGGGGGCCCCCCACAGGCGTGTGTAGCGTACTCCATTTGCCTCTGCAGGACCCACACTTAGTTGGCACACTTCAGCTTGGAATGCAACCTTTGACCCTGCCACCCCATGACTGCAACACAGCAGAAACGGGCCAGCGTGCCGGACCTGGCAGCCACACCCCCTGGCTGCCTCACGCAAGGCCAGTACCACTTCTGCAGGGGCCCGGGGGGGACGGGAGAGATGACTACTTACATCCCAGCCCCCTCCCCCGCCCCAGGGCTTGGACGCTTTCTGATCCCCAGATAGATGGCCACTGGTAGAGGGAGAGAGAGTGTATTTGAATGAGATACAGCAGTACTGAGAAAGATGATTTTCAAAAAACGGCCAAATGTAAGTGTTACTGGGGAAGGACATTCTTTTATCCACAGCGAACTGTCAACAAAGTCAGCTCATAAAGCATAAATTAAAATTCTGTTGTCATTTACTCACACTAAGATCATTTCAACCCTGTATGATTTTCAATCTTCAATGGAACACAAGAAGAGACATTTTTAAAGATGTTGATGCTGCTGTGAGGCTGTCAGTGTCTAAGACCCTGTTTACACCTTAAGATTAAGATGCAGCTTGGGTGATCTGATCACATGTGGTCAGACGAGACACGTCGCTGTTTACACCTGGTTACTATATGCATCTCCTGTGACCGCTTGTGTTCGGATTTGGAGTGGAGAGTCTCTGATTCATGATGACATCCATCAATCACTCTTTCAGTGTATTTCTGCATGATATTAAAGCGCAAGAAAGTCAGAAAAGACAAAGATGATGTTTCTCGAAGATGCAGCTGAAATTTCATCTAAGCACAAACGCAACATTTCGAGCAGAATTATCTGTTATTTGAATTTGATTACCTGTATTAAATGAGTCTTGATGCATGTTGATATCAGACACACTGAAGAAGATCAGTGAAGCTCTTGTGATTGTGTATGTATCTACTTTTTAAAATGTTCAGCCTGGACGGTTATTTTATTTTTAAAGCCACTTGGAACCGGCAAAGTTTAAACTCTTATTGTAGCGTAGCGGAGGTGAGTGGTGGAGTTTCACTGCTGCCGGGATGCATACAGGACAGATTACTGTTTACAACTCAAATGTGATGTTGTCACATTTTTGGCCACATTCATATGTGGTTTTTGTAATCAGATCACAAAATGTTTTAGAACCCATTTAGACCACATGTGATCGGATCACCCGAAGCGCATCTTAATACTAGGTGGAAATGGGGTCTAACATTCTGCATTTTTCTTTTTTGTTCCACGGAAGAAAGAAATTCATACAGGAGAGTGAGTCATTGATGACAAATTATAATTATAGGTAAATTATGCCTATAAAAGTTATCAAGTGTACAATCCCTGATCATAACATGTAGTATCATGTGAGGACCCACCCTGTGACCGAAGATCTGCAGACTCCCTCAGATTCATTTGTGACCCTGTAAAGAAACACACATTTTGAGATACTGTATTCTGCTTGACTCCGGCAGGGTCCGATCCATGCAACAAAAAACTGACTTCACCATAACCAACATAAGGGACATACTGTGTAAACATATCTGGATCTCTCGGTCCTGTCTGAAGATGGCCCAACAAATCTAATCTGCTAACAGGTCGATATAACTAGCTAGCCTGATGTTGACTTGGGCTTTGTGTAATGAACTATATAATACTATAAGTAAATATTTGTGTCTGTGCATATGTTCTTAGATGCAGTGAAGGATCCATGCAAACCAACAAGGGACAAAGCCTCCATGCACCATCATCCAGACTTTCCTCACCCTTACATCCTGTTTACTAGCAGCTCAAAGGCTCACACTGTTCTGAAAAGGAGAGTGCATGCAAACGGTCATGCCATGTGCAGAGACAGACAGGCATGCAGCAAGACAGGGCAACAGACAGGCAAACCGAGGCAGATATTGGAACTTACTAACTGTTTTGGATCCCTGTGGAAGAGTACAACCCGACACTGATTTATTAGAGCCTTGCCGTTTAGAGGGGTCAAGATTGACCCTAGGATAGAGAGGCACACAAAATGAGGAGAGAAAGAGATGAAGAAAGTCAAAGACAGAGGAAGAGTGATTGAGTGATAGTGAGAGCAAATGCAAGACCAACAGGGAGAAAGAAGAGAAACACAGAAATAAGAACAAAGAAGGAAAGTTCAGTAAGGGTATAAATTTAAAAAAAGAGAGGGAATGAGAATAAGCAATGGATCGGTTTTGAAGCAGTGAATAGTGTAAAACAAACTCTTAAGATGAAAGATTTTTTGAGGGGGTTCCCAGTTTTATTATCTGGATGTCATCCAGAAGACATCCAGACTTTTTGACGCAGTGATGTCCTAGATATTATCCTAAACACTCACTTAAATCTCTCACTTTTACATTCCCAAAGTGTGGCACAAGTCTTATGCGGACCTTTTTTTTTTTTTTTTGCAATAATCTGTATAATTTGTGATGCAGAATAAATAATTTAATTTAGTGTCTTTTTGCCATCACAAGCTACTTTTAAACAGTCAGAAGTTATTTAAATATAAATGAATGCAATTCTTAGGCCACGTCCACACTAATACATTTTCGTTTTCATTTGAAAACACATCTTTTTCTCTTTTTTGGCCTTGGCGTATTTGACAGTGAAAACTGAGCTTTTCAAATTGTTCTCCCAAGTGAACAAATTTGAAAACGCCTTCTTTGTGTAGTATTGTGGACAGGGGAAACTGAGATATCTGAAAACGATGATGTATTTGTTGTCATGTGATCCATTCAACCCAAAACAATCAAGATGACGACCCATGTTGTAGCGGCGTTGTTGTGCCCATAAACTCCGAAACTGGCATATCTCTGTGCGGTCAGCACCGCTTCTATGAGTCACGTGAAGTTATCCGATCTAAGGAGGAGAGATTGAAACTGATGTACACTCTGAGGCAGGCATGCTCGTACCTCGTGCACGCTTGCCGCAGTTAGATTATAGCGTGATGGCTTGCCACAAAGTGAATCATAATACATATGTATTGCGGTGCATATCTTATCGTGAACAAAATCGGTAATATACAGATCTATTACGAAGAGAGAGTTAGTTTTTTGAGAGTTAAAGATGGATCGATGTGATCAAAAAGGTGAGAGGGTAGTATTCGCCCATTATCTACGTTGCAACTTAATACTTTTTGGATTGGTTGTTGTTTTGGCTTGTTTTCCAATACAAATATCTAAGTCTTTAAAATGACACATTGTGTGTTGGTTAAGCAAGCAGTTATTGATTCATTTGATTTTTGTTTGGGGGGGGGGGGGGGGGGGGGCTTTAAAATATACCACATTATTTATTTGTATTTATGTAAGATAGTCAGAAGCAATCATACAGTGCATGCTTAAGTAATTGTCTCTCTGCATTGCAGGCAACATATACAGTATAATAAATAATATGTACGTAAATACATAGTTTAATGCTTCAATAATTTAATAACTACTCTTGAATCATTGAATACCACTGCACTGCCTTTTTTATTTACGAAATGCACAGTTATTTCAGAAATTAAGGCATTTTCTCTCAATACAATAGCATTTTGGCTGTGTATTAATAAAATGAAACAGACACACCAAGGCAGAACTATAAATGCAAACCAAAGAGTTAGCAGCTACGTGGACCCTACGTTGTAGGTTCAATGCAGAGGCATAATCTGGCCTTACACACTGAGGATATTTGTAAATAAATAATGTTGTTTTAGATGGACCAGAAAAGTAAAGTGGCAATGTGACATATATAAGAAAGGGATATCCATTGACTGAACGCATATCTCATCACCGTTTCAAGCTTTTGCCGTATACAGTTTTATTGTCTATATTATGAGCAATCTAGTTTTGAGTGATCTAGTTTGGTGTGATGTGTTTTGTTTTGTCTGGATCCTTGTTCAAGATTTCCTCTGTATTTTTAATTGTTGCGATCACATGTCCTGTGTCCTGTTTGTTTGAATGTGTGACATCAAAAAAGAGAGCATACATTTTTGAGTCAGATAATTCACATAAAAAAGCATTTGATATGCGTACTAGTTTCAATTCTTGATTACACATAAATTGGATTTTTGTCATACTTTTGCTAGAGAAGCGGTGTATAATTTCTATATGGATTAGAAATATCTTTCCCATTTAAATGATGCTTTACATAGTTTTTTTTGTCATGTGATTTGCCATGTGTGCACTGTATTTGTGTGATGAGTGTGTGTCTCCTCTTACCTGCGTGTGAGTTTGGAGGTGATTTTGCTGAACAAGTTAGAGGTGGCCCGGCTGCGGGCATTGGGTGGCAGGGCTCCCGCGTCATGGCTGAGAGTGGGAGACGTGGGTGGAGGTCCATAGGTAGGTGGTACACGGTCACGGAGTTGACCACCGTGGAAGGTGCTCCGGATGGTGGAACCACGTGTCAGCCGACAGCGCTCACCTGAGGAAGAGGAGGAGGAGGCTCCTGCTCCCACAATACTGAGAGTGGACGGAGAGGTGGGGGGGAGACGGTGAGACAGAGAGCTGAGGAGAGACAGAGACCCAGAGAAAGAATGAGAGACAGTGACTTGGGATATACAGTATAACACAGTGTGCATTTGTGTTTGTCTTTGTCAATGCATATCTTTGTCACCTATTGTCTTTGCCGTTCTGCAGCAGCGAGTGTCGGTCATTGCTGGAACGATCTGTACATACGTACGTGTTCCTGCGGGTCATAGTACTTCCTGGGATATTATTCTGCAACAAAGATGACACATGAGATTTCATTAACCTCCCCATAAAATATCTCATTAACTACATCCTTAATAGGGTTCCTTCTCTTGTTTACCAATGAATTTCCATAGCTTTTTAAGTCATTTGTGATTACAAATCATTTTGATTTATTTCAGACCAATTTGAGAAATGGCCCGACTCAAAATAGATCACTATGCTTTCCAAGCATGTTTTACAATACACATGAGTAATATCTAGTCGATTAAATATTTTACAGCAGAGCCTAACCAGAAAAAATGTATATTTATTATATACATAGAAATTTCCATGACTTATTCAAGCATGTAAACCTTCATTTTAAAATTCTCTGATATTTCCAAAAAAGGCAACATCCCACAAACTGAAACCATTCATCAGTCAAGAGCTATTACAGAAATCAGATGATTTTAACATTTTCCCTCTCTGAAACTCTCATTACCCACCCTCTGTTAGCCCACCCTCCACCCTATCTCCCTCTCTCTCACAGTGGTGGCGGTCATCTCCTTGCGTCGGTCAGGTATCTCTGCCTTATTTGGGTTGTTAGCGGTGCTGACCATTGGACTAGACGGGGGGAGGGTCCGACTGCCCATTACGCTGCAGCTGGCCTTCCTCGGTGGCATGCGGCTCTCACGCAACTCACGATCTCCACCACTGGTCGGGCTACGCTTAGGGTGCATCACAGGCATGCTGGGACCACCTGCACAACATACAAGCATAATTAATATAATTAACAACATTAACACTTGACTAAGTTTGTGTTTAGAGTTCATGCTTAAATGTATCGTACAGAAGTCACTGTGCCGTCGCTGGCGATGGTAGGTAGAGGCGCTGCGCTGAGTCTTGCTGTGTGATGATGAAGAAGATGATGAAGAGGGGGAGGGTTTGTTGGTTCCGTTGGTTATTGGGCTTGGACGCACCCGTGGCAACGTCATACTGCCACTAACTCGTGACTCAGTGCCATCCTATAACCATAATAACAATGTCACATGGCCATGCTTTAAAAAAATAAATAAAAAAAATGTAATAGCCGGATTCCCAGTGAGGAACTACACTACCTGCCAATGAATAGAATCAATGGAAAATATAATTGAAAAAGTGGGTGGTCACTGTTGAGCTCTATTTCAGCTAATAATAATTTCAAGCAGAATATTGTAATACTGTGTGTGCTTGCACATGTACACAAGTGTTACCTCAGTCTTCAGGCCCAACAGTAGATATGTAGCCGTGACTTCATTATATTTCTGATTTAGTAAAGAGTCCTTAATCTCTTCTGTGGTAAAACCCATCCCGACCATAATCTCTGAACAAAAAAGAGAGAAATATGTGAGAAAAGAGATAAATCTTTACAGATACAATTAGTCTCTTCTTTTTATGGAGAAAAGTAACCTAATAGTGAAACTGTAACACCAAATACTTAAAAGTTTCCTGCTGGTTTACATTCTCACCTATGCGGTTGGGGTCACTGTAGTCCTCTGCTGGCTCAATATGAGGCTTTAGCTCATCACTCTCATACCCTGCATTCATCCACTTATCCTTCATCACTTGCTGTGGAGGGAATACAGCATACTGATTCACAGAAAATTCACAGCTCAGTCATTTAACTGCATAGACTTCAAAGCTTGAATTGTAAATCAATACAAGTATGCAGTGACTTTTTAAGCTAAAGCTATTCACCACATACATTTTTAAGCATCTTGGGTTGCAGGTCTGTTCTGATAGGATCAGAACAGCAGAGAAAAACAATTATAAATGCAAATAATAGAATGCATTACTATATAATTGTGGGCATTTATTAAAATAGCAAATAAATAAATGATAAACTTCCATATCTTTTGTTCTTGACATCAAAGGCTGTACATCCAATGAACTCTACTGTATTTTGGTGCAAATTCATCTGTCATTTGGTAGAAGTTAACCAAATTGGGCAGATGCCAATATGGGCAGGATGCATAACATGCCCTCATCCTTAAATACCATGAACAAATCTATGCAAGGGAAAAGAAAATGTGTTCACTTGTAACGAGGATAAACATACCCTCACTGACCACTTTATTAGGGACACCTGTACACCTACTTATTCATGCAATTATCTAATCACCCAATCATATGGCAGCAGTGCAATGCATAAAATCACACAGATACGGGTAGGGAGTGTCCATTACTGTTTAAATCAACCATCAGAATGGCGAAAAATTGTGATCTTAGTTATTTCGATTTCGGCCACTAGTTTGAGTATTTCTGTAACTGCTGATCTTCTGGGATTTTCACGCACAACAATCTCTAGAGTTTACTCAGAATGGTGCCAAAAACATCCAGTGCACACATCCATGGCTTGAGGCTGTCTACACTGGAAACATCAAATTAAATACCCTAACTAACAAGAAGCAATGGATCAATCAGATGTGAGCTCAAGTCAACTTCAGCTATGGTTAAAAGGCGGAATAACCTGTGTCCTACTTTATACAGAAATAATTCTTGTATAAAAATTTACTTATTATATACATTTTATTTGAATGTAATTGTTGCTAAAACTGTGAATACATAAAAAAACGAAAGCTTTTAAATTAGTAGACCAGAGACAAGAAACATCACGTGCTGGCTTTAATGCAATAGTCGCTATTTTTTAAATATGTAATAAATACATTTCATGGCAGAAAGATTCCCATGTAGGATTTTTAATCATTAAAAGTATTTTATTTCAGACAGACAGAATAATAAAGTTGCTGGAGAAGCTCTGCAGTGTGTTAGCAATAGAACAGGAGCTATTTTCTTTTGATGCGACTCATCACTTGTGCCGTTGTAGACAGGGTGTTAGGTCACCACTGATGTCAAATATAAAATCTTAGTCCTGAAGCAAAACCAGTTTAAAACCACTGTTTAAAAGCACAGGCACTTTACAAAGATGTAATATAGCACAGATGCTTCATATTATGTAATCTGCTACCATGTCAATGGTTTGGAAAGGTAGAGAGTGTCTGTGAATGTGGGCACCTCTAGAGTGCAACGTTTGCTGGGATTGAGCACAAGGAACCTGCGCAGTATCCCCTCACAGTCTGTGGACATGTAGAAGGGCACACGATACTTCCCTCTCAGCACTCGCTCGCGCAGCTCCTGGAAAACACGCACCACCGCACAGTAAGGTAAACAAAGATCAGTCATTAGACAGAAGAAATTAACAAACATGCTTAATGTAAATAGAAATAGAGCATCTTAAATTTATAGGGTCACGTTACAGTCAGTACGTTAACATGCACAGGTATAGTCAAACAAAAATTTTTCATCTGTCTGTCCAAGTATACAATGCATTATCGAATAATTGAAGAAAGAACGTCTGCTGCGGAAGTTTTAAATACATGTTGGATGCCACCTCTGTCTTTCTGAGCAAACGGATCATGCCGAGGCCAGTCCTGATCTGATTAACATGCATACATGCTGGACGACGCTGAGTTTCGATTGCATTATCTATTGTAGGACTGTTAGTTAGTGTTTGCAAAAATATGAATACAAAAAAATCTTTCAGTTGGACTCAAGCATTTACATGACATTTTAAAAAGATACAGTTTTGTTTTAGTTTGACTGCAATAGAATGTTTAAAGTGTAAGTGCATACATTTTACCAGTATTCTAATCTCAAATATCAGGAGAAAAAGATAATTTAACAATCCAACAAATGTTAGAGACAATGCACTTTGCACCCAAATAAGTAGTGCTGAAAGCAATTTTGTGCGGCACAGTTGAGCATCTTGTTGGTTGTTTCTGCTAGATTGTGGAGAATACAGGAAATTACAGCTATGTAGCATAGCTAACTTACTGCTGAACAGACACTTGAATTGGCCTTTTATACTGCTGAAAGACTGCTCAAATCCACGGCACATATTGATGTACCAAACAATGTTAATGTCTATGAAAGGCATAGAATTGATGTCAATTTTTTGTTTTAATATCACAACCAAAGAGTACTGCAATATGATACCATATCGATTCTTCCCCAACTCCATTAGACAGGGTGTTAATGGGTTTGGAAAAGGATAGTAGTGGGCTTAAGAATTAAGTAACTGAACCTTGAGGTTCTGTCCATCAAAAGGCAGAGACCCGCTGACCAGCGTGTAAAGGATGACCCCCAGACTCCAGATGTCTACCTCTGGCCCATCATACTTTTTGCCTTGAAAGAGCTCTGGGGCTGCGTAAGGCGGGGAACCACAGAACGTGTCCAACTTATTCCCCAACGTAAACTCGTTACTAAAGCCAAAGTCTGCTATCTTTATATTAGCATCTGCATCCAACAGCAAATTCTCTGCCTACAAAAACAGAGAGAAAAAGAGTGAAGGAGAGACATAGAAATTGAAGTTGTATAGATCTAAACTGTGTGAGGGGGGAAAAACAAAGAGAAAGAAAAAGGGCACAAAGTGATACAAACAGATACTATAAAAACAATTACTTCATTACACATTTATACATATTCTCCTCATTGCAAAGATTCCAGCTCATACCTTCAGATCTCTGTGAACTATATTCTTCTGATGACAGTAATGAACAGCTGACACAATCTGAAACAAAATTAAAAAGATCACAAACCAGTAAGTACACACGAAACTCAAACTGGAGCTGAAAATGTGTACTGGAGGTTTAATGTGGTGTACCAGTGAAATATCCTGATTATTCAGCCCAGTGCTGTATGCAGTATAGTGTTGAGGTAATTGTCTCACCTGTCTGAATTTGGCTCTAGCCTCAAGCTCATTCATTCTCCCATTAGACACCAGGTAATCAAACACCTCACCTGGAAATCCACACATGAAAAGATATCTCAAAGATCACAAAATTATGCTAAGAAGAATTTCTTTTGTTGCATTATGTTGCAGAAATCATCTAAATATTGTTTTGGAGCCTTGCAAACTCAAGTATGGACAACAGAGCTCACCTCCACTTGCATATTCCATCACAAGATAAAGCGTCTTCTCTGTTTCAATCACCTCGAAGAGTTGCACTGTAACACATTAGAACATTAGAGATTAAAACACATCTATCTATCTATCTATCTATCTATCTATCTATCTATCTATCTATCTATCTATCTATCTATCTATCTATCCATCCATCCATCCATCCATCCATCCATCCATCCATCCATCCATCCATCATTTGTTGTATTTCAGTGAATCTTACCAATATTGGGGTGATGGAGGTTCTTCATGATCCTTACCTCTCTGAACAGCTGCAAGAGAATACAGAAAAAGAGAGAAAAAAGAGAGAAACACACAACTGTGTGAAAAAATATGTTAAAACATATGGATGGAATATATGGATTATGAAACTGAATATCAACATGAAGCTTTTCTATGGAACACTAATATCAAGATAGAGAAACACAGAAGCATTATACAGTATTATTCTGTATTTCGTTCTCTCTCTCTTTGTCCACGGGGAGTACCCAATACACCATTTGTGTTGCTGTGGAAACCCCAGCATGGAGTCCTGCACCTGTTGCAGAGGGATATCTGCATCTGTCCCATTATACATCTGACAGATGTGTGTTCAGTGGTAATGGCTTTGAAAAAAATTACAACCCCACATTTCCCTGCTTCTTATTCACAGATAAAGAGCTCGGCAATAAGGACTGCCCGATGGCCCGGGGCGAGTGTGAGAGTGCTTCGGGCCAGTTGCTAGACCTGTCACTTGCTCAGTTGGGCCAGTGCTGCATTTATAACATTAGTGCAAGAAAACAACAAGTGAGAGAGCACAACAATTACCCTGAGCGAACAGTCTTCTAACCGAGGAGCGAGCGTGAGTATATTTATCTCACAAAGATGCGCAAGTGCATAATATACTGGACGCACCAAATCTAATATGAAAAGCAGCGTTCCATGGCCATCTTTTGGAACCATTTTTCTTCAGTAGTTCATATGTCAATGTAATCTTGTATAGGAGAGGTATTTACTTATTTAAATAAATGAATCTAGAGAACAAGTGAAGATGGGGTGGAGGAGGAATGTCAGGAGAATTGTCATGGGAATCAGGTAAGCAGCGGCTTATATACTCCTACTCGTGGGCCGTGATTTGTCAAATTAAAATGAATATGCTCCTCCTGAACCTCTATTAATTAACTCCATTTAGTGAAGTAAAACTAGACAAAACAACTTGCCATATTGTGTCTAAAATGTGAAATATAATATATAAAGCTTTGAATTCTATACCTTCTTGTTTATAGAGCATTAAGTAATCTAACCCTAGCAATTGTGCTGTTGTAAAGAATATCAGCACATATTGTATTGTAATGATATTCAGTACAACAGCACTCTTCTATCAATGTCTTTTTTTTTTGTACTCAAGCCCTCCAAACAGCAAGCCAAATGTGTTTACCTGTATCCCTCTTTAGAATTATATGAACATGTGAACTTGTGAAAATACCCATTGTACATGTGAGACCAGGGGCACAGCTACCCATTTTCAAGTATGTATGCAGTTCCAAATTTTGCGCCCCGTATAACTGTTGACCGGGTGAGCTGCCCTTTTAGTGAGCCGCCGGTGCCCCCCTTTATACGCCACCCCTATGTGTTGCATACATTGCATGTATGATTTTTGCAACTCTTTTATGATAGAATAACTGCCCAGGGACTACAGTTAAAAAAATAGCTGTAATAGCTAAACTAGCACATATACAGAAATGTTTATTGACATGCACTATACCTGTAAATCTAAATTGAATAAAGAAAGAAAGAAAGAAAGAAAGAAAGAAAAAGATGCTAGCCTCAGTCACCATTCACTTTTATTTATTTCTATAATACTCTCCCTAACATCTTCATTTGAAGAAAGAAAGTCATTATGGGTTTGGAACAACATGATGGCAAGTAAATGAAAAAATTTGTGTGCGAGTGAGTTGTTTTTTGTAGTTTACAAGGAAATCGTTTTAGGTTACACACTAATTACGAGGGTATTCTGCTATAAATATGGTTTATGAGGACACCACTAGTGTCCTTGTAATTCAAATGGCTTAAAAACATACAAAACAATGTTGTTGTTGTTTTGTTTTGTTTTTTTGTAAAAATGCCAAAAGTTTCTGTGAGGGTTAGGTTTAGGGCAGGGGTCAGCAACCTTTTTAACATGGAGTGAAATTTTTTATTTTCTTGGTCAAAGGCAGTGCCGATTATCAGCATATCAGTTTGAGTAGAAAAATTGTGCAAAACCTGATAATTATGATATAAACACAATCCTTCAAATGAATTTTCCCAGAGCATCATATGAAAGTACTTTAATGAAAGAAAACCTGTCTTTTTGTACAAAATGAGTTAACAGTTAATGTCACAAATGTGATTATTTGATTACTGATCACGAAATTGTGTGGAGTATTAAATATTTCTTATATTATGCAATTGTAATCATGTATTTACTATCAAGCAAGCAACAGTGAGAGAGGAGCAGTCTATTTTATTTCTGTGAAGTTTTTCGCACATTTTGTTCATCAGCTGAATGGGAGGCTAAACACTATTAAAGTGTGATGAAACTCACGCGGTGCATGCAAGTAATTTGCGCATCACAAGCCGATAAACTATTTAGTCCTTTTTGGTGAATCGCACCTGCAAAATCCTAAAACTTTATTTTCAGGTATAATTTATATTTTGAAAAGACTCGATTAGACACGATGTGGGTTTATGTTTTCTCTTTTAATTGTTAAATGTAATTTTGAGTGTGACCATGGTTAAAGGAGGGTGTGCCTGTATGCTGGGTTGGAAATCTCAATGATTAATAGTGGTGTTTTCCACACAGTCTCGTTACATTTTAACTTTTGTTTAGCCTCCCATTCAGCTCATGAAAACACGCTGTGTGATCATGAGAAGGATTACATCAAGATGTACATTGGAATGCAGGAGCGGAATTTATAGAAATAAAATAGTCTACTCCTGTCTCGCTGTTGATGGCATGCCAGTGATTACCCCTTTGTGTGCCAATGCTGGCACGAATGACATAGGTTGCCGACCCCTGGTGTAGGGTTAGGGGATAAAATATAAAATTTGTTCAGTATAAAAATATTTATGTCTATGAAGAGTCCTCATAATGGCAGGAGTACCAACAAGTGTGTGTGTGTGTGTGTGTGTGTGTCTGTGCATGCGTGCATGTGAATATCCCTTCAAAACAGAGTAAATGCATAAGAACACACATGCATCAAACCACATCACAAAAGACCAAACTTAAAGTTGTTCTCTAATATGTGCAACACAATAAGGTAGTATGGTATGTACAATCAAAAATATCGATTTCTCTCTGAGCAAAACAATTACACAATTACAATTATAAAGTCTAACCAAAAAAGAGGGAATGGAACCAACACTTGTTTAGTTTAGCAAATGGTCCACTGAACAATGATTCTAACTTACTAACAACAGAGTGCAATATGACCGATTAAAAAGCCAAATGTGACTTATGTTCAATAATGGTGGTTTACAGTTTGTGTAAAGTTAATTGTGTATGTGTTACAAGCCTGGGATTAAATCACAGTGGGGCATTCTGGGCCTGTGGAGAACCGCAGCTGTCAACCTCTCCTCTCCAACACATACACTTACCACACAAACAAATGATGCATTTTAAAACACGGCCAGACTTAAAAAGATACTGTAATAAATCAAAAGACTCTGGAATACAATTAACATAAATAACTAAACTACATTCCATGAAAATGCTCACAGGAGACATTTGGGCGAAATTCACAAAAGATTACCGAACTGTCTTTCATTTTTTTTCTCTCAATACACATTTGATATAGCCTATATTTTGAATTTAATCATTCCAACATTTGAATTATTTTATATTCATATTCATATTATATATATATATATATATATACATATAGCATTACAATATAATACAATACGAAAATAATCTGGAACAGGATCCACATTGAAGATTCTCTCAAATTTAATATCTACAATTCATTTCTAAAAACAAACAAACAAAAAAAACAACAAACAAACAGATCTGGGTGTAGGGTCAAAACCAACAAATCAATAGTAATAAAAAGCAAAAGACCCACATGCCTAAAAAGCTCCCATAAGCAGGACTTCATTAAGTGACTTTTCGAGCATGTAGCTCTTTCTTAGATGTGTGTGTGTGTGTGTGTGTGTGTGTGTGTGTGTGTGTGTGTGTGTGTGTGTGTGTGTGTGCATGTGTTTTTTTTAACAAATTCATAGAAAATATCCATAACAATCCTAGGTATTTATTCAAAACTGTGGATTAATTGACAAGGAGCAAAGCTTCAACTGAACCAGATATTCCCTTGCAGCATAGTAGTAACCACTATGAATTTCTTTACTAAAAATTTGAGACCATCATAAAGAAAATTTTAATTATGCTGCCACCTGCCACAGCAGTTTCAGTGTCTCATAGTATTCCCTACAAGTATTCCCAACAAGTATTCCCTACAAGCAACTTCACTTATAGTCAGAAAGAGCTAACAACACTTATTAAAGCATCAAAAGCAACAACATATAATCTCAGAACCTCTTCTCAATATTATGAACTCCTAGCTAAATATAAGGACATGTACTTTCAAGCTGGCAGTTATCAAACCGCTTATAAAGAAACCACAACTTTGCAGCAAGTTGGCTGATTATAGGCAGATCCAAATCTCCCATGTATTTCTAAAATTCTAGGAAAGGTAGTGTCATTCCAACTTTGTTCATTTTTATAGAGAAATGGTCTCTGTAAAGAATTTCAGTCAGAATTTAGGTCCCATCATATTACAGGGACTGCTCTTACTCTGCTCAGAGTTACAAATGACTTATCATGACTTGGCTTGCTCACCATGGGCCTAAAGACAAATAATTATTAAAGCATAATTTTCAATCATGTGTTTCATTTAAACTGCTTAATGAGGACTTTAAGGCATTACAGCATAATTTTCTGTTACAGCATAATCCATGCTGCTTTGAAACTATGTGTGTTGTGAAAAGAGAGAATGACTATAAAAATTACTTGACTTGACATTTGCTATGTGCCTTATACCTGTCTCCCTCTCAAGCCTTTATTTGGTTAAAATCTAAATCTGTCTGTCTCTATAGCCCTTCTTTAGTTAAAATCAATTTCTTTTCAATATCTCTGATGTCTGCTGTTTAACGAGTATGCTTTTTTAATTCAGCACACAAAAGGAGCTGTTATTTTAGATCCGAACCATTGAAATTAAAGAGCTGAACACTGCAGTGAAAGCTAGGATTCAATTTAACATCCACCCAGATGATTGAAAATCCCTGATTTCAGCTGTTGTTCAAAGCCAGAACCATGAAGTTTACACATTTTCATAACTTGATGTATGTTCGACCTCAGTGGAATGTACATGAACAGAATTATAAAGTGGTATTGGAGTGGTGGGCTTCAGTTGGAGGATTGAAGCCTAATAGAAGGCGAGATAATCTACTGTGAGACAGATGAGTCACTGGTGCACAGCCGAGAGCTCAGACTCAACAGTGAATCTAAACACTCAACACAGAAATTACTGCAATACTTGTAAACTAGGTATAATACTAAAGGCCTCTAGCAATAAAGGCAGTTGCAGAACAGCACTGGAAGTGTGTTTTCACAGTTTTATATTTAACATACAATTAATAAACAAGAAATTAAAATAAATGAATAGTCTTAAAAATACCACATAAAACAACTCTATCTAGTGTTTTTTTAACACCTAATTTAAACATTTTAAAGTACTGCACTCTGTCATAGTTTTTGGCAGGGAATTTCCAAAATGTACTTAAAATGGTCTTACCTTTTGTAGGCTGGTTGGGTTCAACTGAGTTTTGTCGATAATCTTTATTGCAACCTAAATATACAATACACAGTTAGAGATTTGATACAGTCTGAGCTCCAAAACATATTTATTTTCCCCTACTCCAGGTAGACAGGAAACCTCCAGATTGTTTTTAATCAAACCTGATTCTCATTTTAGAGTAAAGAAAAAAGTTTATCCATCTGACTTCACCAATCATTCACTAAACAATGGTGAACATTATTATAGTATTAGTCAATCTCCAAATTTTTGTGTACACAGAGTTTGGTTATCTATAGAAGTGACAAACAAATTCACTCTTGAATTTTTTTTTAAATTCACATAGTGTGTATTGAATGCAGTAGTAGTGCAATTAAAAGCACATATGAAATGTACCTCTCTATTCTTCTGATGTGGTGCTAGCAAGTCCAAAACATTTGCATGTGTCCATTATGAATGCCATTATGGTATTACAATTCTAGAATTAAACTTTTAATATTCTAGCACTGTATGCCGACCTGTTTCTTTAAACATCTCCATGTTTATTATTGTCAGTGATTATTAAAGCTTTCTGCTGCCCACTTAAATCACAATATATCAGGTTTGGTTTATAAAAAGTAAACGTGGGTGTGGATTATTTCACACTTGAGTTGGACCAGTTTAAAAATATACCCAAAGAATTACAGCGCACAACTGTTCTTTTGAGAGTGAGGCATAATACAACAACTCAGGTTTGAATATCAGCAATAATTGTCCTGTACCAACACCTTATCATAAAGTTGTGGTTTTGTCTATTTAAACTCTCTCTCTCTCTCTCTCTCTCTCTCTCTCTCTCTCTCTCTCTCTCTCTCTCTCTCTCTCTCTCTCTCTCTGTCTCTCACCTCTTTGCCTGTGAGGATGTGGCGAGCAAGTTTGACTTTAGCAAAGTTTCCCTTGCCGATGGTTTTAACAAGCCGATAGTTTCCAATGTGTGGAAGCTCGTCTGAGCAAGAGGCCATGGAGTTACGACATCTTGCACCCAGTGAACGACTCGACACATTCGTCCCCTTCTCTGAACGATTTGCTACCAGAGATGCATGCTGGACAGAGAGACAGACAGAGAGCAAAATGTATTAAAAAGAGTTTCACTGGTAGCAAATGGATAGCATTAAACAAGGGATCACATTTTGGTAGTGAAGCAAAGATAACTGTCATTAAAGAAAGATCTCTAATACAGAACCAGACTTAAAGAGGCAGGCCATCTGCCTGTGCTTCTAGGCAGACAAGTAATTAGCTCAGATCTGAGAATGTATATGTGGAAACTGAAAGAAGAATTTTAGCTTTAGAATAGGAGATTTCTATAAAGGGAGAATGTAGTGAAACAGGATATGGCCAATGCTACAGCACTGACTGACTGCACCAGATTTCTGAATTAAATCCTCATTTACAGATTAAGCCTCTTATCACACACAAAAATCAGTCTACAGTAAAATGTATGCAAATGAGTCATCTCCACAACTAAGTAACGAGTAATTAGGATTTTATTTTAGCCTCTGTATTGCCTGCTTTGGCCACTGTAACACTATTACTGTACAGTATTTTCTGATTGATTAATTTATGGTGTGTATTTTCAAAGACAATAACATGAGAATCTTCACACAGTTACAGAGTGGGTTTGTCCTCAGCCAGTGTTCTTAAAGAAAAGAGTTTATCACATTGAACAGTATTGAAGAAACTGGTTTTACAGACAATGAAAACTAAGTTAAACAAAAAACAACACATCACAGAGGAACACAAACAAACGCATAGACAAAAACACAACCTCACAAATGATGACTGACGTGGATGATCACATGAATTATCATATTGATCGCTGGGGCAATGACTGTATCTGTGCAGAAGAGTGTGCAGGCAAACAGAGGTCACTGTTAGTATGCGTGAGTAATTCTGCCCTATAATACAGGATTAACTTACTTTGCAATGGAGGGTTTACTCTGACTGACTACATCGTTGCAGAAACTAAACTTTTCATTTACATCAGCAAATGTAAAGTTGACCTGAGCCCAGAACACTCAGACAGTTCCAACTGCCCTATTTAAAGGCGAGAGGAAAGAGCTGAAATCAAAGCATGCCCAAGACCCCATTTGCAAAATTGACTGGATTAAAGCTCATGGATTGAATAAATGACTAACCATGCCCTGCCCTATTCTTAATGTGCTCTACCTCACACACACACACACACAGCACACACACACACTGTGCCCTACTTCACACCACTGTGCACTACCAATACACATTATGCCCCACATGGGTGGCCGTTACGTAAACTCAGTCTAGTCCCAGCACAGATTTTCAGTATGGGACCAAAGTGGTTTACCTAAAGCAGTGGTTCTCAACCAGGGGGCCGGGACCCACTAAGGGGCCACAACACACTTCCAGGGGGGCCTCAAGATGACTTAAAATTAAAGTAAGATATATTGAAATTATTAAAATAATCCATCTTAATTATAATGCTAATAAAATACTTTAAGATGTATGCCCACAAATGATAAACAGACTCTTTCTGAAACTTCTAGAATCAAAAATGATCCATGATTAAATATTTTAATCAAAGATGTCTAGTTTTGGGTGAGGGGGCCTTCAAATATTGTCTCGGACAGTGGGGGGACCTTGGAGTCAAAAAGGTTGAGAACCACTGACCTAAAGCATTCAGAACAACAATCTCACTTTTTTAACACCTCTTTGACTCATGTATAATCAAGCAGAGTCTGACCGCAGAGCAATTGAATCTCTACTGATGTGCATGTTTACATTAACAGGACACTTACTGGTCAATAAATAAAACCTTAGTTGTCCTTTTTAGACTGAACTGGGTTGTTAGAGCAACAATAAATACGTCTAGAACATTTCATCTAGACATTGCTGGCGCAGGACTGGTAGGCCACTCCGCCAAACAGTGCGTGTGTTCATCGAGCATCCGGGCGAGTGGAGACGGCAGATCACAGCAAACGCTAAAACCTCTATCTCTGCCTGGTTATAACATTAATTTTCAACTCCACAGAGATATCGCGGTTCCTTGATTTCCAACAGCAAATGTTGCCAATGAAGCCAAATTGCTTTCTGTGAGGGGAGTGCGCTATCATTCCGTGCACGGAGCTCCGCTGAGCGCGCCCGTGTGCGGATGATGCACTGATGTCTACACTATGCGGATAGCCTGCGCGTGGCTGTTTGCACATTCAAGGATGCGGCCCGTTTTTGCCAAAGAACCTGCTACGCTTATATGGGCCACTGTATCCTGCCTCCCCATCCTCGCATGAACATCATAAGGCAATGAAGGCCTGAATTCCATCAAGGGTGCAAAAATAAATACTCAACGCTTCGCTTCAACAGATATCATATAAAGCTTGTTATAATACAAATAATTATTTGAAAACGATGACACTTACATGATCTGTGCTCCGGTCGTTCGCAGACGGTAAAGCAGACCGAGAGGACATTTTCCCTGAGATTGCAAACGATTAGAGATGAATAAACCGAACAGAATTTACAGATTTATTCTCCCCGGTAAAGGCAGCCCTCATCGGCCGTGCTGCTGCAGATAGGGCCGTGCTTCTCTCACACCGCCTGCTCGGTCACCGGTCTAGCTGGAAAGCCTGCGTCTGTCATGGCAGCGGCAACAGCAAATCTCACAGATGTCCTCGAGACAGCTGCATTATATTTCTGTGATGCAAACCGCAACGATCAAACGGGTATTTTTGTCGATGAAAACGCACGCGCGGCGGGATATATATGCTAAAACCGAGTAGTGCTTGGCCGGAGCCCAACGATTTTGTAGCGACTCGCTACCCCTCGCCTCATCTCCGCGAGCAAAACAAATACGGCTCCGACAACCCCGTCCTCTTTTCTCATAATAATACCGATTATCTTCCCGCTCCTCTGTACCGTCCACTCTCTCGCGCGCTCTCTCTCTTCTCGCACCTGCTTGTCATGGGAAAACAGATGCTTTCGCCGGTGACGGGGCCGAAAATCGTTCACATCCTACAGCAGCCGTTATATTCCAGCGGCGGATATGTGAGATGCGCCACTGCTGCCTCCGTTAGCGCTCACTGACTGACACAAGCGTGCGCGCGCACTGTCACTACTGATGGAGAATCTGAAGATCAGGGGCCGGTTGCACCAGCTATACGTAAGTTACAACTTAGCCTAGTCGTGGCGTAAATGAGCACTAAGTTAAATTTACGCACTAGTAAATATTTGAACGTTGTACCATTAAACTTAGGTAGGACGTAACACTATGTATAAACTAAATAGCCTATTTAAGCCTCCGATCAGGAGTAACGGATGGAATAAAAAAAAAAAACAGACTAATATATGATGACATAATTGAGCTCATGTTTTTTCGTGACAGGTATAAAATATTTTGACATACAGTATGATGTTGACATTTAGGCTACACTCGTTTACATTTAAGAGAGAGAAACAAAACTTATTTTAAGCGTCTCTTCAGCATGAAACCGATCTAACGGTGCAGTTTTCAGGGTGCGTCACCCGGTGTCAACACATTCATAAAATATAGGATATTAAAATGAATAAATGTCTATTTTTCTAGCCTGTTGTATTAGTATTTATTTATCACCTTTTTATTTTAGATACAGTTAATCAAGTCTACCTTTATCGTATTTTAATGGGGATATAATGTAATACAGCTGATAGTTATATGAGCAATTCACAGCCTTTTAACACTTCTGTCTACAGATTTGACTGCTGTTTATTCGATCAATACATGTAAACGTCATTATGTGGCTACACATGACTTTACGGAGAGCCCCACGACATTCTAGTTAAGTTTTGCCTTAAGAACAGGTGGTGCAAACAAATTAAGCACTCATTCATTCATCTTCAACCGCTTATCCTGTACAGGGTCACGGGGGGCTGGAGCCTATCCCAGCTAACATTGGGCGAAAGGCGGGGTACACCCTGGACAGGTCGCCAGTCCATCGCAGGGCCACACATATACAGACACACACTCATACTCACATCCACACCTAGGGCAATTTTTTTAGAGACACCAATTAACCTAGCCTGCATGTCTTTGGATGGTGGGAGGAAGCCGGAGCACCCGGAGAGAACCCACGCAGACACGGGGAGAACATGCAAACTCCACACAGAAAGGCCGGGGCAACCGGGGTTTGAACCCATGACCTTCTTGCTGTGAGGCGACAGTGCTAACCACTGCACCACCGTGCCGCCCAAATTAAGCACTGACTTAGTTAAAACTAACTAGTAGTTACTGAGCCCTTAGTGAACTTTATGTCCTAATTTACGTGAGAACTTACGTATAGGCCTACAGCTGGTGCAACCCCTGCACACGACGCCTTCTGATAGATTACTTGCAAATGTAAAAATTCTCCGTTGGTGTGGTGGTCTTAACACTATCAGTCAGTTTTTCACATTAAATTAAAAATATAGGGTACACCAGGGCTAGTACCTTAAGGAAAATATGCTTTTCTCTGGTCACAAAATGTATCACGATAAAAAAAAAAAACATTATATATATATATATATATATAGAGAGAGAGAGAGAGAGAGAGAGAGAGAGAGAGAGAGAGAGAGAGAGAGAGAGAGGCAGACAGAGGTAAAAGGCCCCCTGGGGATTTATAGTGACATTGTGTATATATAGGGACAATAGTTATAGTGCAACACTAAAAAAAATATTTTGTTCAAATTTTTAGTTGTTTAGTTGTCAAATTTATATTTAAGTTGTTCAAGTAACTTAATTAAAATAAGCTAAAGCAACACAATCCTTGAACATTTTGTCACAACTTGATTTATTTGTGTTCTATCCATTTAAATTTGTAAAACTAGAAGTTTACTTAATCTAGTTGGGACTATGAATACTATTTGTGGTATGGAATAGCAGCGAATTTCCATTTCCCAACATGCTTTGCATGGGACTGTATATAGAGAACAAATGTTGAAATTTAGGGAAATTTCCAATGGAAAGTGATCATCATCATTATGCACTACTCACTCTGAAGGACAGAACTCTTGATGTGGGCACTCTTATTAGGGATAATAAATTTGATTAAATTAAATGTTGATCAGTTTCTCACCCACACCTACCATATCACTTCTGAAGACACTGATTTAACCACTGGAGACATATGGATTACTTTGATACTGCCTTTATGTGATTTTTGAGCTTCAAAATGTTGGCACCCATTCACTTGCATTGTATGGACCAAAAGAGCTGATTAATTCTTCCAAACATCTTACAGAAGAAAGAAAGTCATACACATCTGGGATGTCATGAGGGTGTGTAAATGATGAGAGAATTTTCATTTTTGGGTGATCTAGACCTTTAAGTTCAGGATCACATTTCTTGTATTAAAACTTTCTACAATTAAATTAAGTCATTATAATGACTTCATTTTTTGAATGTAATACAAATACGTTTGAGACAGCATGATGCTTTTTTGAGTAACAAACTAAGATAATACTTTTCAAAATAACCACTTCAGAAAAGCGTTAACCATATTCTGTTTAAGATGAAGTTTGGAATTTTTATACAGCCACAGAGACACAGTGTTTACAGTTTTTTTATTTTTTAGAAAATTAACCTATGAATGACATACTTATAGTTGTCTCTACATATCAAGCTGGCATAGAAGTATTTTAACATTGAAAAGATACATACTTCAGCATAAATTTCAATCACATTTGCCATTTTATAAAAATATAAATTATTCTTTAAACAAATTAATCTTCATTGCAATTGGATCAGTCAATGTGAGCCCAATTTGAAAATTCTTCATAATAAATCTGTTCACCCCGTTTAAGAAAAACAATGTGTATTATGGGGGCCTTTAGCCCCAGGGGTCTTTTCACCCCAAATATTATCCTTTCACTTATTGAACAGTTTTTGTTTTTGTTTTGTTTTGATTTGATTTATTCACCTTTCGAAACAAAACTGAAATAAAAAAGGAAAATGACAAATACATAATTTATCTCAAAATAAATTTGATAATTTCAAGGATTTTCATTAGCTACATACAGTACATTTGCAACATTTAAAAAATTATGAAATATTAGATCAAATTACCTCAAAATCAAACTTTAGATATTGCACCTGATTGCATGGATCAGGGATATTTTGCAGTGTATAGTGACAAACAGGTGTTTAGGAAAGGGTTGTACTTTTTGTTGCTGTTTAGCAGGGACGTCGTTAGGCCTATTTTAGGGGGGCTGAAGCTACCCCAAAATGATAATAAGTACAACAATAACAATTCGATTTATCAATAACCGTATCCTCATTCATATTTAGAATTAGACGCAACAAATGATATATATTATATATATATATATATATCCAGCTACAAAAAATAGCCGAAAAGTCGGAAGTTGGATAGAAGTACAAAGAGTCGTTGTGCTATCAAGATGATGCACCGCACCGTCTCGTTGCATTGGTGTGAACTGTGGCAGCTTTCAGAGCGTTGCAGACCGGAGCGCTGCAAGTAACTGGAGGATTCATCTCGTCTCGTCGTTACTCTAGTTTGGTCTGAAGTTGAACTCGCTATGCACCCTCCCGCCCACACACACACCGATACACACGCTAATGGTGAAAGGAAGATTGGTAAGTGTCGTGATACAGAGTGAAATTGTAAGTTGTTTTGAATTACCTGCTTAACTTTAGCTATGTTTTCTTGAGGTAAAGGAAAGGGGATATTTTGGTTTGCTATGGGAAACTGTAGTCTAGCTAGAGTGAACAAGCAAAATACAAGAAATGATTAACTTAGCAAGCTAATCACAACTCTTTATTATTTGCCAATAATATAACCTATCTCTATAATAGGCATATAAAACAATATCAATCCCCATAGAATGTTGTTGTCACTGAAAACTAAATGTCATAGGGTCCCTGTTAATGCTATTACCGTTGTATCCTTCAATTCATTGAGCATTTTTTGATGCTTCCACCAATGAAGTAGACAATAAACAAAAAGTAACTCTTGACTGTGGTTTTGAAAATGATTTCATTCTTAATTTTCCTTTATTTGAATACTGCCTTTTTGTTGTTGATTTATATCATACATTGTGTACATCATTTGGCAGAATAAATCATCTTTAACTGAGAAACGCTCAAACCTGTGTTGTCAAATTTCACTATGACCTTAAAATTCTGGTTCTTGCGTTAAACTGTATGCAAGCCAAACTACACAGCGAAATTACACTCTGATTGAACCAATCCACAGCGCAGTTACAGTAATTAAATAGCATTCTGTGGACAACTTATCTTATATAGAGAGGAATTAGATATAGTATGCTATTACTTTATCATACATTTATATGAGCAGACAGATAGCATTTAAGTCATGGCTTATAGAATAACTCATCAGGAGCAAAGTCTGGCCTAAGTAAATTCCCCCATGCAGCTTTGATGTGTCTAAAAGCAACATTACAGTAACTTTTCTTTAACAGAGTAGAAATGGAAGAAGAGGATATGTCTGTCACGTTTTACTTGTTAACATATTGGTTTCTTGACTGGTTGTTGACATAAGTGTAGCTCTAGATGTGAGTGCAAAGATTTAGCAAACGCAAGTTACAAATACCCTGGGGGCTAAGCCCCCCCTGTCTTCCAAACCTAGTGACGTCCCTGCTGTTTAGTGTTTTGGGAGAAAATAAAATGTGCCTTTCACCCTGGTGCCCTTTATTCCCGTTATCCCTATTTAAGATCTACAGTATTGCACCTTTTCTCTTATATAGCTCTATCAATATCAGACTTTCCAGATATCCAATATTAAGGGGTAAATTGTTGATAATGAATGCTTTACTCCTTACTTGTATAATAAAATGCACATAAAAACACCTAACCCTGTTCCGTACCATATTACAATTTAGAACAAGGGGCCGCGAGGGAATGCTAAGGGGCCTGTGGAAAATTTCAGGAAAAAACAAAGAGTAAAAATAAATTAATTCATTAAAATTTAAAAAGGTTAAAAAGTTAATATAGGCCTACTGAAATTCACATTATGATGAATACTGGTGTGTTGTAGCAAACTTTGGTCAGTTGATGGCGACAGTTCCCAATTAAAGTCCAAAATTCATGGGCTAAGAAAACTGAGAAAAGCTATTTTGGTTGAAAAAGTAATATTTTATGGCCTATATTTGGAGACCAAATTCCGAAAAAGATATTACCAGCTGATTTAAGCCATTTTTCTGTTTAAATTAAAACCTTCTGTACCTTCCAAAAGAGAGGAAGCACTGATGTCAGTGATCAATTGAAAAAAATGAACTCAGATCCATTGTATTATTTTGGTGTCTGCAATGCATTGCAAAAGAAAATCTTAGTTTTAAACAGAAAACTAAATGTGCTACATTTAAACAAATGTGTAGCAGTTATATAGTTGCAATAATGGTCTCTGCACCACAGTCTGTACCACCAAACACTACATTTGACTGAATGAAATGCAATAGTTTTTTTTTTTTATTTATTTCAAACACTGTCAACCATGTACATCAAGTCAGGTCATTCCGCTCTAGTACTGCCCTCTTAGACAGATAGGGGCCATCTGAATTACGTGTAAAATGACCAAACAGTTATTTTACTTTGACTTGTCTTCTGAAATTGATGTAAATCTTTTAAAAAAAAACATGTGTTTGAATTGTTTGACATTCAAAGCTAATCTGTAAAACTGTGTTTTGTAAACCTACACACATGCTCTTGCCAGTATTACTGACTTTATTTTGACGCCCGACAATAAAGTGGATCCATAAATGTTATTATTTCAATTCAATTTTCAATTTAAAAGTACTTTATTGGCATAATTGTGTTTACATGCAATATTGCCAAAGCATAAATACACAAAACAGATAATGACAAGACAAATAATAATAATAAAATGGTAACAAATAACAATAGAGATAGAATTAAAATAAGGTGCCAGGTAATGAATAAAATAAAAAACTTATTTATTCCCTTGGAAGACTTGGTAGCCACCAGGAGGGGGCGACCCACCTTTTTGTCGAGCAAAATATACTTTTTTATGCCACTGATATGACTGGATTTTTCAACTCATGTGAATGTACATAACTTGTACTCGAACATGTATTTGTGAAAGTTTTTTTTCATTATTATTTAAGTTATTATTAGTTTAGGAGTAAATCGTTTAAAGGGGAACATTTCTTGTTCCAATATTTTGGCAGAATTATTTTTATCATCAAAACAGCACTAGATGGCGGACTAACATAATTTGGGAATCTAACATCAGATGTTTTGTATAGTAAGTACCTCAAACCATCTGTTCAAAGATAAAAATTGTCACTTTTTGTTTCTAGACGCAGCAGTGATCATTGTGCTCATTTAGCAAATTCCTGTAATAAGTACAGTGGCATGAGGTACATGAACTGATTAAAGGGATAGTTCATCCAAAAATGAAAATTCCCCTCATCATTTACTCACTCTCAAGCCATTCCAGACGTGTATATATTTCCTTCTTCAGCATAACACAAACAAAGATTTTTTAGAAGAAAATTTCAGCTCTCTAGGTCAATACACTGCAAGAGAATGGTGGTCAGAAATCTAAAGCTCCAAAAAGAAGATAAAAGCAGCATAAATGTAATCCAAAATGTAGATTTATAGTAAAAATGACTTAAATATTGAACTGTTTCTCACCCACACTTATCATATCGTTTTTGAAGATATAGATTTAACCACTGGAGTTTTAGAGATTACTTTTATGCTGCTTTATCTGCCTTTTTGACCTCCTGATTTCTGGTCACCATTCACTTGCATCGTATGGACCTACAGAGCTGAAATATTCTTCTAAAAATCTACATTTGGGGTCAGAAGAAGAAAGAAAGCCATACACATCTGGGATGGCATAGAGTAAATTATGAGAAATTAAAATTGTTGGTTGAACTATCCCTTTAAGTAGCATATGTCTAAGAAGAAGACATATACATGTGATTTTCAAATGCATTTTAGTGGAAACCATGCAGCCTTAAATTTTTTTTTCTCATTTTTTTTTCCTCATTTAAAGTCTTACTTCAAAATAAATTAATAGTAATTTTGAAACATGTATAATATCATGACCACTCATGTGAGATGAAGAGTTAAGTCAAATCAGCAACCTTATAAATGCTCTTTTATTTTACACGGGTCAGGGGCACTTCATGGGATCTTATGACCAGATGAATACTACTCACAATCTCAGTAACTGCCCAGATATTGGACACTTTTACTCATATATTAAATTAATCCAGTTTTACTGTGCATATGAATTTCTACAGTGGCATTCATCAGTAACTGAAAACTACTGTGTTTGAACCATGGAGCATTCAGGCCCCTAGGTGTCAGTGTAAGCCACTTCAACATACTTTTAAAAATTACTGAGTGCACCTTTAAAGCAGTCACCACTGCTGTACTAATTTTAGAGTGGTCCAAGGTTCTTAACTGGTTTTGCTTCAGAACCTGTATCTTGCATTGGACAGTAGTTGGCAAACCAATACACTACCACAATTGTTTATCATACAAAAGTAATCAAAATGTCAGTGTAAAAAAATTAAATGTATACATTTTTACCATGAACTGCCCAACAATATGCAACATTATTACCATGACTTGTCTTTATAGTTTGAGTCTTTGGTTTATAAATGTCTCTTGAATTCTGATGGTTTTATGCGCACAGCATCTTGACTTGCTCAAATCACACTGTAGTTTGTTCATTGAAAGAGTACCTGTATGTGATTTTTGCAGTTCTGGAACTTCCATGACACTGAGCTGTTGAATTAGACAAACCCCCTCTTTCCAAAGCACCACCATCAGTTGAGACCGAGTGCGTCTTCTCAAGCTTGTCAAACACAATAAAGTAGCAATAAAGCACCCTGTTTGAGTCTGAATATGACATTAAACCCGAATTTTCTGCTTCAACTACTGTACTATGAGAATGTGCAAAATGATTGACAGGCAGAAAGCACATCAAAGTCTTCTTTCTGGCTGATCAAAGAATGTGTCAGGGAGAAGGAAAATGTTCTGCATACTATTACATTGAAAAAAAATAAAAAATGTATTACAGTAAAATTCCAATTAGAACACATTTTATCCACTTGTCTTGTTGGCTTACTAGGATGAGTAATGGCTGTTCTGCAGGAAGGCCTCTTAAACATCCAAAGGTTAAGTGCCCTGCTCTTCAGTGAACAGAGGAAGGACAGTGACATTAGAACCGGCTGTTCTCGCCTGCATATCCAACATCTTTATGGGCACACAATGTCAACATCCTCTAAGGCCCCATTTGGGACTCAAACCAGCATCAACCCTTTGATTATTAGTGGTGAGACCTGCTGTTAACTGTATGTTTTTAAAGACAGAGTGTTAGATCAGATAATGAAGAGAGAATGATAAGTGTAATTGTGTGTCCTGGCTACCTTCATGAAATCAACTGTATATTTACAAGTGCAATGAAGAGCATGCCATGCCAGTTGAATACAGTAGTCGCCAGCATATGTTGTTTTTTTTTTTTTGGATACTGGTGTGCTTTTTAGTATAGATTAAACAGAAAACCTCTCTTGGTAAACCAGGTTCATTAGAAAGACTATGCTGGTTGACCGGTATTTTTTTGCTGGTGAACAACATGACTATGCTGCTCCACCAGCTAGGAAACCAGCACTAACCAGAATAAACCAGCTTGGACCACCATGGAAATTCATGCTGGTCTTTGCAACCAGAATGTCTGTTTGTAGTAGTAATTTAAATGTAAGTGTGTTTTGGCTGTTTACTTATTTTTTAGGTTTTAATGTGCTTAGTGTGTTGATGTGGTGTGTATGTGTGTGTGTGTGTGTGTGTGTGTGTGTGTGTGTGTGTGATATGTCTTGAGTTTTTTGTCCTGTTTCAGCTACTGTTTCCTGAGGGACGTCCTCTTGACTGGTTGGATGATGAAGCAAGGCCCTGTTTGCGTAAAGTCCTGTGTGAAGGGGGCAGGGGTCAACCGCCCAATGCAATATTTCAGCAAGCATGCTATTGTTTCTTTTTCTCGTTTATGCTCTCACCTTCTTCCCTGTCCTCCCTGTTCCTCTCCCCTTACTTCTTTTCAGGAAGGCTTTCCTTCTCCTTCTACCCTGGAGACACTATAAATTAGTGCACTATATCACAGACATGTTTTTGGCTGTGCTCAGCTCTCAGGTGGACTGTCAAAAGTAATGAAAATTATGAGTTTGTAGTTCAGCCTCTTGAAAGCAACCTAACAAAATGATTCTGCCAGAGTAAGAGCTATTCCAAGTTTACTCTTGTTTATTTACAATATTACAATAAAAGGACAGTACAAAAGACACAATCCTCCTGTTGACCTCACTCTTCTTTTTGACCAATCACTTCAAATCACTTCAAAATTTACCTGAAAAATAGACTGCTTCATTAACCTTTGAGACACCAAACAAGCAGTATCTTTATACAATCACTTTCAGCATTTCCCACCTCATGTCTAATCCTTACCTTTACACAGTGTGTACATTCAGTAGCAAGTGTTTCATTTTTCTAAATTAATACAAATGTATTATAAATTGCAAATATACACGCACTTCTTGTAGATTGACAGCCTTGGATAAACAGAACACAAGTTCAACTGTATCATAGCCCTCAGGTGTGTGAGCGCAAGGGTCAGGGCACAGAAAGGTAAAAGAAGGAGTGTATGAAGTCTGAAAGACTAAGAGAGAGGTTTTAAGAGCACAGTGCGTTGTCCTTACTGAATAAGCCTGTATAGTTTCCTGTTGACTTTAAACTAATGTGAAAATGACTTTAGAATGATTTAAAACTCTGTTATATAATAGTAAGATCATTTTGTCTGTTCTAAGAAAGCTCTTCAGTGAGAATTTCTGTCCACCCTTAAAACTCCCAAACAAACAGGCCCTCACCTTTACTTATCAACTAAACTATTTTTAAAGTCAAGTTGTTTTTTCCTGGAGTCCTTCAGTTGCTCTGCAATAGGTCATACACTCTGCCATCCTATACTTATAGTGTTCATACATTGTTGTATGTTTGGTGTGTGCATTAAAATAGAATATATGCTGCAATTTTCAAATGAGTGCTTTATGTGACCTCTGCTGTTGCCCTTCAGGTTGACTTAAAGAGGAGGGGATGTGTTGTCCTAAATAAAGCTCTTTGTGCGCACACAGAGACATAAACCATCTGTGTGCTGTATTCCCATTGTTATTCAAATGTCACAAATGTTTATTAAAAGGAAAAGACACATCAGCCACCTCAACGTCTGTTTATGCCTGTCTCTGACATCACTGAGTTCTAAAGTACGAAATCAGTATTTATGGAGTTCTTTTCTGTTTTAGGCCCATGGAAGACATACTGATGTTAGTCACTGATATTCCTGCCATTCAGACATACTTCAGAATGTGAAGGGATGTGGCTAACTCAAGAGCATTACATGATGAGTAAAGGAAGTACTGAAGAATGGATCAGAATCAAATGGGTTTCACATCAGAAAACAGAACAATAAAAAATACAACCATTTTGTTTCACTCAAAAAAGAATACTCTTTCTTTGTGATATTTATCAAATTAGTTTGATGTGATGAAAAGAGGTTACATTAAAGATTTTCTTTGATGTAACATTGATTTCAAGCTAAATAATATATTTTACCTGAATTAAACCAATTAATTTAGATGTCATGAAGCACATTTTTGGTTATCGGACACATTTTTTTTCATAATTCATAATAAGAAGTCTTAGTAATTTTGATGAAACAGGTGTTGCTGGGACAGTATGTTCAAAACAGTCAGGATTTGTTGTTTACTGTAGACAAAGAATATTGTGGGATGAGTACATTATTTATACAACTACTTAGTTACAAAATCCAACAATGTGGAAATAGTATGAAATGTGGAAATATGACAGAGACTTTAATGATAGAGTCTAAGACGCTGTGAAATATTTGTCGTCTGATGTACTGTATGTATGTGTAAATGTCAAAAGTATAAATTCTTAGAAGACTTTGTACAGCAGTACCACAAAATATAATACATAACGTCCATGTGTGTGTGTGTGTGTATGCAAGTTAATTTCTTAGTGATAAATAAGGATGTCCTGTTTGCTTGAATACACACCTCCATTGTTCAACATTAGAGGTGCCACAGAGGTGAATGACTGTCAGACTTTTTTGTTACTTAGGAAAATGGTGTGTGTGTATGTGTGTGTGGGGGGTGGGGGGGGGGGGGCAGGTTTAAGTGGTTTACGAGGACTTTTTTTAGGTTACAAACTGGTAATTACAAGGGTATTATGCTATAAATGTGGTTTATGAGGAAATTTCTAGTGTCCCCATAATTCAAATATAACTAAATTATGTTTTATTGAAAATGTAAAATGCAGAAAGTTTTGTGAGGGGTATGGTTGGGGAATATAATCTATAGTTCATACAGTATAAAAATCATTATGTCTATGGAGAGTCTTCATAATGATAGCTGCACCAACGTGTGTGTGTGTGTGTGTGTGTGTGTGTGTGTGATTATACTACATTGTGGGGACCAAAAGTCCCCACAAGGATAGTAAAACCTAATATCACCTACCTTGTGGGGAACAGCCAGTGGTATGTTTGCCTTTTAAACATACTAAACAATGTTTTTTTATTTTTATTTAAAAGTCAGTGATCACTGGTGTCAAGTACTTGAAAATTGTTCTTTATCGCTACTTTTTGAATTTTTCTTGAATTATGGGGATAATAATACTTTACTCAAGTATTAAAACAGATTACTTGAACTCAATTACATTGCAAAGCTCGTTACAATTCCATTTAGACCACATCCTATGTAATCATGACTTAAATCTAATCAAATTGCAATAATCAAATTTCCCTCCTGTGAATGTTACTAAACTATTAGTAACTAATGTTCTAATGTTAAATCTGTTGTTATTAAAAATGCAATTGGCCCCAACTATTGTTGTTTTTCTTGTAAAGAGACATCTCATCAGTCACTATAAAAGGGTATATCCAAAACAGAAGGCAGTTGCCTGACAACCCAATGACTTAATAGTCTGTACTAATATGTAATGGTAATAGACTTAAAGGAATAGTTCACCTAAAATTAAAATTTGCTGATAATTTTCTCACCATCAGGCCATCCAAGATGAGTTTCTTTCTTTATCAAAACAGAATTTAAGATTTTTAGGATTTCATTTCAGGCTCATCACTGCCTGCACAAATAACTCACTTTCACGCCACTTCAGTGTCAAGTCTCACACAAAGAACTCTCAGTGTTTATCTGTATTTGCTCTTGATCTGTGTCATTATCTGTTTAGTGCTTACCCTGCTGTTTCGCCTGTTACCTCTTCTTCAGTTTGTGAAGATTCTCTTCCGTGTGATATCACCTGTACCATTGATCTCACTGTGTAAACCCTGCAAATCTTAGTAAATGCTCTCGCACTTGGTTTCACTAACTACAAATTGCGTGGGATGGTTATTTACTGCATTCATTTTTTTTAAAATTATTATTATTTTATTTTATATTGTTTTGAAATTGTTTTGGTTTGTGAACTATTCCTTTAATAGTTTTTTGTTTGTAGGTACCCCTCAAGGCTACACACTCTCATGAACAAATGCCTCTAGGGGGTCTTTTTGCCTGCACTATTGAAATGTCACTTAGATGTCGTATATTCAACATATCACTCAGATACCATTGGCTCTTGCATATAATGTGACCAATTGTGACAATCTAATGCTTGGATGTATTTTCACGGAAAGACACATTTCAGTGATTAAAACCTCCAGTTCCTCACACGGAGCTATCGTATGGTTTCAGAAGTCTTTAACTAAAGCATGAATTGTTTGGTCAGTTATTGCAACTGTATTGTATCTGCGTGTTATGTTTTTTTTTCTTCTGTTAGTTGGTTATACTCTTGTTAGACTAGGGGTTAGGTTTAGGGATGGGTTTGGGTTAGAGCAGTGTTTTCCAAACTGGGGTATGCGTACCCCTGGGGGTACCTGAGGTGACAATGGGGGGTACGTGAATGACATTTTGAGGTTTACCATTCTTTCAATTTCATCACAGAATAACATTCAAACCCAGTTCATGTAATTATTTTGTGAGCCATCTAGTGTAGAAACACCAAAATGGCTGTGTCATAAAGGTCAGAAAAATATGCTTTGAAATAACCCGATATTTTGCAGATAAAAAATACATCTACTCATGCGTTGTGCATCACACCAGTATCTTTTTTCGCCAGCCCAGTCCAGTGCTAGGTGAAGTAGCTAGTGATAGTTAATGCTTCACTGTTTTAGCAGACTCGCACATGTCAGTCAGCCATGATTTTAGTTTGCTTAAGGAAGCCGGTTTGAAATCTGCTTCAAATTCACCATAACGTCACAACAGATGATTTAGAACAGTGTTTCCCAGCCCTATACCTGTCCTGAAGGCCCCCTAACAGTACACATCTTGGATGTCTCCTTAATCAATAGTACTCCAATACCTGAATTGGGTGTGTGAAAGAAGGGTGATGTCCAAATAATTGGGGGACAGGTTTGGGAAACACTGACCTAGAACAAGGAAAGAGCTCTAAAGAGCTTTAGACATATCAAAGCAAATATTTAATGACTACACTAGTTATTTACCTTTATTTAACCAAGATAAATAGTAATTGAGATAAAATCTCTTTTACAACAGTAACCTGGCCAGGAAGGCAGCAAAAACACAATGACAGATAGCATTTAACAAAGAAAATAAAAAAAGAAGACAAAGTAAACTAAATGATAAATGAACCAAGCAAAGGTTAATTATATATATATATATATATATATATATTAAAGTGCTCTGTTGTTGACATAATTTATAATCTTTCCACCAACTGCCAAACCAAATAAAGGCAGCCAAAAATAGGTGAATTGAGCAATGGCCGAACTTGACAGGAGTGTGATCATCAATCTATAAACAGCTATTCAAACGTCAAACAGAAGTCAGAAGTTGAATTTAAAGTGTATACATTTCAGAACATCGGTTTCAATTTATCATCTGATGTGTCCTAAAGCCTCACACAGTCAGGACATTATGAAAATTGTAAATAAACAGGTTGTGCCTCGAAGATACTTCAAAATCTCCTCTCGCTCTTTATTTATTCATGCACATTTCAAAAGCTGAGAAAATAGGTTTACTTTGTGCTTTAAAAAAACAAACAAACAAAAAAGTGCTTACAAAATAACTTAGTTAAACTAGATTCACCACTGCAATGGCCAATTTACATTTATTAGCAATGAAAGGGTCATCTCATTGTTGACCTATGTACTTACACTAGGACTAAACATATTGCATCATCTAAAAGGTTTTGTCACATTCTAAGATCATACACAACTCCAGATAAACCTTTTTTTTTTGGGTATAGGACAACACCACCACAAAACTGTAAACCTGGTGTTGTGTGTCACCCAAAATAAACTGCAGAGTAGAGAATTTATGGGTTACCTTGTTTAATTATGTTGCCTGAATCAACTGCTCCTCAATTTTCAATGCCAAGGGTACAATGAAAAATGGTCAGAAAATGGTGTATTTATAGATTTTGCAAGGTTTCAGTCTTACATATCGAAGTCCAATGCTTTAAAAATAGATTGATTTCCATATGTTGTGATGATTTCATCAGCAGGAGATGAAGTCAAATAATATGGGCAACAACACATTTTCATTTAGGAGCTCCTGTTATCTCATATGACACTGACTTTACAGTGATTAAGCTATTTCTGAGTTCATGGTTTAAAAAAAGTCTGATTTGTTTGCATGTGTGTGTGTGTGTGTTTTTCTGACAAGTTTGTTTGGAATAAAACAGAGTTGTTGTGTTGAAAATGTAGTGGCTGCCTGTGGGGGTGTGTATACTTGGCTCAGATAAGAGGATTTGTTTGGCACTTCTCAGAACAGCAGGAATAGACCAGTTACCTGAAAAATTCCTGAACTTTTAGGGGCTTTTAATTCTGCCCAAACCCACAGAACAAAAAGAAAGCTTAAAGGACCAGGTGACTGTGCTGAATCCACCTGGGACTACAGTACAAGTCTTCAACTGATTATTGGTTTAAAGGTTACACTTATTCCTGGAATACTAAATCATTGAAGGATATGGAATAAAATGTTCTACTTTTTTTCTAAATAGTAAAACAATATTAAAAAGAAACTTTTCTACTTTTAATAAAGTTTTACTTAATTTCACAGTCAATGTGTCTTTATTTCTTTATCTGATTTGAAACAATATCACAAACATTAATTTTCAGTGTTTGAATTTTCAGTAATCTCAGTAGCACAAATTTGTATAGAGATTACAATTGATATGGAGAGAATCCTAAACATTGGTACAAAAAAAGAAGAATCATGTTTTTTAAATGAAACATACCATCAATGTTTAAACCATTTAAATGATTGCTCTTCTCTATATAACAAAAATTCCAAAATTGTACATGACTGTACCTGGTGTTCTGATAACATCCTATACCATACATGCTTTATCATGTGATTTAGAGTCAACCTTAAACGGGTAAAAACTGACATTCTCGATTTCTTCATGTCACAACTCTCCCGAGGGGAGGTTCCTGCCATTCCTCTCAAATCTTCTAGCTTCTGACATGTCAGAGATCCAGCTAGTCAAAACAAATCAGCCACTAACAGCCTGTTTAAAAGAATTATAGCCGTTTTCCTGTCTTTTGAAGTCACTTATTTGGCTGCAGCTGTGTTCTGAAGGACAAGCATTGTTGTGATTTTACTTTTACTGCCATAAACTCATCTTATTCTCCCTTTTGGCCACCATGTTCTGTTCACATTGACCTAGTTTGTGACAAACATATGACTAACAACAGAATGAGCAAAAGATTTGCATCTTGTATCAACTTATTTTGTTGTAACCATAAACCGGCAGTCTTTTGGTGTTGTGTGCTCATTGCTCCACTGATCTGACTATGTTGTATGTGTTGTGATGTTACTTATTTATGTTGTTTTAGATGCTTGCATAGCAGTCACTGTATGTTGCATGTCATTATGTTTAACAATTCCGGTTCCTTGTGCTGCGTTTACGGTGAGGTCGGGCACTGGCAACCCATGATGACACAGTCAGAGCACACCGGATCAGAACCAGCCCCAGACAGGGTATGTCTTTGGCCACTGCAATTTCAGAGAACATGGCGTGATCTCTGGGCAGATTAATGGAGCTGTCACTAGTCTCCAAGTCACGGACAACGGCCAGAATCTCCTGACGATCTGTCTGATGCACCATCCCACGGACATTCAACACAGCAGAGATATGTCTCCTCCTGTGAGCAGAGAGGGGACAGAAAATAATTGGGTATTACATACATACAGTACACACAGATTTGAGAGTAATAACAAAAAAGTTTTTGCATGTTAATATCCAGCAGAACTATGATGAGGTTTACATTTCCAATACTTTTCTAATGTAACGCCCTGTTTTCAATTAACACTCTATTGCACGACTACAATTGTGCAAAATGCTGCAGCTAGACTTTTGACACGAACAAGGTCTTCACATCATATTAGTCCAGTTTTAGCCTTTTTGCATTGGTTACCTATCCACTTTGATTTTAAGATTTCATTAATTACATATAAAGCATGACAAGGCTTGGCAAGGTGATAGAGAGTTTGTTGTGAAGGCCCTGTGTTTATGGAACAGCTTTCCCTGGATTATTACAGTAGATCTGCTGAATCTGTGTCTGTTTTTTTAAGTCTTTTTTAAAAAGACATGTGTACAGACTTGCTTTTAATACTACTATTTGAATGTATCATATTTTATTTGTTTTTGATTTTATTTTATATTTTGAAGCACTTTGTGCTAAGTTTCTAAAAGGTGCACACAAATAAATGTTATTATTATTATAATATTGTTTTTCTAATTACTAGCTCTGAGCAGGTTTACATACAATAACCTAGAAAATAAAAAGATGTTCATTCAGAAAATCATTCAGGGTATAATAATTTATATTTTTAACACTGTAAAAGCCTCTATGCTATTTTTATTGCAAAAGTGATCATTTTGTGTGTCTATAGTTACAGTATATAACATTAAATTAATATATAACATTAAATATATTTATTTTAAATTCATAACAGAGACTACAACATGAACTATCATTAAACAATACTTATACTGCATTAATCTTTCGGATATATTTCTAAAACTAAACGTTGTACACATTGTCATTAGTCAGTCCATTATGAAATAACATGATGTAACAATGAAATTGTTTTTTTAATTAAAGTATTTTAAACAATAAATTAGCAAACACTATAAAATAAATTGTTAGTTCATGATACCTCATGCATTAACTTATGTTAACAAATCCAACATTATTTTAAAATGTTACCAATAAATGTTTTTGCCAAGTCAAATATGCAGATCACAGGTTTTCTGCTGTGGTGACACCTAACTAGAGCATGCATGTTTTTAAATAAAAAAAAATAATTCAATTTCAAAAGTCACTGTCCCTCCCTTAAAACTAAAGAAGGGATATACTGGCCCACACTTGAAATTACATCACGCTTAATTAAATTTATTTTTTATTATATTAAAAATAAAAATACTAAAGTGATTAGTACAGGAGTCATGTCAATTACTTTGATCAATTGATAGTGATGATGTTTGGTGGGCAAATCATTCTGTTGTTTTAAGAAATTAGTTCCAATCAGTTGAATCAAATTCCATGAAGATCATTATCCAAATAATGGAAGTAGGTGCAACATGATTTAAACAATATTCAAAAACAATGTTACTGAAAATAGCAGAGCCTAAATTAATTCAGGGAAAACTGAGGACTGTTGGCCAAAATAATTTCTTTGTAATGCGTCTCCCTTGACACTGGTAATGCCTCATAAAGGAAACTCAAAGTCAGCGCTCTAAACTCTGTGAAGATGGCCTGTCCTGCTTATAGATAACAATGTGACAGGCTGTGACAGCCTTTAACATAGACAGACAGTCAAAAACAGGAAACAACAGTGTTATACACAAAGAGAAGTTAACTAGCCTCTACTTTCTTGCTTTTGATCTTTAGTTAGTGTGTGTGTGTGTGTGTGTGTGTGTGTGTGTGTGTGTGTGTGTGTGTGTGTGTGTGTGTGTGTGTGTGTGTTTGATAGGAGTGTGGCACCAGTCAGTCTCCTGTGACCTGGCAGGAACAGGAAGTACTCCACAGCCACTTCCTGTCTGCTGAGGAGGGCTGTGCGTCAGCAAGCAGGAGCACTGCCAGCCAGTGACTGAGTATACACACACACACACACACACACACACACACACACACACTCTAATCCAAACAAAAACACTATAAGCTAAAGTGGGGTCACATCTCACCCATTCCCCTGTTTACTCTCAACTCTTCCCTCCCATGCACTGGGTGCTTTCCACATAAAGGAAAGCTGGCACGGAGATGGAGCACCACGATAACTATTTTCAGTCAGACATTCTTAAAATGACCTCAGGAAACAGAGAGGTGTTGTGAAAAATAGTTCTCAACTGGACAAGGAAGTGAGAGGGGAACATGTCAGATTTTTCATGAATGAAAGCACTTTAAGACAGCACTATTTAGGTTCTGCCCTTCAGCAGGTCTAAAAGTGTTAAGCAAAATTGTATAAATGAAATGTTTCATAAACTGACAAAGAACTGTAAATTAAAGTGCTAAGTGCCTGTTAACCTGTTAAGAGCTAATAAAACACTTTCCTTCCTTCTTCAGTCTCATGCTATGAAAAATATACATCCTGTTCTACATTTTGCTTTTATGTTATATAATTTTATAGTATATGATTGTAAATCAAAGGGAATGGCCTATATGTCAAAAATATAGAATTTGCAAAGTGAAAAAAATTAGGGAGTAGTCACAATTTTCCTCTACATTATATCATTTTATTGCTTGTAATTTTAAATCATTCCTTTCCTCTCCAGTTTTTAGGATTCATGAAGGGCCCACTGCCCTGGTGGCCTTACCGTATATCTGGAAACTCCTTCACTAAAACTCCAACTTCCATCTGAATCGAGGGAGTGTCCTCCAATACTATGATGTCAGCCAGATGAATAATCACACTGTCTAACCAGGAGGAGGTTGACTCCTGTGAAGAATAGAGAGATTATCTGTGATTAACTTTCATTTAACTGTGGTGAAGATTTTTTGATTGTCTACCTTTCTCTTGTTTTGGTAACACTTTACAATAAGGTTCCATTCATTAATATTAGTTAATTAATTAGGTTTCACGAACAAACAGTGAACAAGAGTGCAGCACATTGGTGCCCTACATAGGCTGCGTACTCTGCATTTAGAGAGCGGAGCTGATGTACAGAACTAACCATCTAAATACTTATGACTTAAAGCATGATCTTGCTTTGGTTTATATTTCAGCATTATATATAATGTCCATGTGGGATATTTTCATGTTTACACTAATAATTACTAGAAATGATTCCAAACCTCTCTTCTTATTGACAAATTCATCCAGATCTGACAAGAGCCCATAAAGGGATAGTTCACTCAAAAAATTACAATTCTCATTATTTACTCACCCTCATGCCACCCCAGATGTGTATGACTTTCTTTCAACTCAAATGAAGATTTTTAGAATAATTTCTCAGATCTTTTGGTCCGTACAATGCGAAGTGAATGGATGGCAACATTTTAAAGCTAAACAAACAAATATAAGTCAGCATAAAAGTAATCCAGTATTTCCCCAACCACTGTGCTGCAGCACACTAGTGTGTTGTAAGGTGTAAGTAGGCTGTAAGGTGTGCCGTGGAAAATGATCAAATTCCACAAAAAATAAATAAATGCATGAAAAAAATTATTTCAGGGATACAAACTTCTCACCTTTCAGAGAAATTCGCCATTTTGTAACCATAATTGGTCACTTTTGTGACTGTGAAAAGCAATGATTAATGTGCAGAAGCGACTGATATTTACATGCGTTAAGGGGTGTCTCACATGACTTGTGTCAGCGCTGCAGAATACATTTAAGTCTATGAAGTGACGCCTCTTTACACCAGTGTTTTTCACACACACGTTTTTGCTTTACCAGTAATATCTTTGAGAGTATCAAGCAACAATAAATATTTAAAAACTGTCCAAATTTGAGAAGACATTGCATGTCTCATAATTTCTTTTAATTAATTATTACCTTATTGTTTACGAATATTAGAGACCCCAGTTATTGAACTAATTTAAATTCACCAATAAAACGCTTAGACCTAAACATAAACGAGTCATTTTATTACTTTCTGCTATCAAAGCAACTGCAAGCTTTTGTTCTCTCTTCCAAATACATGCTTTCACACCTCCTGCTTTTTTACTTGGTAAACTCGTGGGTTCAGCCTCAAGAACCAAATGAAAACTGCCACGAGAAGTCGTCTGTCTGAGGCAAAGATGCAAAATCTAATG